>CM038712.1:43090188-43205188 GCA_021613375.1 Megaleporinus macrocephalus
GGAGAGAGAGGCGAATATGAAAACAACAAAAAAGAAACACGTGAATCGTAATTGCTGTAAACAGCTCTGGTCCTGGCTGCGGGTCAGCGCGCCACACTGCGCGGGTGTGGTAATTAAGAGCGCTGCTAAATAAGTAAACAGGTGCATAAATGGATTTGTTTTAAGACACGAGCCGTGATCGATAAGGCCTTTCGTTACTGTACTGCTAATCTGCGATGGCGCTTTGTGATGAAGAATTGATCTCCTCTCTCTCCCCTCAACGCGCAGATCCGGAGCGGCGCGGCGGGGCTGCTGTTTGTTTAGTCAACTCCCATGAATCCAAGTAGATAATTGGTGTGTGAAATTGGTGGCAGGGGCAGCTCGGGCTCCGTGTGTCCGCCCAGCTGGGGAAGGCCAGGCGGCGTCTGCATCCTTTCATTTCCACGGATTTTTCTGAAGCCATCGCAGCACGAGAGCCGGAGAGAGAGATGGGGGCACTTTTTATTTGTTGCTCTTTCAGGTGTGAGCGCTGGGGAGTGAGAGAGCCGCACAAAGAGGGAATCGGCGCTCAGCAGAGAGCTGGCTGATCACTCCACTGCAGAGCTTTAATAGAGTGGCTTCTGTCAGGAGTGTTTAGAGCAGAGGCGGATGTGGGTTTGAGACCCCCAAGAGTTAATCAGAGTTGTTTATTTATTTATTTACTTATTTATTTTGGTCGTACGTGAATTCTGAAAATAACACATTTTGTTTGTGTTTTTTAACCGGATAATAATCGTCTTATAAAACAGCTCAATCAGACCCGATGACATCATCGACCTTTCCTGCCCGTTGCTGGCTAAAGTTAACAATAACAACAAAGACTGTACAGAGACTTGTGCACGTGTGACACAAGAAAGAAGCACAGTCTA
Organism: Megaleporinus macrocephalus; assembly: GCA_021613375.1. Taxonomy (NCBI): domain Eukaryota; kingdom Metazoa; phylum Chordata; class Actinopteri; order Characiformes; family Anostomidae; genus Megaleporinus; species Megaleporinus macrocephalus. Next base: position 43,091,076 of record CM038712.1, read on the forward strand.
TGATCCCGGATTGGAGGACACGTCAAAAGATAATGAAATTTAAAAAAAAATGAAATAAAAAAATAGTCGTTCGTATTTAATCAATGAAACGGAGCAGTCTCTTTATTTCACTGAATTCAATTCATATATCTTTGAGAGTGTCAATGTGTACAGGGTGACCATTAAATCCAAAGACATTTATATTGATATTTATCAGTTTGTGTTTAATAAAAAATGAGAGCTGCGGTTATCCTAAGATAGCACTGCTTGTTCAAGAGAAAGTAAATGCGTGCTATAACGTGTGTTTACTATTTATTGATAGCTAAATTAAATAATGGACATTATATTTAATATAAAAAAATGTTACATGTTTATTTTTTTCGCTTGTTTTCTCTGCGGCATATGGTGTTTACCAAGAAAGCAGCAAAAACCCCTCTCATTATCTCATTCAGAGGCTGCTTCCATCATATTCCTTTGTGTGTTAGAATGAGACATGTGTTGTTTACTTTGTTCAATGTAGACACACACTAAAAGACACCTTGAAGCGGACATCTCTTGAGATGTGTCCACTGGGAGTCGAGTCTTTGGGTGTGCAAAGGCGAAGCCCTCCGTGGCGCATGGGTGAGCGAGGTGGGCACACGACTGTTTCCTCCATGTAAATAAACACACGAAGTCCTTTCTCATTAAGGTAACTGTATTGATGCTTGGAGTCATATCTCTCTCTCTCTCTCCCTCTCTCTCTCTCTCTCTCTCTCTCTCTCTCTGTCTGTGTGTGTGTAGCAGGCTCGGAGCAAGGCTCCCTTGAGCTCACACACTGCAACACACAAACACACACACAGAGAAGATACTATTTAGGCATCAGTCTCACTTGTCAGCAAACTGGGAGAACTGTTGGGAAACATTGCGAATAACCCAGGAGCTTTAATAGCGAATCGAGGTTTTCACCCCTCATCAAAAACCAAGTGAATTAGCAGACATAAAATAATGCTCTGAAGAAAATATTTTCATCCCAAATGCAAGTAAGAGAGCAGGACTCTCCACCAAACCGTATAAACCCTGCGTGTTTCTGTCCTTCATGAAGAAGTTCTGGATAATTGAGATTTAGTCGGAATGCTAAAACCCAGATACTCAAACTAAAAGGTTGCAGAACAGCATCCTCCGTGTGAGTGTGTGTGTGTGTGTGTGTGTGTGTGAGTGTGTGTGTGTGTGTTTGCACAATGCCTCTGTTTTCTTTTTCCCTTTCTCGTACTGACAGCAATTTAATCAAACTGTGACTTCATGCCCTACTATTTGCAAATTGTATAGCACCTCTAAAACATAAAGGCAAAACATTTCACAAACAAGTTACATGGACCTTGATTACGACTGTAAACATTCTCAGCGTGAGTGAGGAGCGCATCACGGGGTGGATTCAGGCTACTGCAGCACGCACTGCCAGACATGCAGGAGGAAGACAATGACAAATTTAAGACTGTTATTTCTCTCTTTTGCTTCATGCACATCTCTCCCTCTCTCTCTCCCTCTCTCTCTCTCCCTCTCTCTCTCTCTCTCTCTCTCTCTCTCTCTCTCTCCGTTTGGCACCGAAGAGGAATGGTGACGATGGAACAACACAAACAGATGCTACATGCTTCATAATAGACAAGAAACGATTTGTAACGTTGGCGTGACTAAACGTGGCTTTAAAAATAGAGTTTTTTACTCAAAGCTATTGACGCTCAAGAAGAGGATGAGTAAAAAAAGAGAAGACGTGTCAACAAATCAGGGAGTCTAGACGTGACAGAGTAAATGTGAATTATGAAAAGACTAAAAAAAGAAATCATTAATATCAAAATGTGCTTTAAAATGCGTCGCCAGGTGTTTGGACAAATAAAGCGAAAATAAAGAAATAGGCTACAAACTCGAACTGAAAGAAAATAAACTTTCGTGTCAGCGGCGGCGTTAATAGGCTTCAGATGATTGAATTAGCTGAAGTCCACGCTATACTAATTCATCTGGGCTGTGTTTAAACAGGGCCACGTAGTTTTAAATGTTAACGCACTGAAAATTAAGTGGTACTCGGTAGCACTTCAGCTCGCAATAAGGGGTGAATGCTTGAAAAACAAACGAAATAAAAAAATAAAACAAAACAAAAACAAAATAAGTTCAGAATTTAAACCAACACGTGAGTTCTTCGCGTCTGAGAAACCTTTAGTATGTAGACTAGTTCTAACCAGAACTACCAAACTGACTCATTAATAATTTAATTAATTAATTAAGTGTGTTAAGAATTTTATGACACCGAGCATCCAAATGCAGCGCCAGCTTAAGTCCAAGAAATTGTTCAAATGTGTTTTTCTCCTGGTCGGTAGTTGTTCCTCCTCTGCTCAGTGCAATATTTCTGTTAAACAACAAATCATAAAACGTAAGATGTCCTTTAATTCCTTTAATGTGCTTCTGCTTGCGTAGTTTAATCTGCATTCCACTGTTTTATATAAAAGGCAGCTGACATCTCTGTGAGCACTAGAATTAAAACTAAGATCATCACCGTAATGATGAAGTTGACTGATTGTGTTTGTTGTTATGGTAGCTGCTGCTGCCGCTGCTGTTGTAGTTGTTTGCTTGTTTATTTTTGTCGAGTGTGTGAACTGTTGTGAAGCTTTTGCGAACCTTAAGCCTGTGATGATGTTAATACGCAAACATTGTGAAACACAGCTGAAGCAAAAACATGCGTTTGTCTTACAAGCTTTCTTTGTATTACTGTAGCCTAATAAAACAACCTACATATATAAACCCTATATATATATATATATATATATATATATATATATATATATATATATATATAAAACAAGACTTAATCTCTTTTCCTCTTTTCCTCTGTGTTTTTCTTCCTCCTTGTCTGTTCTGCTTCTGGAAGTGCAATCACTCTGACAGGGATGAATGGTGAAAACTATTCTTTTCAGTGTGTCACGGGCTTGTGCACCAAGCATTAGAGGGACAGGGCTTAGGTCAGTAGGAGGGCACCCCAGACACCCTCACTTCCACATAACCTGGAGGCCAGGACTTCTCACTGCAGACAGGGATACTCTCTCTTCCTCTACTCGTTTAATGCTCGAATAAAGTCCTTGCGTATCTGCCTTTTGCATCTGAACTGAATCTGGTGTATCTCGCTGAGTTCCGTCGTAGACTCACATTCCTTATTCCCTAATCCAGGCACACGTCCCGCTGGCTATATGACCCTGCTTCAGCACTGATATCAGCTCATTCTTCTTTGATTCTGTTCAAAAGTAATTATTAATGTGTTTTTGATTATTGATAACCATGTGTACATATTACATGTTAAGTGGAGTGGAAGATATCACTGAATTTAATTGTTTTATTGTTATTGCGAGGGCATTACTGATGATCGCAGTGAAACTTAAGTCTTAAAAGTTCGGTTCTTCAGTTGTTCTTAGTTTGGAAATATGCTTTTTAGAAAGAAAAGACTTTTATCAGTTCTGAACCTTTCATTAGTCAGTATAGTCAGAATATTTTTTAAAGAATTATTCACACTGGCATATCTTATAAGAATCATCCATTAAAAGATTTTTGAAAGATCAATTGAAATGATTCTGGTTGCCAGCATTGTTTTAAAAAGCTTACATAGTCAGTGGTCTGGTTTCTGGCATGTTTAACAACCCAATGAAGACACACTCTACTGTTCGCATTCCTTCATTTACCCAACTTCAAAGCCTTAGACCCCTGAATGTCAGCCATTTTTGCTTCTCTACAACTTCAAGGGTCTCGTGCACATCAAACCAGCACACCCATATTTTCTCCCCACCCTGTCTTCCCATTTACCCCTAATACCTTTCTATAACCTGGGAAAACTCCCAGAGAACAGTTCCTCTTTTTGCAGCGGTGCCCTGGATGGAGGAGGGGTTAAGGGGACCAGGGTAACATGATGCAGCACTCAACTTAGGGTTAAGTGCTTTGCTCAGGTGCACAACGGTTGTTCTATACACCGGGACCCTCTCGTTGCCCATTCATTCTCTTTGGTGCCCCACTGGGAGATTGAGGCCCGCCGGCCTCCGGTTTGCGTTCGGTAGCCCTTTTAGCGGTGGGCTAGCCACCCTACCTAGACACACACTGGTTCCCTCAAAATTCAGCTTCTCAATCCACACCACTGAACTTCCAGCCAGTTGGAAAGTTAGGTGCCCACCCTACCAACTCCGTTTGTGCAGACGCTGTCTAATGTCGAGGGTCTTAGAAACTAGGTTTGTTTGTTGAGAGAACAGAGTCTGGTAGAGGCACCTGTTTGTGTCAGCCTCAACTCCAACTACCATCCACCACCCCAACAACAGCACTCCTCCCACCACCACTACCGGCCACCAGAAGCTGGAGTTCTGATGAGATTCTCCTCTAAAATAATCTTTGTCTTCTATCTTTGGACTGACACCATCACCACCATTTACTGAGCTGAGGGCTACTTCACAGGTGTGATGGTGGGCTTCAGAATTGTTTGTTCTGAAGAGTGGTAGAGTAACACGCTAGCTGTTAAAGAGGCTCTTATGCATATATATATATATATATATATATATATATATATATATATATATATATATATATATATATATATATATATCGGCCATACAAAGGAGATCTAGATAGAGCTAATTTAGTTGAACGGCAATCGTCGTGTATTGTCTTCATTAGGTTAATAACTCCAAGTGGTGTGAATATGTGTGCGTTTGGTTGTATACTGTACAGTATGTATTTCTGGGATGTGCAACATTTCGTCATGTCAAGGTATATAGCAGTCTCATGCAGAGGAATTGCACCAACAATTTAATGCGCGCATGTTAAAACTAATCAAAAGAAGTCTCTCGCTCGTTTCCAAGAGCGCTGCAAATATTATTCTGCGAACAAACGGCCAATATTTTCTTCTGACAGTGCATTATTTACAGAGGACTATGTGATTAGCCTCTTTGGCAAAAGGTACCACGCTTCCCTCCCTTTGCTGCTGGCTGTCTGTCAGCAGCCCCGTGTAGGGAACACGGCTGATAAAGCACTGGATGGAGGAATCTCCGCCACCACTGGAGACGGGAACAGCCCTACAAGATCTGAAACTAATCTTGATATGTTGAACAAGCTAGCTCAAGGAGTTGGTGCTGCTGAATAATACAGTAGCTTTCAGCGGATTGGTGTTTATGAAAAGTCGACTGGTGGGACATAATGGGAGTAATTAGTTTTTATCTCGCGTTGGGTGTTATTGGACCCTGCCCCCGGCATGGAGGAAAACTTTTTATTTATCCGAGCTGAATAGTAAAGACAAAGGGAGGGTGTTTTTCTCTGAAGGGGTGGGCATGCAGCTCCAGAGATTGTGAACGTTCAGGTACAACACCGTGTTTATGTAGCACTCCCCCTCAAAACGTGTATCAAAGCTCGGATCCGTGGAAATAAAAGAAATGTCAAACAAAACAAGCATTAGACGGCATAAAATAAAGTATGGACAAGGGAAACAGGTGAGGCTTTGTTTAGGTGCCTGAGGTAGATCAATATCTCGGCTTGCAGGCCAGGAATCTTGCCCGTTTTCCTCCAGCACTCTGCAGATCAGCTTACGGCTTGTAGACAGACTGTCGCCTATACTGCACTGACAGACAACCTGCCTCACCCCAACAGTACGAAATAGGGAGAAAAATATCTCCATTCTTCTGCTGGGGGACTAAAAAGCAGGTGAAAGTTGCTCAACTCTTAAAGAGAGCTGGGACTTTTGGGTGGCGGAGAGAAATAAAGTGAGAGCTAGATTACCATGGAGACAACAAATTAAACCGGTGTTCTTTATTCCTTTTATTTATATACAGATGAATGTCATGGATTAATGTGTTGATATGTATTGTTTATGTCTTTCCTTGAGACCACCACACCGCCCTTATGTTTCCTTTGACTTTTGGTTTAAAACAACTTTTATAGTAATTGTAATCATAGACTGTAATTATTATTATTATTATTATTATTATTATTATTATTATTATTATTATTATTGTCAATAATAATAATATTAGTCGCATAATGGTAAATAATAATAATAATAATTATTATTATTGTTGTTGTTTTTGTGGTTATTATTGTTCCTACTGTTATTAGTAGTAGTATTTGTATCCTCTCTGTTTATATGTCATGTGGGGATAGTAGTGTTGCTGTCATTGCCAGGAAAGGTTAGAGTCTATATTATTAATTATTTAGATATTATTAAAGATAACGAAATAAAATTACCTCATTAGTGACCGATGTAAATATAAGAATGCATGTAATAATTATTAATGGTTTCAGCTCACACTGAAAAAAAATAGTGAAATATCAAAAGTATGAGGACTTTTATTTTTTAGACGCAAAAAGGCGGGCAGTAGGTCTGTGGGTTAATTTGAATGTGTGTGTGTGTGTGTGTGTGTGTGTGCGCGCGTGTGTTTTAAGGGGCCAGCCAGGCCTGCGTAAATATTGTAGGATATTAAAAGTGACACGAGAGAGCGTTGTTAGGATAAACTCCTGCTTCTAGACTTTATCTAGAGGGAGAGTGTAGAAGGCGTTGGAGGACTCTGCTTTATACTCGATTGTGCTATAGCGTGTCAGAAACAGGCTGAGCGCTGGCTCTAATAGTTTAAGGGTCGCTGGAGGGAATGTATCCCAGCCGGCAGGCTTTCTTGTCGGCCTGTTGGTGATCCCGTTTCGGAGAGGCGAGCCGCGCTGGGAGTGTGACATGTGATAGCAGCAGAGCCGTGATTCTGCACACTGCCTCACAGCTGAACAACTCGAGAGAGATGCCAGAGGCAGCAAAGCACAGCCGAGACACTGCAGAGTGAAGGTGAACACAGGGGCGAGCATTCAATAAGACATACAGAAATAAATAAACAAATAAATAAACAGCGTCACGATCTATCTGATCTGAACCAGTGCACCGTTCAGCCGCGCAGGGCCATGACTGAGATGCTTTTTGTCTTTGACTCGTCACAGAAAGAAATCTTGGAGATGCGCGTGTCCGCGTCCAGACTGAACTTCAGGTGCGCGCAGAGTATTTTGGTGCGCAGCTGGAATAAACAACTCATTTAACGCCCTGCAAATGAACAGACTGAACTGCGGGCGATACGTGGCAACACGCGAACGTCTTTGTGTGGCGTCAATGCTAAACAGTGTTTGGCGTTTTAATAAACACGTTTACACCAGACCCACAGGAGTGATTCATAGCGGCTCCCATAAAGAAAACTCGCCTTCCGAGCCGAGAGGCAGTCTGTAGTTAACCCCCAGGCCTCGAGCTCCACGGGCTGAAGAGCCTGAGAGCGCGGAGTCAGAGCTGGTGTGAGTGATTGGCATGTCTGAGAGTGATGGCGGATATTTTTATAATCTCAGACGCTCAACGGCTGTTGAATATACGAGCAACCGCTGTCAGCTCTAGAGCGAGAGAAAGAGAGAGAGAGAGAAAGAGAGAGAGGGGGGGAGGAAAAGAAAAAGAGAAGGATGAGGAGGAAAGGGAGGAAGAGTAGGAAGTCGCACGCACGTTAAAGAGAAACTCATTCACCATTATTTCTCAACATGTCTGGATAATTAAATCGTTAGGATATAAATAAAGGTATTTAGAGTGGTTTCATGTTAAATGTGTTCTTCTGGAGAAACTAACCAAATCAGCATTGTTTACTGTGGTGGTGATGATGAGAACCAGACGTCTGGAGAATGTAATGCATCATAGAAAGTTGTATGCAAAACTGTTATTGATATCTTGCCTGACGCTGGATACGCTTTACGGAAATGCTTTGGGCTAAAATGCTACGTTATATATATTAGTCCATAAATAAAACATATTATTTCCTGATTCATCATCATTTAACCATCATTAACATTATATATATATATATATAGTTATATAGCCCGTACATAAAACATTTCCTGATTTACCATCATTTTACCATCATAAACATATATATATATTTCTAAAAGCATCAGTGAAGGATTCCCATCACCACCACTACAAAAAACAGTACTGTAAAGAAGAAGTCAGCACTGTAAAGCCTATAAGTTTCTCTAGAATAAACCATTTCACCCCAACCCACTCCGAACGACCTTCACACTTAACACTGAATTCGGTCTCAAAATTAGGAGCATTTAGAACCTGGAGCACAGTCGCTCAAACAAACTACTTTTAAAACACAGATGTACACAATATCTATATAAATACAGTATATAAATACTATTAATACTACATAAAATTACTGTATGTTTATAAATAAAATTAATTTATTTTGAATTCATTGTATTTTATATATATATATATATATATATATATATATATATTATATATATATATATATATATATATATATATATATATATATATATATATATATGTGTGTGTGTGTTAGTACTCTTTTCCCAAAAGCAGCGTGAGTAGACTGTATATCCCTCCTAGGCGGTTCAGTCACTAGCTGTAAGTACCAGTATTAATGGTCTTGTATTTTTATAACTACGTTAAAATGACTTTGAAACGTTTAACGTGTGCTGATAAAAATAGCTCCATGTTTAATGGTGGACCACCAGCTTGAAGAGCGTCAGATCAGGCCACTCTGAGGAACACTGTGATTATGTTTTCCACAAACAGCTCAACAAATAAACACCGCGGTCCTGATTTCTGCTCTCATCACACCAACACAGCTCCTAGCGCAGGTCTAATAAAGCGATTTAATGAACACCCGCGCGCCAGACTAGTACAGTGGAGCTGTGTCCAGAGGAATATAGTTTTTAAGAGATGAGGAAAAGTCCGTGTGTGTGTGTTTTGGGGGGAGGAGGGTCTGAATGAGAATGACACCACTTTGCACTTAAACAATCCCACTTCGTCAGACTACACATTGTTTGTTTAACCCGACAGGTCGGTGCTTTGCGCGCTCTCATTAAAACGATTATTTACGTCCTGTCGCGTGTTTCCAGACCGCTTTGATGCAGCTCCGCATCACAGTTCACCAGCAGCCTGTTGCACCAGAACCGACCAACAAACAGCCAGAGTACGAGTAGCACACCGGCAGATCCATCATATCATATCATAACGGGTGTGGATATTTTTAGGGGGGTAAGGGAACGCGAGACAGATTATCTGTAGAGACTAAATACCTTCATTTAAATGATGCATATGGAGCCACACGTTGTAACATTGTTATAAGACATTTATACCGTTATAATATCAAGCGCTTCATCCCAAAACGCTCTGTATGGCATTCATAACGAGTTTGAAGTTTTAGGAAAATAACAGTGTCTTTATTTCTCTTATTAATTACGTATGATTGATAATATAGCACTGAAATGTATTGTATATGTAAATCTCACCTTCCAACACGTTTATCATAAACCAAAACAGAGGAAATATTGATCAGCATTATTGGTATTTTGGTCGTAGCAGTAGTAGCAATATTAAAGACTACATATCTCGACCGTATAACAATACCAATTTAATAATAATGCAATAGAAAAAGAGCTCAATTAATACTTATTATTATTATTATTATTATTATTATTATTTATCATTATTACTAAAACATTTTGTTTTTTAAAAAATATATAAAATGTGGTGTGACGAGCTGTTAAAGAGATGAGTATCGTTTAAAGCAATTGTGATTACATCCATTCATTTTTGTTTATTTGTTTTTATTTTTTTCCACACTGTGTGAAGATATATCTATTTATTTTTTTCTTTTTTCTTCCTGAGGGTAAGACTAACTCTCCGGGCTGTACTGTGTGGTGTGCTGAGAGAGGTGTCAGTGTGCAGTTCTGCGTTATTCTAGCGCCCTCACTCTGTCCGGCTCATATTACACTGAGAGAGGTAACGGCCATTTACCATTTAGAGGGATTTCAATGGTTTACTGAAGTTCTCAACTCTGATACATTTATATACCTCCATATCCCTCTGAGGAGCTGATCATTTTACATTCCAGCTTGTTTTTCTCTTTGATGATGAAAGCTTTTAGGGAATTGGTCACAGGGAGGAGAGGAACGTTATAGTAGCTTATAGTTTATGTTTTGTGTTGTTATAATTTCAGATTTCTTTGTGATCTTTAGGGCTGTCAGTGAAGAGTGCCTGTAAGTGATAAATAGAAAGTAAATGCTGGAGACGGACTTGAGGGTATAGGAACACAGCAGGCCTCAACTACGCACAGCAATGAATACTGACTTTTGTTGTTGTTTATTTAAAGTTATGTGCATTTTATTTACCATAGAAATAATCACGCGCCGGTTATGACCGAATACCAAATAATTAGAATCAATATTATTATTATATACAAATTATTGTTATTATTATTATTATTCGTAGTAATATTGTTGGTATTACTATTATTATTAGCAGTAGTCGTAGTAGATTGTTATTATTATTATTATTATTATTATTATTATTATTATTATTATTATTATTATTATTATTATTATAAATAGAAATAAGAAGAATAAGATAGATAGATGTGTAAGACACGCCTAATTCGTATTTGTCAGTTGTTAGCTTTAAAACAATACGGGTTCTGAGAAGGCGCTGTTATATATAACCTCTGACAATTCGCTGCATAAAACAATTAATATTATTAAATATCAAGGAGTATTATTATCAATCTAAAATTATTAAACAGATGCCAGTGAAGCGGCTATCAATTCTCAACCAATAAAAGTTGTTGAAGTCAATACAGTACATAGAGTAAAGCAGCTTTGCTGACTAAAAGTAATAAATGGATGTGTCTGCATCATCCGCAGCCTGTACAGTGACACTGTGTCCATAGTTGCCACCCTGCTCTCCCTTTGCCTCGAGGGAAGTAAAGAAAACCAAGCCTTCAGACTATCTCTGCTAACCCAAAAAAACTTTGATGATAATAATAATAATAATAATAATAATAATAATAATAATAATAATAATAATGTCTACATAGCCCTGTATAAGCTTTCTTCGTGCTCCACACCACTACTGGCCCCACGACTCAATCTGAACCTCTGCTTTATTGTTCTCAGTGTGATCCAAGGCCTCGTCTGTGGTTCAGGTACATTGATTGCTTATGGCTGGGCCGAGGAGGCAGAGGCTAATTAAAACGCAGAGCACGCAGTCCAGACATCACTGCTTCAACCAGAGAGCAACCCTAATGAAAACGGCCCATCGCTTTCAGGTGCTGTCATTTCTCTCTTTTTCCACTAAAACCATCACACAGCACACTAGCACTGCAGCTAACACAGAGATACAGGTCCAGCCAGGTCACTGAAGTAGCCTGAATCCACACAAAGAGTCCAAAATACACACCAACTGATTCCCAAATAAAGGTCTGTTGAGTTTCCTGTTAAAATACAGCGGTGTCTGCAGACCTGCATTTAAAACTTATTTAATTTATTTTTTTATGTATTTTAGTTTTTTATTTACTGTTGTTATTGCTGCTTTCTGCTTTTGTGTGGTGTCCAGTATAAATAATAAACTAGCCATGGCTTTATCGTTGATCTCGTCTACAGTGAGGACTAGGCCTAAACTGTAAGTTTAATTCCTTCCTTGTTTTTTCGAAAAATATTATTGTGCCTCCAAAATTTAACCCCTACTGCCTCAGTCTTTGTTCTTCTGAGTGGTCACCCCGTTTAACATTTGAGTGATAACATCTTGCAGGGAGATATTAAGTTCCACCGGGCTTTTGTGAAAAGCAGTGAGGTTATTGCATTACAGCCGGCCACGTTTAACACGATGCCTCTTTAAGAAATGAACAAATTACTGGACTTAAAGTGCTGAAAGCTCGCTTCTTGCTCCGTTTCATTGCAACTAACGACTCCATTGTCTGCTAGAACATTGGACACGATAGGGACTGTTATTGTACCGTCGGGCCTAGCTAGAGAAGAACGAAGAGTTGGAGATATATATATTAAAAAAATAATAATAAATAATAATAATAATAATAATAATAATAATAATGATAATAAGCCAGCGCAAACATGAATAAATAGATAATAAATAATAAATATCACGCCAAAGAAACACTCACATGAGAATTTAGGAGATTGGGGCAGTAACCGGCGAACAGGTCCACAGCAACTCTCTGTGGTCGACCTAACAGTAAGGAGTCTAACATAATTCAAAACATTTCAGATACTTTTTAACTCCATTAAAGTATCAAAACACGTGCTTTTCGGCGGCCAAATTTCCAAATAGGAGGATTTTGGTAGTAACCCACTGAACCCAGGGCCGAATCCGTCGCCACACCCGCAAACTGTCGCTTAAATGTCAAAAGCACTGCAGCAAAAATAACAAAGCCATTTTTTTTAAATGCAGCTAAAATTTCTGCAAAAAAGACAAACTGTCGCGGATAAATGAACGTAAACCTATTCTTTTATTTTGTTCGGTTAACAGTTTAAGCGACAAACACGGGCATAAAGCACAAAAATCACAACCATGGAATTTAAAGACGACATAAACATTCACTCAATATTTTTATGGAGCATTTACTCAACACGGTTACACTTCGCAAAGTTAACCTATAATTACAACAGGACATTTTACTAATTACAAAAAATGGGACCTGGTGGTGACCACATACAGGAGCCTAAATATGCAAAAACACAAGCTAAAAGCATTCAGTCTGTTCCCTTCAAAACCGTCTGTCAGATGTGAATACTGAAAAAATGTTATACCCATTCTTTGGTATATAAAGAAAGTGTACTTTAAAAAAATATGCATAAAAGAACGCATCGTGAATGCATGTATTCCAGTAATAGTAGCCTATGAAACTGACAAAATAACAAGGAGCCATGAATTTGAACGGGTATTCTGCACTGGTATAGCACATTTATTAATTTTTTTTATAAAAGAAAAAAAATAATGATAATAAAAATCGTTGTGTTAATTTGTAAAATCAGACTCCACCAGCGCGCGCATGATACGTGATAATACTGCAAACATGACGACTGGTGGTGTTGATGCGATGGTTCAGATTTTTTTTTTTTAACATTTAAAATTAGACAGATCTGCAACCACTATTTAAATACACATTCTAATGTAAAAATTTGTACTGCCTTTCAAAAAACAAAAGAAAAAAAAAGAAAAAAAAAGAAAAGAAAAAAGGAAAGCGCTACTCTTTACCCTCATTTTTAAAAAATCTTGTCACATTGCACGTTGCTGACAGTGGAAATCATTAGAAAAAAAAAACAATTCTTCGACACTCGACGTTCGTGTACAGAAATAAAGGAGAAGAATTGAAAAGAATTTAATACAAAATACCTGGAGTTCGGCTGCTCGCACGTTCCTTTCTCTCCCAGTATTTTTTTTCCTTTTTAATATATATTTATATATATATTACAGTGTGAATGGGTGCAGAGTGTTCACTTACAGTCTGCTCCTGTGGATGTTTAGTTAGTGTATAAGAGGGTTTGACGTGGACCCTTGGTTTTGATGTGTGAAGTAGTCAGAGAGTCCGGCGGACAGTCCCGAGGAGAAACTCGGTAGCGAAGGCCGTAAAGAGTCACACGGCAGAGAGGAGGCCGCTTGGGGCGAGGAGGACGAGGCGGCCCGGGAGCTCATCGCCCCGCTGGACTGCGAGCTCATGGACGGGTGCGGCACGTGCGGGAAGAAGTAGCCAGTCTGTCCCGCCAGCAGGTTCACCGAGCACGGGTTGAGGGAGTAGGTCCCGGAGCAGGGCACCGACAGGCCGCAGGGGACGGAGGCGGCCAGGGCGGCCGCCGTCAGGTGGTGGGTGGCGTACGGCAGCTCCCCGTTTACCAGTCTGTCCACGCTCAGGCCGTTCGAGGTCGGGAACGAGTGGTTGTTGCTCAGGCTGTTCTGCGTCAGCATGGTGCTGTAGGACATGGGGTGGCTGGGGTACGCCGAGGACGTGCCGTTGTAGCTGAGCGCGCTGCTCGCCCGCGGGTGGTGCAGGGACAAGAAGGGCGACATGGGCCAGTAGATGGAACCGGCCCGGTCCATGAACGTCAGACCTGTGGACGTGAGGCGCGCGCCCCGCTTGAACGCCAGCTTGGCCCGCGACGTGGTGGACCTCCGGCGCAGCTTGCCCGTCGTCCCGCCGATGAACACGTCGTCGCTGGACGGGTCGAGCATCCAGTAGTTGCCCTTGCCCGGGTCGTCGTAGTGCCGCGGCACCTTGACGAAGCATTTGTTGAGGCTCAAGTTGTGGCGGATGGAGTTCTGCCAGCCCTGCTTGTTCTCCCGGTAGTACGGGAAGTTCTTCATGATGAACTCGTAGATGCCGTTGAGCGTGAGCCTCTTCTCCGGACTCTGCCGAATGGCCATCATGATGAGCGCGTTGTAGCTGAACGGCGGCTTCTCGTACTTGCCGTTCTTCTTCTCCCCGTCTTTTCCTGCCCCCTCGCCCTCTTTCGAGTCTTTCTTCTCCTCCTGCTTCTCCTTGTCCTCCGCGCAGGTCGCGTCCGAGCTGTCACTCTTAGCACACGCGCTCTCTGACTTGGGGTCCTGCGCTCCGGACAGAGGGATCTTCTCCTCTTCCTCGACCCCGGCACGGTGGTGGTTGTCGCTCTGGACGGCTTCAGGCACCAGACTGTTTATACTGAACGACGACTTGGGGATCATCTTCACTTCTTTCCGCTCTCCCATATCCAACATCACCCGCAAAAAAGGGGAGAATAGCAACAACCAGCAGCACAGTTGGATCTCAAAATCTCTTAAACGCCGGCAACTCCTTTCGACCAGGGGGGAAAAAAATCAAGCCAGAGGCACCGCGCGCGCACACACATACACACACACACGCACACAAACACGGTCCAACAAACTATTTCATGTTCCTTGAAAAACGCGTCGATAAGAGACAGCTAGCTACAATTAATTACGGAGCCACAGACACTAAAGCTAGAAAAAAATCCAGTTGAACCTTTACGGGCTGCAGCCAACCACGGCCGCAATAAGTATTAAAGCGTCCTCCCTCCTCGCAGCCAATCAGAGGGCGGCTCTTAGCGACCGCGCGCCAGCACGCAAGCACGCGCGCGCGCGTCCGCGTGAGGATGCCGCACGCGTGCACGAGCGAGGCACGGCGAGCTCCCGCTAAGAACGTAAAGAGCAGAAACGTCTATTTCTCTCTTTTTTAATTCTTATAATTTAGTACAGCGCGGTTTGAACAGAACCGTATTCGCCCCTCGCTTGTTTTCATACCGGGGTGGGGGGAGGGGGTTGCGTGGGGGGGCTTACGAAGCTAAATCCCACCGAAGTGAGGTAGTACTTCCTGTCACGGACACGATCTTCTAATGCAGCGTGAACTTGTGGAAGTTTGCTTCTGATGTTTTGGGCGTTTGTTCGGTGTTTTTTTTTCTGATATGTTGTTAGAGGTGAACCAGATTTGACTTGAATTCAAATATTATATCTGTTATAAGTAGCATTTAGCTTTAGCCTCGCAGATCCTTCATCTTTCTTTGACATGAGCGCGTGTTTCCACTTAACATCAGCTTGTAATGGTGATTTAGAATATTAGTTTTAATAAAATAACTATTAAACACACCTAATATCGAACAACACTGGGAATACTAGAGATCCCCGTAAATACACCAAAGCCTTAAACAGGCTCTAACAGCCATAAAGAGAAATCAGTAATATAGCTTTAATTATTAATTATAATATGATGAGCGATTATTAGAATAACTGTGTAGAATGCGTTATAAACGGTGAGTAGGTATGGAATAAGAAAGCTTAACAGGTTTTACAACTTGTTAATAAATGTACTAGACCAGGAGGCCAAGGCTGATGTCCAGTTGAAGCAGAGCAGTGAAGGCGGTTCATGCAGACCTTAGTCCTGTAATTTATAAAATAAGTTCCGATTCAGTGATCAATAGAATGAACTTCTCTTCAGAGAAACTAAAAAATAAACACACTCAGTACACCTGTTACACACCTAACGGATAAAACTTGCGTCATGTTTTCGCTCATAGGTGTGTGTGTGTGTGTGTGTGTGTGCTGAACGTTGCAGGGGGCTTCACTGCAAGAACAACAGACACACATAAACACACATATTCACGCGCGCCAGCAAATTGTCCACACAGGCTAAGCGCGGACAAACAAACAAACCTCAGCGGAGTCACCACGCACACACACACACACACACACACACACACACACACACATACGATTTATATACACTAAACAGAGGTTGTAATTGCAGTGTATTAAATATAAGGTTTGGGAAAATGCAGCATGTATTCCATACCACACCTGTAAATAATAAGAGTACTACTAACGTACTACTTCACCCAAATAATAATAATAATAATAATAATAATAATAATAATAATAATAAAATCTGATTAACATCAACCTGATTACCAGTCACTGTGTAGCTTACTGAGATATAACAATAATAATATAACAATAATAATAACACCACTAATACTAAAATTACTATTACTAATCATAAAAATAATAAAGTATTTATTTATTATTACTATTATTATTGTTATTATTTGTAGTAGTAATGTTAGTAGTAAAATTACTATCAGTGGTATTTCTGTTGGTGTATTATATATGTGAGTGATATCTTTTAGGCCTAAACTCTCTTTGCTCTTTGGCCTGTGTTTCAAAAGCAGAATTTTAATTTTAATCATTTGCACCAACATTTTGATCATCAGACACCCCCGATTTTCTCCTCCTAACATCGATTATTAATGCTAATATTAATAATTGTCCTAATAATTCCATTCATGTATTAAAGCTCGGTCAGATTTTTCTTTCCTTCTCTTTTCGTGGTGAAACTGAATCCGCCGGAGCGTGTAATATCATCAAAATAGATCAGCACTCACTCAAAATAGACACAGATCAGCTTTCTCTGACCCCTGAACTTCTTTGAGCCCACATGTTGCCTTATATATATATATATATGATTGTATTATTTTACTTAACCCCCCCGCCCGCGCTCGACTGCATATATAATCATAAATAAACCGAATACACATATTTCTGTTCTGTTCTGTTTTTTTTTTTTTTCGAACGAAGCTGTGAGCTGGGCTTTGCTAAGAGATCGCTCTCAGGCTGGTCGTGTTGTAGTCTCTGTGTTTAACACGTTCAGGTAATTTACTGCGATCTGTAACAGCGCGCAGTTCATCCTCCTCTTCTACCTGAATCCGGCCTGCGCGTGCAAACACTCTCTGAGCGAGGCACAGTTTTATTATCCCTGATTCTGAACACGAACCTACACAATAATTCATTCTTAAAGTTAATTTCTTTCAAAAAATAAAAATAAACAATCTCAGGTTCCTGCAGATATTTGCTAGTAAAATATTATTTAGATAGACTAAATATTCAAATCTTCATATATGGACTATATGTGTGATACAGTGATCTGAATATATTCACTCTGACTGATTTAAATAGTCTAAAAGAGATTTGTTCACTCTTGTGAAGCGTTGGGGGGGGGGGTGTTTAGTGGTGCACTGAGAGCTACAGATCTTCATGTGACAGTAACGCAGAGCGACTGGTTGTTGCATACATACATTAGATGATGTTGTAATCTCCTCTAAATGTAACCCGTCTCTGGTTTAACGGAGGGTTAGAGCGAGCAGATCGCGAGTTAGAGCGACGTTCACGCTGCAGAGATCGCTCGCGAGGAGAGCGCGTCTCTATTTGTTGCTGTTTTAAAGTTGTTTAGAGGAATCGATAGCACAAATGTGAAATGTTCATCAAATAAACACAGACATCGGTCTGCTGACACGCTGCAGCTCAACAAAACCCTCTCAGCGCGCGACAGAGCCCACGCAGGTTTGAGGCTTGAACGCAGTAACGGCGCCTCCTAGAGGACAGAGTGGGAGCTGAGGGAGCTGCGGGTGCGGACACTGTACAGGTCCGTGTTTTGCTCAAGTGCATCCGACTCGCCCGGTAAGCGATGAGCTGAACGAGGCGTGATAGAGAGTCAGGGGGGGCTGATCTTCTAGACTGAGATAGACCACCAATAATAATAAGCTCTAACTCACTGGATTTAGATGAAGGTGTGAATACTTAAGTCTGTCTGTGGTAAATAAGTGAGCTAGTTTTAAACAAATAAAAAAAAATTAGTTTTCATGGATAACAGTGTAAAACAATGGTTTTGATTTTTAATTTTTAAAACGAACGAATCAAAAATCTAAGTCTAGTAAATAAATAAAAAAAGGGCTGGAAGTTTTAAGTCGAGATTTAGTAAAAGAACACGGGTTTTAAAAAAAAAGAAATATTGGTTTCTACAACACAAGAAATGTTTTTTATTTGGAGGTACAGGTCGAGACTGCTAGCACGGCTATATAACGGGTAGAAATTCGTTTAGTAATTGGTCGCCTGCAGTGTTAGAGAAGAACACTACTGTCCGAGTTTCACATTACACGCTCAGAATATTTATTAAAGATGCCGCGATGAGCGTGGATCCATATTTAGTAACCTCTAAAAAAAACTATACGAATATCATAAACCTGGAAAACGACTTTCTTAAACAAATGTGAGCAAACTAAACACATTAGTGGACAATAAATAGCCCTTTATTGGGGCATATAATATTATTATAATTATTATTATTATATTTGTTATTATTATCACTACTGGTAATGGTATATTATTATTAGCAGTGTCTCAAAGGAAGGTTATTTTTTCTGGTTTGTATGTTTTATAGCGGCGATGCAGCTGTGATGCAATA
The DNA here is from genome assembly GCA_021613375.1 of Megaleporinus macrocephalus. Lineage (NCBI taxonomy): Eukaryota > Metazoa > Chordata > Actinopteri > Characiformes > Anostomidae > Megaleporinus > Megaleporinus macrocephalus. Next base: position 43,109,666 of record CM038712.1, read on the forward strand.
GACTGAGCATAACAATAATAAATTGTTAATTCTTAAATATATAATTTTTAGACATACAGTCACACTGGAGTGGTTAAATAGCAGCCGTGTAGGAGGGTTTCAGAATCTCGTAGCGATTAAAACGTTCTGCGGAATCGATCCTCCAACCAAGAGACTGTCCGCCTCACAACTGAATTAATCTGTCCAATTAAGAAGCCAATTGTAAATGTACCCTCAGCAGTGGTTTAGGGTCCAACTGTGTACCTTAAATAACCTTTACAGCGAAAAGCTACACGTTTAGACCTCTTTTAATAACCTAATGTTTTAAAACACAACAATAATCTACAAATAAATTCTAGAGTCATCGCGCCGTAAAACATCGTAGAGACGAAGTACAGAACAATAGCGTCCCCTCACTAAACGCGCTGAGGACGGACCCTCAGTGCTGAGAGCTGCCCTGCAGGGACACTGGCAGCACGTAGGTTTTACTGTACATGTGTACGTCATTTATAAACTATAACACCTCAGTAGAGGAGCAGGCTACCTGAACTGTAGTGAGCAGTGATGAACTTCTAAGAGGACAAAAGAACTAAAAGCCTGGGCATGTTGAAGAAACGCGCATCGCCTTCTTCAGTCTTTGGCGCCACCTTGTGGTGCATTTCGGCTACAGCGCTACAGGTCCGGTTATTTATCCAGACTTCAGTCTAAGAGGAAACGAAAACAACCCTCACCGGCTCAGCTCAGAGTACATACATCCCATCTGATGATCTCATACAGCTTATATTCAAACAGGCATGAACAGAAAGTAAATACAGTCCACATGTGGATCCCTCAGTAAGTCACTGTGAGTCAGAACAGAGAGAATTTAACCTAATAAGTCTTAAAAAACATCAACAAAAATAAACTTTCATTGTCAGGCATACAGAGAGGTGGAAATGATCGTGTTAAGTGTGTAAAACCAAACAAATAAAACACAAGAACTGGGAAACTGGCCCTGTGAGAAGAGAAAACCGTTCACAGCGTCACTGATAGGAATCGAAGGGTTTATGCCTCACGTCACAAGGCATAGCTACTCATTTACTCTTCTCCACGAGACATTGTTTGAGATTAGGTTTTGGTCTAATGTATAGTAGATCTATTATTAGTGGGGAGTTCTCGCGAGGTAGTGTAAACAATGTAAAGAGAAAACTTATTCAGACGTGCCTCTATTCATCAACATTCTATATAGCCCGCAGAACACACGTGTAGGTTCACTGGTGGCTTTGGATCGTTAATAAAGAAAGATTTGGTCATTCTGGTTCCTATCACTACCACTGTAAATAAGTCTGAGTCCAAGTGAACCATTTCACATCAAACCACTCTACAGGACTTTGTTTACATCTCAGAGCTTGTAGAGAGATATAATTTTGCAGAGATTTAAAAAAAACCCACTAAAATTCTGGATTTTCCCTCGATATCCTAAAGAAATATCTGTACTCATAGAACTTTGTTTGGACCACGACTCTGGAGCGTTTATCCATAAAGTAATTTAGAGACATGATGCCCCGCCCCTGTTCAGCTCAGCTCTATTTAGTTCTTAGAACAGAAAATAAAGGGTTTAGTTGTATTTGAATGTATGTGAGGTGGAAGATTTTTATTATTATTATTATTAATATGACGCGTGCGCACTGGAACATGACGTGAACTTGCGCGCCATGTAAGCACACACCCGAGCAGACAGCCACTTTTGGCAGCCAATGCAAATAATAATAATAATAATAAAAATACAAAAAAAAATTAAAATAAATATTATTATTATTACACGTGTTTCTAATAATAATTGTGCGCGTGTACACGTGCCGCAATCTGATTTTCGACCAGTAAAAGTGTGCATGTTTTTAGATCTGTATATAAAAACGTCTGTACGTGTACAGTCGTACACGAGCTTACACGATCATCAATACATCTGGATCTGAAGAGTGTGTGTAAAACAGTAACAGCACATCAGCTACAGTCACAACAACTACTCATATTTTATACTACTATACTATACTACACTACTATACTATACTACTATACTATACTACTATACTATACTATACTACTATACTACTATACTATACTACTATACTATACTACACTACTATACCATACTACTATACTATACTACTATACTATACTACTATACTATACTACACTACTATACTATACTACACTACTATACTATACTATACTACTATACTATACTACTATACTACTATACTATACTACACTACTATACTATACTATACTATACTACACTACTATACTATACTACACTACTATACTATACTACTATACTATACTGTACTACTATACTATACTATACTATACTACACTACTATACTATACTACACTACTATACTATACTATACTACTATACTACTATACTATACTACTATACTATACTGTACTACTATACTATACTATACTATACTACACTACTATACTATACTACACTACTATACTATACTATACTACTATACTACTATACTATACTACTATACTATACTACTATACTATACTATACTACTATACTACTATACTATACTACTATACTATACTACTATACTATACTACTATACTACTATACTATACTATACTACTATACTACTATACTATACTACTATACTATACTATACTACTATACTATACTACTATACTATACTACTATACTATACTATACTACTATACTATACTACTATACTATACTACTATACTATACTATACTATACTATACTACTATACTATACTACTATACTACACTATACTATACTACTATACTATACTATACTACTATACTATACTACTATACTACTATACTATACTACTATACTATACTACTATACTATACTATACTACTATACTATACTACTATACTATACTATACTACTATACTATACTATACTATACTACTATACTATACTGTACTACTATACTATACTGTACTATACTATACTACTATACTATACTATACTACTATACTATACTACTATACTACTATACTACACTACTATACTATACTACTATACTATACTATACTATACTACTATACTATACTACTATACTATACTATACTATACTATACTACTATACTATACTATACTACTATACTATACTATACTGTACTATACTATACTACTATACTATACTATACTACTATACTATACTATACTATACTATACTACTATACTATACTATACTATACTATTATACTACTATACTATATTACTATACTATACTACTATACTATACTGGACTCTATTTATTACACATTGCACAATTTGCACATTGCAATTATTTATTATTCTCTGTCTGTACTGTGTTGTGTTGTGTCTGTATTGTGTTGTGTTGTGTCTGTACTGTATTGTGTTGTGTCTGTACTGTGTTGTGTTGTGTCTGTACTGTGTTGTGTTGTGTCTGTACTGTGTTGTGTTGTGTTCTGTCTGTACTGTGTTGTGTTGTGTTGTCTTTACTGTGTTGTGTTGTGTCTGTACTGTGTTGTGTTGTGTCTGTACTGTGTTGTGTTGTCTGTACTGTGTTGTGTTCTGTCTGTACTGTGTTGTGTCTGTACTGTGTTGTGTTGTGTCTGTACTGTGTTGTGTTCTGTCTGTACTGTGTTGTGTTGTGTCTGTACTGTGTTGTGTCTGTACTGTGTTGTGTTGTGTCTGTACTGTGTTGTGTTGTCTGTACTGTGTTGTGTTCTGTCTGTACTGTGTTGTGTTCTGTCTGTACTGTGTTGTGTTGTCTGTACTGTGTTGTGTTCTGTCTGTACTGTGTTGTGTTGTGTTCTGTCTGTACTGTGTTGTGTTGTGTCTGTACTGTGTTGTGTTGTGTCTATACTGTGTTGTGTTCTGTCTGTACTGTGTTGTGTTCTGTCTGTACTGTGTTGTGTTGTCTGTACTGTGTTGTGTTGTCTGTCCGCACTTGTTTGTTTGTGTTGCACTTGTGTCTGTATGCACTGTCTATGTTGCTCCATGGTCCTGGAGGAACGTTGTTTCGTTTCACTGTGTACTCTGTATGTAGTTGAAATGACAATAAAACCCACTTGACTTGACTTGACTTGACTTGACTATTTCTAATACCAATAATAAGACTACCACTACTACTACTACTACTAATAATAATAATAATAATGATAACAGCCAGTCCATTGTTTCATTAATATTTAATTAAGAAATACAATGAATGCTCATCGCAGGTTTCACCAGTGTGCTACATTATTTAAATATTTGTAGTTTTACTTCTCAGGTTAAAATACAGCTGCTGTGAAAAGTGACTGAGTGTTTTTGATTCAGAAGAATGATTTCATATTGTATATACTGATTGTGTTTCATATGGTAAATATTTCAATTTCAGTTTAACATTGGAGGCTTAGCAATCACAGAACATTCATCCCAGGTGGATTCCTGCAGCACTGCATAAATTATATTTTGAAGAATTTCTTGAATACACTCTTGTTTTTGGTCTTCTCCTTGTTTCCACTTTCCTGTTGGTTCAGTGGGGGAAGGGTTGAAGCATGGGAGTGAGGTGGGCTCCTCCTCTGTAGACCTTTCAAAGATCCTGAAAATCAACATCAACAGCTCAGGTTAATGCTTCTCTCTCTCTCATATATATATATATATATATAAATAATATCTGATGGCTTATTTACTTAAAAAGGTATTACTTTATTTATTAAAATTATGACTTTGTCAGCTCCTAGTTCATCATAGGAAGGCGTATTAACATAGTGTCAAAACAAAACAACAACAAAAAACGGAAATACAAAGAACAGCAACAAATTGGAAAAAGACTGGAATACAACTGATTTTAGGATTTTAATCAAATCTTGCCACAGACCCAGATGAACTGACACTGGTCTTAGAGTCAATAAACCTCATCCCATGAATGACTTTAGTTTCCAAAATCCAGAAAAAGTTTGGTATCACCCATAGCATTGCTCAAATTGATGCAGGCCTTTTTTCTCTAAACAAAAGTGAACTGATCCACGGTCACCTGAGTCTCCGCCCTCTCCTCCAGCTGGGTAACGGTGTATATTGTAGTAGGTGTGCGGCGGTTTGGGAGGTGGTCCTCTCTCTATTTCCAAACTCTCTGTAGAATCTGTGGCTGGTTCAGAGGCTTCGGTTAGCAATAACATATAAACACACAGACACACACAAACACTTTCACTGCTGTCAGTTCCTCACCCTCCTTCAGGACTGGCTCTGAGGTGGAGGTCTGGGTGTGAGATGTTTCAGCTGACTCTGAGTCCTGCTGCTCCTCTGCTTCTTTCTTTTCTTTAACCTTTTTTTCGTTCATCCTGACACACACCGGTTATTTTACAATATTTTAAATTCAAAGTCTTACTTATTTACAATATATTGTTTAATACAACATTTTAAAACAAGCATACAGAACAAAATCTTGTAAAGTTTGAGGTAGGAAAATCCGATCTGACATTTCGTCTGACATTCCCTAACCTTTAAATTAAGATATTTTAATTAAAGCATTTCACAGAAAATAAGCTTCTGAAAAGGTCTAACAGGATAAAACTACTCTAACACTCTACTAGCATACAGGAGGAAACACACAGCTAATGTCGCATCACACAATGTGAGGGTACAGTTTCAGACTGGATTTGTACAACGACTGGATCTGATTAATTTTTTCCCCACTGATATCCAGCAGTTTTTTAATATCAGCTGGATACTGATAGCCAGTATCATGTTCGTGGCAACTCTACCAAAAACTCACTGGTGTAGAGGGTTGAGATTTAACGCTGATACACACATTAAGCTATAATATCAGTCAGTATATCAGCTGGACCCTAACTTTCTATGCCATCACATGACAAGTGATATATATATATATATATATATATATATATATATATATATATACATACATACATACACTACTGCTCAAAAGTTTAGAATCACTTTAGAATTTAATTTCAGGCAATTTTCATGCAATTTAAAAATAATCTTGTTCATTTCTCAATTAATGTAAGTGTATCAGATGATTTAAAGAATAAAAATGTTTGTATTAAAGTCTATTTTTGTATAGAGGCTTATTTTACATATAGTCTATTATCAGTAATTCTCAGTCCTCTGTCTAAATCTCCTGGTACAACCACCAATCCAAGTTAAGGATGTTATTGGACTAATTGGTTGTTAGGACACTCTTGCTCAATTGTGATCACAGCTGAAAAACATTCTACTAATAAGTGAGTATAAAAGGGAACAACATTCTAGGTTAGTTTAGTATCTGAAGATCAGCAGTTGATGGCTTGCTGACCGACTCACAATGACCAGAAAGAAACAACTTTCTTTAGAGACCCGTCAGTCCATTGTTGTGTTAAGGAAGAAGATACTCCATTAAAACAAGAACATTTCACTGTGATCCCAAACCTTGGAGCGGTAGTGTATATATATATATATATATATATATATATATATATATATATATATATATATATATATATATATATATATATAAACATGGCTGAAAATAGCAACTTCACGTTTCTTTGCTTACCCAGTGTTCTCTGATGAGCTTCTTTGACCGGTGCAGCTCTGTAGCTCCTCCAGCCACTGCTGCTGCTCCTCTTGGGAGGAAGCAGCAAACAGGTAGTGACTGCCATCATCCAGTCTTACCATAAAAAAAAACAATAAATAAAAAAAAAAGAGTTAAATCTTTATTTCTACTTAATAATCTGAGTTCTACCACACCCAGTGACTGGTCTGGTCTAGTTTTGCTTGGCATTAGAATGAAGAGACTGTTTTTGGCAGTGAAAAAAATATAATAATGCAATAAGCCACAAAAAGTCCATGTGTTACTGGGATTTTATTATGGGTGTGTGGTTTACAGTTTTTATAAAAATCAGCCAACATCAAATATGATAAAATACCATTTTTATTCTGATAATAATTTATGAACTCGTTAAACTTTTTGTTGTATAATAATAAACATAAGAAAACAACATTTTAATAATAATAATATAAAAAAATTACTACTGCAAGTCGAATATAACAGCAACAAAAACATCCTTTAGACTTTTATATGGCAGTTCTACTGTGGGTCATATCATAAGTACTTTCTAGTTCATGCCTGTGATATTAATGATGTTGTTTAGCATGTAAGTTATCTTTTAGCCTAGTTCTGTCTAAGAATTTAAGTTAACCAAGTAGGGAGTTTAATCAAAGACAGATTCTTACTTCATTGATACACTTGGTGGTCCATGTAAGCAGAGTCAAGGAATATTCCTTGTATATTCTACTATGACTTCAAACACAGTGAATCTGATTTTAGGCACAGAACTGTTGTATGATGAAAATGTCTATGTTATACAGAGTCTTGTGCTGCAGCCTCTGTCCATAAATTCTTATTTTATTAAATATTTATTAATGTAATATTGTAGTGAATGTAATAATTCATTAGGCGTAAGGCACATATATGTTTTTATCTAGAAACAAGAGTCTTCCAGAACAGACTGATGCAATACTGGTAACTAAAAAAGCAAGTCCTTAAACAGTATTAAACTCACATCAGTTTGAAAGTGTAGTTCTTTCTCCTGTAGTACGGGTTATCTTTACAAACAGCTCCTGCCATAGCAATAGGTGGCCACCGGGTGGAACACTGTAAAGGATTAGACATAAATGATACGTTTCCAGATGTTATTTCTAACATTTCTATTGTGCATCGTAATCTTTCGAGAGCCATCTGAAGCTCTGACTATTAACAAAAACTTAACATGTAAGCGTAAACATGGCTCTGTGTATGTCAGTGCAGTAGCTATGCAGTACCTCAGACGCAGCTTCTTGGTCTTTGAACAGATTCAGTGTTTCTTCTTCTAGTAGTGCATGAACAGTCTCCCAGTGATCCACACCCTAATTAATATCAACACATCAACACTCCACAAGGAAATCATATAGCCTTTAGCTATTTTAAACATACATACACTACCGCTCAAAAGTTCAGGATCACTTTAGAATTTCATTTCATGCAATTTTCATGCAATTCACAAACAATATTGTCCATTTCACAATTAATATAAGTGTATCAGATGATTTTTAAAGAATAAAAATGTTTGTATTAAAGTCTATTTTTATATAGAGGCTTATTTTACATATAGTTCTATTATCAGTAATTCTCAGTCCTCTGTCTAAATCTCCTGGTACGACCACCAATCCAAGTTAAGGATGTTATTGGACTAATTGGTTGTTTGGACACTCTTGATCAATTGTGATCACAGCTGAAAAACATTCTACTAATAAGTGAGTATAAAAGGGAACAACATTCTAGGTTAGTTTAGTATCTGAAGATCAGCAGTTGGCTTGCTGACCGACTCACAATGACCAGAAAGAAACAACTTTCTTTAGAGACCCGTCAGTCCATTGTTGTGTTAAGGAAGAAGATACTCCATTAAAACAAGAACATTTCATTGTGATCCCAAACTTCTGACCAGTAGTGTATAACAAAACTAGGCTTGTGTTCAAACCGATTTTGTAACCATCTGCATGTGGCACCAGTTGTAAAGCTTACTTTAATTCCTCCTTGCTTCAGTTTAATCTCTAGGGGTCCCTCCATTCGGACAACATCTACTTTGACCTATAAAGTAGAAAGTAAATTTGTTTTAGTAAATATACCTTTATCAACAAACAGGATGTATTTTGTTGGCTGGGTGTGAAGGATTCACCTTGGTAGCTTCAGGAAATGATTCCTGAGGCTCACCAGAAGTGGGCTCAGTTAATTCTTCAGATTTTTCAGTTTCCTCTGTTAAGTTCCTTTCAGTGTGTGTAGGAGGGGGAGGAGATGGTGGTGGAGACTGAGGAAGGTCACTGATGGGAGAAGCATTGTTGGTGACTTCAGCTGTCTCAGGAGTGATTCCAGAAGATGGTTCAGGAGGTATGAATGTTGATGATTCTTCCTCAACCTCTTGCTTTGGACTTGGTGATCTGAGCCGCCTGGGGGTTATCTTTGGCTTAAGAGTGTCGGGTGAGGAAGACTCGATGGCTTGATCTGTTTGTTCAGAGGCTACTTCATCTTCAAGCCTGAAAGTCTGGTTGGATTTTCCTGAGTTGGGGATTTGATGAGATCTATAAGCAGCACTGCTAGTAACTGATGGCGAGGAACTTTCGGTGGAGTTAGTCGAGTCAGCGAAGTTAGAGGATGCAGAGGGAATCTTGGTCATAGTATCAGTACTGGTGGTGCTCCTCCTGAACACAGATGCCACTCGAGGAACCACAGAGGAATCGTCCCCCTTGCCACTGCTGTTTCTCTTCAAGATTGATGACTTTGTGGAAATGTGGGAGGTCAGTGATGAACCATCGCTTCTGCCGCTGCTGCTTCTTCTTCTCAGGATAGGGTTGGCTATGGAAGGTCGAGAGGTCGCAGCAGGATGATCTGAGGGTTTTCTCTTTAGAGATGTCACACGGACAGGCTTCCTCCTGGAGTCAGTGTTGTCTCCGTAAGTCTCTTGCATCCTCTGCTCCCTCTAAGAGACCAGAGTTCATTATAAAGTTCAGTGAAATTTAAACACTGTTGTATTCAACTCTAAGAACATTACAGCTAAATGGGTTTCTTTAAGTGAGCCTGAGCCTAAGTGTTAATTTTTTACAAAACGTTTTTGCAGTGTGTATTTAAAATTAAGTTCTGGGGTGTGTTTCCCGATAACGACTGATCTTGGTGATTTACAAGCAATGTAACTTTAAGAACCCCAATTTTGCGAGTGTTTCCCAAACGTCTTCTTAGTCTCCAAATTTACAAACTAGTTTCAAGTAAAAATATTCCCCCCCCCGCGTCAGCACTGAATAGGCACGGCCAATCAAGAACTGAACCACCGATTTACAAACGTTTCCTCATTATTATGCCACAAATGCATCGTTATGTAAATAATTACGATAAAAAGAACAAAAAATAAGGATTTACATACTTTTATGTTAAAATTAATAAAAACACCTAATTTGCAATTGTTGTCCATAGTATGCTAGGCACACGATTAACCTTTCAGGCACGCAAACGCAATTTCTCTCAGAATAAACTTAAAGCCAAATTCTTATAGAAATAGAAAAATAAACATACTATTTTTCAAAGCTCGGGGAAATTCTACAGATAAAGAGAAAGAGCAGAAATGGGAGGAGACTGCTAGAAACATAAGAGCCTATAGTGTTCATCACATACTCACCTTCGTCAGCTTCCACTTGTTAATTTATATGTAAACATAATTGATCAGTCAGTTTGATTGGTTGGGGTATAAGAAGCTTTTAAGCCAATGTGTAATATTTCTTTAGAAAATAATAAATGTATGAATTTACTACGACGACTGTTACACTGGAAGAAAATTAATTATTAGTATGTAATTTATTTGTGTATATCAACAAACACTGTATTGTACTTTAAGCAGTTTAAACTGTTTGTTTCATGTGATTACAGTGATTTCAACCTTAAAATAATAAAATAACATGTACGTTTATGTACAGTACTGAACTCAGGACCTTCAGAGTGGTAGACAGTTTACTTCTCACTACATCATGATACAAACAAACACCTGTTTATTCTAGAAGTTTACTGTTTACATCATTCAAGCTGCTGGATATGATATTTGTTGAGGTTGGATGTAATATATGTGATGCATGTTTGTATAAATCCGTGTAGTGTCCATGAACAGAACACTGCGTTTTTAAAAGCATAGCGCCCTCTTTCGGTTTTAATCAGAACTGCATGTGAACTTTACGTTAAGAAGAACTTATCAAGTTACGAGTGGGTCAGACTACTCTTACATTTACCAACGACTTTACGTACTACTTTAGTTACGAAGGCTTTCGGGAAACGTTCAGAATTTTAAAAATGTTCTTAAGTATGAAGTTATGAAGTACTTAGTGTTACAAACGTGGTGGGAAATGCAACCCTGATCATTTTGCCATATTTTTTTTGCAGCTAAAGAGATCATTTTTATTTATTGCACTCAGTGTTCATAATACATGCCAGTATCAACACATCTTGTCACAATAAAATAATAATAATAATAATACAAATAATAAAAAAAATATAAAATATTTGAAAAGCAATGCTTCACTAGCAAAGTTTTACTACTTCACATATAAAAACTATGACAATGTAAATATACACTGGCTTAAGTACACATGTTGTTCATCTCCTTGTATCTAGATTCTTCGTCCATAGACTACACAGCTGCGTGCTGTAGTTCTAGGGTTACTGACACGGTCTCAACATAATGGTGTGTGTTGCACTGGCACGAGCGGATCAGACATAGTAGTGCTGCTGAAGTTTTTAAACCCTTTGGCCACACTTATCATTTGTTGCTGCACAGGTAATGTTGATCATCTTCTAATCCTTCAGCAGGGGTCACAGGACACTGCCCACTGTTGGCTGGATAGTTTTGGTTGATGGACTATCCTCAGTCCAGCAGTGACACTGAGATGTTTAAAAACACCAGCAGCAGCACTGCTGTGTCTGATCCACACGTACTAGAGCAACACACAGTAACACACCACCACCACAACAGTGTCACTGCAGTGCTGAACTGACCCACCATCCAAATAATAACTGCTCTGTGGTGGTCCTAAGGAGGTCCTGAGCCTTGATACAAGGACGTGTATCTAATGTAGTAGCCAGTCTGTGTAGGTACATATGTATATACTATATATACACACACAATATAAACAGTAGATTTCAAATGAAGTGGGATACACATCTAGTACTGTACATCTAGTAAACTGAATGCTGTAAATATGGTGGGCAATTATGGTTTTGATGGGCTTTGCCCCATTTACCTGTGTTTTCCTTTTATGTAGGATGTTAAATCGTTCACTCTGAGCTTGAATCATAGCTTCCAGATCCTCCTGTTTCTTCATTAGCTCCAGAACATCTGAAACAGAATCCTTGAAGACACAGAACAAACGGTAATCTCTTAAACACCGTCTCGTACTAACCAACTTAAACACAAACACACATTAACAGCAGTTTTGGAAAAGCCTATGATGTCACTACATTTGTAAAAAAAAAAATTCTGTTGAGAATTGTCTGTGTATGTCCTCACCCCATACTCCTCTGCGCTTAACGTGCTCTCATAGGTGTTCAGCCAGTGTTCAGCTTGCTCCAGCTCTCTCTGAAGCTGCTGCAGCTCCAGCTCCTCCTGATATATATCTCTCCTCTCAGTCCAGCCCTGCAGAACCTGTGCCTCCAGCTCCTGGAGTTCTGCTAGACGCTCCTCCAGCTGTAAAACAAATGCATACAAATATACAAGTGAAAAGAAGCAAGCAAGTCTCAGCAGCTTCACTGAGTCGAGCTCTCTCCTCGCTGGAGCGCCAGCTTTAAACGTGAGCTCAGTGATGAGAGCAGTGAATAGCAACGCTGACTATATATACTTATTACAGCTTTACTATAGCTTTACTATAATGTGTTGTTATGGTAACAGACAAGGAGGGTTTGGGTTAGCTAACATTTATATTAACTTTAGTCAGAAAGCACTCAAACATAAAGTTACATTTCTCTCTGGCCACGCCCCAAACTGCAGACTGCTACTACACTACATACATAAATAAAATAATATATAATAAATTAATTAATTTATTAATTAATAAAAGGACTCCATCTTTAGAAGTGCTGTCAGTAGTGCAGTATGTAATGTTTCAGAGGGTGCTGTTTGGGACACAGCCTTACTGTCTAACATTAATGTTAGTCTTGTCTAGTCAGGAAACCTTAATATACATTTATTTATTATTTTATTTTTATCATTATGTCGTTATTGTTTAGTTTATAAAGTGATCTTTAATTAGATTTATCTAATAATAATCAGACGTACAGATAATATTGTGTTTTGTTTATTTATTAGTAATTTACTGTAATTCCACAAATGTTGTTCTACGTCACTATACATACAGTGGAATCAGCTTACAGGTAATATTTAGGGGATAGGGTGGGCTTTGAAATGTGTCCCCCCCAAATGTCAAACCCACTCCTAAGCCTTTGAATTAAAAGTATACTTTTGGTGATCGTGAACTTGTTGAGATGAGCCCACGTTGTTAGCACAACATTTCAATCAATCAATTTAAACTTTATTTAAGCTAGGATGTTTGGACATTGAGGGCAACCCTCATTTTCAATGTAGCCGAGCATTTACATGAGCAGGGAGTGACATAAAGAAAATAAAAACAAAATGTAATCATTATAAATTAAAACAGCTGAGAAGTAGCTAATACACATTGAACGAACATTTAAAAATAACAGTGAATATAAAAGTAGAAATAATAATAATACTAAAAATAGATAAAAGTTAAGATTTATATTTAGTAAGACTTTAAGATAAAAAGAGGGTAAGAGATGACAAATAATAATAAAAGAAATTCAAGTTCAAAAGAAATTTAAGAGGAAAAAACAAGACAGTAGTAAAATAATAAAACAATTATATATATATGTGTATATGTGTGTTATGATAAAAATTATATAAAAGAAAAAAAGAAATAAAATAATAAAGGCATAAAAATTAAGTCAATAAAGTAAGATTAAGTAAAACAGGTACAGGCTGTCTGAAGGTGGTTAGATAATAAAAGTTTAAAATGATTGATTGTCAGGGAGCAGAGTTTTAGTGATTTCTGTATTAGAGTCCAGCTCGCTGGTGCACTGGAGCTAATAGCAGATTTTCCCAGTTCAGTAAAAACTCTGGCAGCTGATCCAACCACTAGAGCGAGTTTGATAATTACTGTTATTTATATTTATCATTGAAGTGATGTATTCTGACCGGAGAGTGTTTTATAAATTAAAAACCAACCAATGTGTTTCCTTTCGTACTGTTAACGAGGGCCAACCAACTTTTGCATGCAGCTCACAGTGATAAGTTCAGTACGGATCTCCAGTAATGATTTGAAGAGTCAACGAAATGATTACATTCTGGAATTGTCAGCTCACAATTAGTGACTCCCGGCCTGCCTAACCAGTCCTAATGACTCAATTAACTTTATTTCATTCTAACTGGAAAGTTACATTGCCACACTTACTTTACAGATAAATATTAAATTCTTTGATACCAAGGGTGTGAGCTTTTCTACAGAATCAGTTTTAGCATAAAAAGGCTTAAATTAAGATCTGTTCAATCTAGGATTTCATAATCACTCACTCAGCAAACAGTGTATGGTGTATTACTTAATTCATAGTTGTTTTCATACCTCATGACTCATAAAGTTTTCCTCTTGTATGAGACGTCTCCCCTCGTTTTTCACCCTCTCTGACTTATCAAGCTGTCGGTCAATCTGGGTATGATACTCCTCATGCCTTTTGATTAGCTGTGTCAAGTCTTTGACCTCACCTCTGAATCCCTCCCCAGTCACCAGAGACAGGGACTCTTTAAGCCACGCCCTGCAGAGACATCAAGATTTAACTGATGTGATGGTATATAACATGGTATATGGTATATATGGTATATATATGGTGTATATATACAAATATCAGTGAAAGGAATGACAGTGACTTACACAAGTTCCCTCCAGTCTGTAAGATACCTCTGGACGGCCTCAGCCTGCTGCAGCCTGTGTTTGCGCTGGCTGGCCTTCTCCAGGAGACTGGCCCAGCTCTCCTCCACGTCCTGCAGGCTATCAGACAGACTCACCCTCACCTGGGGATACCGTCTGACCAGAGCCCTGCCCTCTTCCTGCCTGCTCTGCACATTCTTCTCTATTACAGCCAAATCTCTCTGTAGACATGAAATTGTAGGTAAGTGAGCTATCCATGGTCCACACACAAACACTTTTATTCATAGTAACTATTGTTAGACAGGCTTTGAGGTGGCAAGATTTCAACCTGACAGGAGCACCGTATTTAAATTTGCTATGTAAAGTTTGTTCAAATGAATAATTTCAAATCATATTACTTTGCATGGATGTGACGGGTCACACTGTTAGGGTGTTAAAAATAATGTTTACTTTTTGAAGCTTTGGTGCAGTATCTTTAAATAATAACCAGAAGTGTTGAGTACAAATACTTTGTTACCTTACTTAAGTAGAAATGTTGTTTATACTTTACTGGAGTAATTATTATTCAGCTGACTTTTTACTACTACTCCTTACATTTACACTCCATTATCAGTACTTTCTACTCCTTACATTTACACTCCATTATCAGTACTTTCTACTCCTTACATTTACACTCCATTATCAGTACTTTCTACTCCTTACATTTACACTCCATTATCAGTACTTTCTTCTCCTTACATTTACACTCCATTATCAGTACTTTCCACTCCTTACATTTACACTCCATTATCAGTACTTTCTACTCCTTACATTTACACTCCATTATCAGTACTTTCTACTTCTTACATTTACACTCCATTATCTGTACTTTCTACTCCTTACATTTACACTCCATTATCAGTACTTTCTTCTCCTTACATTTACACTCCATTATCAGTACTTTCTTCTCCTTACATTTACACTCCATTATCAGTACTTTCTACTCCTAACATTTACACTCCATTATCAGTACTTTCTACTCCTTACATTTACACTCCATTATCAGTACTCTCTACTCCTTACATTTACACTCCATTATCAGTACTTTCTACTACTTACATTTACCTTTACATTATCAGTACTTTCAACTCCTTACATTTACACTCCATTATCAGTACTTTCTACTCCTTACATTTACACTCCATTATCAGTACTTTCTTCTCCTTACATTTACACTCCATTATCAGTACTTTCTTCTCCTTACATTTACACTCCATTATCAGTACTTTCTACTACTTACATTTACCTTTACATTATCAGTACTTTCTACTCCTTACATTTACACTCCATTATCAGTACTTTCTACTCCTTACATTTACACTCCATTATCAGTACTCTCTACTCCTTACATTTACACTCCATTATCAGTACTTTCTACTCCTTACATTTACACTCCATTCAGTACTTTCTACTCCTTACATTTACACTCCATTATCAGTACTCTCTACTCTTTACATTTACATTCTATTATGTCTTTTTTATACTTTAAGTAGTTTTGAAAGCAGTACTTTTACATTTTTACTGAAATAAGTTGATACTTCTTAAACCCTAGTATCTATACTTCTACCTGAGTAATGAGTGTGAATACTTTTGACACCTTTGATAAAAAAATTATAATAATGGTACACTTTGATAATACATACATACAACACATTATATAATTATCTTGGGAAAACAGATATTAAGTAAAAATTGTAAGACAATATGTTATTATTTTAACATAGTAAGTCAAAATTTCAGGATAATATAGTAAGTTATTAGTAAAATATGGGATAGGCATTTGACATTCGCAAGAAAAGAGAAGAAAGAAGGCAATGCTATTCTCTCCTAGCTGTCCCAGTAGTTGATTAAAACATCATCAACAGTTCTCCACAGGTAATATGGCCTGTGCCTTCCCAAACTACCTGGTCAGGATTTACCTTCATATAATACACTAAAAGATCAAGAAGCAAGTTAAGGGCAGGAGACCCAGGTGAGCTATGTGATCTTAAGAAAAATATAGTCTGTAAAAAATAGTTTAAAATAGTTTTAGTTGTCTGGAAACAGTATTCGAACTTGTACTGAAACACTGGCCTCGGGACAGTTTCAGAGAAGGGACTAATGGTAGATCAGTGCTGGTGGCTTTTTAGTACCTCAAGGCCTTCATGTTGGCGAATTAGGGCCTGGACACTGAGCAGGTCATGCTCCTGCTCCTCTGTATCCAGCACCACCTCCTTCTCACTTATCCAGCTCCTTAGCTCATCCAAATCATGATCAAACTGGTGAACCTCGCGAGCTGATCTCAGATTCTGTGATAAACGAAAGTCAACTGTACTTTTAGCATTGCTAACAGTGTAGTAGCAGTTTAGGAACAAGCCTTTACGCATCATGCATAACATGATCCAGGAATTATTTTTGCATAGATTTCAAGCAGTTGTGTTTGTTTATGAATTGTCATTATCGAATTAATGGAACAGTTACCTCTGCTCGTGTTTTCAAAGCCTTGTTTAGGTCCTCCCATAAATATAGCAGTGCCTCCTCTCTCTGATGCGCTTCTGTAGATTTGACATCTTCTTTCAGCTTTTGAACTGTAGTAAGTTTGTTCTGACCCAAACCGCTGACCTCGCCTGCAAAATCCTCAAATTTTTTCTGCAGGGCCTAACAGAAGGAAGTTGTTAAAACAACGCTCGTATGATATCTCCACAATTCATTATTTACCTCTTCTAGATGTAGAACTCTCCACCACATGTTCTTTGTTTGGTGGTTCACTCTTATGTGTGTTCACAAAGACTGTTGGCCTGGGTCTGGCTAAATCCTATGTGTTGAGCCATAATCAGTCATCATCACATGCAAAGTACCTCCACGTCTTCCAGATCTTGGCCATAATCGTCTGACTCTGCGAGCGTCTTGCGAGAGAGAAGCCAGCTCTGCAGGTCTCTGGTCTCCCTCTCAAATACATAAAGGTTGTACTGGTCCTCCAATACTTCACGACGCTCCCCAGACAGCTGCAGCAGTAACTTAAACCGTTTTCCCAGGTCTGTGACACTCTTGCTGACTAAGTGGCTGCCAAGAAGCATGTTCAGTACAAATATGATTTAATTTAATCCAGCATGTTTAGAAAAAGATATGAAAAATCAATTCATAGACAATAAATTATAGTCAATGCATTTCTACAGAGCACCCGTTATTAAGTTTGCACTAATGTATGTACCTGTTTGGATGACCAGACTTCTCCAGTTCAGCCCCGGTCTTTTGCAATGACTCCACTTTCCTGCGGTGGTTTTCCAGCTCAAGGTCTACCGTGTCCAGCTTCCTGAGAAGCGTCCCTGTGGCTTCCTCACTTTTCCCATAGTCTCTGGACTCAAGCACAGGAAGCAGTTCCTCCATCCACAGCTCCAGCTCAGAAACCTATGGAGAAAGAAGTAAGCAGTTGAAAGCCTTGTTACTGGAATGTATGAGTGTGCCAATGTATCAACCAGTTGTTGATTAGTTGGAACCGAGCATGAGAACACTAAGACTTGTGTTGAAGTAACTATGCAGAGATAAGAATGTAGATCTAGCTAAAATACTTGCAAAATAAGTTGTACTAACTGCTTTCCACCAATGATTTTTCTCACACATTCTTATTAATATGAGAATTCTGGACTTTCTGGACCGATACAAATGCTAAAACACAAACACTCATTAATTGTACATATTTTGAATAAAATTACAGAAAAATGTGACATTTATTGGCATCAAAATTCTGAAATTCAGTAAAATTAATTACAATGCAGTATCCCACTGTTACCTAAAAGATTTGCTCCTTTGGACTGCACTGCTTTTGTGTTGAGGTAGTAGAGTCACCTAGTCAGAATACTTATTTACCAAAATCTGGCTGCACTACCAATTCTCAAGTCATGGCTAATCTACCTGACAGTAACAGATGTTTAAACCAATTAGTGCCATGGAAATGTAATGACAGCTTGCTTTTTATGTATTTTTGTGTTCAATGGAAAAATATGAGTGTAAGTTTAGCTGAACATCTACAACCGTTCTCTGTTTATTCTTTCATATTTCTTTGTGAGAAACGAATGTGCAGCTTTTTTAAATGGTGGTTTCTAACCATCCTGGCGAGGCAGCAGCTTCTGCATCTTCGTGAACATGAGCTGCTGTTAGCTTCATATCTGGAGTGAGACTTAGGGAGGTGATTAGAGCTGTAAGTAAAATCATGGCACATAGTATTTAGTATACATATTTATTTTTTAGTTTAGTCAAACAATACGTTTATGCTCCCCTTTTTGTAATATCTCTTACTTTTCTGCTGCCAGCACTCACAGTGGCTTTGAGGAATGCCTAAATATTCAACTACTAAGCTCGATGTTAACACTAGCTTGTGTGGTACAACTCCTCACGATTTAGTAATGCTAAACCTGAACCTAGTAATCACTTATAACTAGCCTGTGTTTGAGCTCATATAGCTGGAACTTTATAGTTGGTGGAACCAGAAGTACAATACATATGTCATCAAATATGGGCTAAATCTAAACATCTGCCTAGTGCCAATATATTTTTACTAAGCAATTATCTGTCAATCCTTTTGATATCATCATGCATCCCTAATTTCGTTTATAACTATATGGTACAAATATCCATTGGGGTCATTTATAAAGTTCTCAAACCTCTGAAAGAAATGTCTGGATTTTCAGTGCTTCTTCTAGGAGTCGGCCCTTAACCGTAGACTGTTTCTTCAAAGAGTCAAAGAGCTTCTTCAGCTCAGTCAGTCTCTCAGTGATCTCCTGTGATGCAAAGTGCCTCCCTCTCACTAAGTTCTGTCCTGCATCCAGCACAGCATGCACCAGCGGCGTACGACTTTCGATTTCCTGCATTATCACCTGAAGAGTAAGACACACTCATAAATACATCATTTTAATATCGTTAAAAAGGTCTTCTGTTTATAACCAGCAGACTGAGAACATCTGTGTTCAGTGTTTATAGATTCTCTGTCAGAAATACAGTATTACAAGAGAAATTTCTATTTATTTCCAAGATGTTTTCATAATTAATTCAATCTGATGTAGTATGTAATATAAAGAGTTTGATGACTGACTGAAAGCCTAGTTTTTGGTTTCTAGTTCCACACAATAGAAATATTAGTTTTAGCCTCAACTAGGTTAACTTACTGACCTGGTGTTTTTTAAGCATGGCTTGTGTGCTCTGCAGGGAAGTGCCCAAGTCTTTTGAAGCTGTGGCCTGTAGCTTGTCCTGAATCCATGCCAGTTCATCCTCTATGTCCCTGTAGAACTGGTACAGCAGCTGCCACGACTCCAAAGTCTCTCTGCGAGCCTGAAGCGGTTCAGCTAGACCATTATACCTACGACAAACATCCGTGTGTTTATTTGATTATTTGGTCACCATCAGCAACCCCTCCCCCAAAGATCAACATACATAAATGCAGCACAAAACCTTGTACCTATTGACTGTGCGCCAAACTCGCTGTTGGATCTCCTCAGCTAGGAAGTTGCCTTGGGAGCTAAAGTCTTTGGCTGTGTCAACCAGACCCTGAACCTTCTCCAGATGTCCATCCACCACTTCTTCCAATTCCTCAAGAGCCTTCAGTAATCTGCTGACTGATGCCAGGTCCTCCCCACAGTCTTCCTTGCTCACCTCAGCTTCCACTGAGTCCAGCCACTCCACAACATCATCCAGAGAGCGCTGGAACTGCAAAGCCTGGGAGACAAGGAGAAATGAGGACCGAAGGCCAGCATAATACAAGACATCAAGCAAGCAGTTTTTTGTTTTAGTTTTTGTCATTCTTACAACGTAGCACTGCACCTGAAACGCAACATGGGCTGTAATCCCAGTTTTGCTACATTTATGGCAAAACATGACGTTTACAATTTTCTGTAAAATGTTTAGATGAAACATAGACTTAACCATCTGAAGATATTCAATAGATTATCAGAAGACTTTTAGGTAGCTCTGTAAATAAAATATGATCATCTGCTGAAGTCTGTCGTGTTTCGCTTTATGGTTAGGATTAAGGTCAGGGTTAGTGTTAGGATTAGGTTTTAGGTTGAGGTTTAGGGTAAGGTTGTAAGGCCAGGGTGAGGGTCAGGTTCTGTTAGGTTAACTTTACTTTTATAGGACACAGTCAGATACCAAGTTCTGATTACTGAAAGTTGTCTCCACACAAGATGGTAAATAAGAGACTCTCAGAAGCATCCAATCAGTTACGCAGTTTTCAATTACACTGTTTTAAATATTTTTTCCTGTTTATTTTTGATACAGTATTAAAACATCAGTACACCTTTAACGTTGTCAGGGGCAATAGCCGCAGGTAGGGTATCCCATGGCAAACTGGTACTGGGTGATGGGCCAGACAAAGAGTGATCCACATAAACCCCCCATGATGACCACTACAACAATAACCCAGCATCCCTCGCACGGACTAGGGTTACCGGGACCCCACCCTGGAGCCAGGCCTGGTGGAGGGGCTCCACGGTGAGAGCCTGGTGACGGGGCTTTTACCCATGGGGCCGGGCTTAGCCCAAAGGAGATACATGGGTCCACCAAAGAGCCTGAGCTGGTGTGTGAGGTTGAGAGGTACCAGCTAGATATAGTTGGGCTCACCTCAACGCACAGTGTGGGCTCTGGAACCAGTATCCTTGAGAGGGGCTGGACTTTGTTGTACTCTGGAGTTGCCAAGGGTGAGAGGCGTCGGGCAGGAGTGGGCTTATTGGTAGCCCATTGGCTTGACCCCTGTATATTGGGGTTCTCCCCAGTGGATAAGAGAGTACTTTCCTTACGCCTTCCGGTTGGGGAATGGGCTCTTTGTTATTGGACTTCTGTGCTCATCACAGTTTGTCCATAACAAACACCATGTTCGAGCACAAGGGTGTCCATAAATCGTGTGGCACCAGGACGCCCTAGGCCGCAGTTCAGTGATCGACTTCATAGATAATGGATGGATGGATAGATAATGGATGGATACACCCTTAACGACAATGGACCTTTATCAGATGGTATAACAGCTTCACAGGGTATCTATACTTTATAGGGTATCTATGTTATGTTGCATATGCAATATAGTTAGACCATTTGAAAGGTATTGTTCTAGAGCAATGCAGCAGAGTTAAACTAATCAAAGCAGTGCTGTTCTTCCTATACATTCAAAGTACACCTGTTTTTTTCTTTACCTGATATGCTTCCTGTAAACGTGTCTTCTTTTCCTTGCAGTTCATTAAAAGCTGCTCCCAGCCATCGCTGAGATCTTTCATTTTGGGTTTAATCTTGCCCTTGGCTGGGTGACCAGCGGCTAACATCTTCTCGCCATCCTGTGGTTCAAGCATCATCAAATGACATGAAACTGAAACAATTTTCACTGTTTTTTCAGTTTACCTCGTCTCAAAATGTCTCAGAAAGGAGAAGGTTAATGTAAGACAGCCAGCACTGATCGTCTGGACATACTACCTTAGCTAGGGCCTCCACGCTGTTACGATTAGCCAGGATCTCAGCCTCGAAGCTCTGGTGTTTTAGTAGCTTGGCCTGTAAATTGATGGGATCTCTCCAGTTTTCATCCTGAGCCACTAATTTCTTCTCATTCAACCATGAACACACCTTAATGAGATAAAGAAAACATGGTATAACTAAAACTAAACAGAATATAAGAATGTCAACTGTTAAATTCTAATGTTAAATGAGCTACACTGAGAGAGATACATTCTTCCTTCTGATCCCTTCTCCAAATCTAGCAACTGTTTGTGGACATACCTCATAGCTAGCTTCTAAGAATGTCTGTAACTGGAAAGATTCTTCCAAAGCTTTTTGTCGTGCTTTGCTCATCTCCATTATTTTTTCCTTTCTGGAAGGAAAGAGTTTTATTAAGGATTAAAACAACCCCAAAGCATTAACTGAGCTTCACTCAGTATTTATGGCTTACCTGAGCTGGACAGCTTTGCTCTTCTTTTTGATGTTGTCTGAGTCATAATGTTTTGTTTTTGTCAGCTGCTGAGCAGATCTTTCCACCTCCTCCACCTGCTTTAGTTGAGCTTCTATGGAGTTCTCAAACTGAGCATGCTTCCTCTGAAGAGCCTCCACTTCAGAAAGAGAGTCCTGAAAAAACAAGAACATATGTATACGCAATTCTCCACTTCCCTTTGGTGTTATAATAGTTTTGACATGCCTGGAATGGCTATAATATAACAGTTCAAGTATTTCTGGAATTGTATAGATTCACTGCATACACTGTGCCAGCTTAGTAATACTTTATAACTTAATCTCAATACTTCTTAGTAACACCAATCTGATACCACTTTGGTTTAATACTCAAGGTTTCAACATTGATTGCTGTTTGGCAGAGCACGTACCCCAAGGTCTTCATTGGCCAGAAAAGCTTCCATGTTGCTCAATAAGCTCTCACTTTGTTCCACATATCCTAGGAATACCTATACAAAGTCCCATGTTGATTTCAAACAAATGCAAACAGAATTAGCAAATATATCACCTATTGACTTCTTTATTCTTTTATAGCTACACACTTCAAATGTTTGTTTTATAAGATACCTGCAGATCCAGTGCCTGGTCCAGAGTGGTCTTTCTTTCTTCCCATGCTTGAATGAGCCCATCATTAGCCTGTTCAAGTTTGCCTAAGGCTTTTTTGATTTCTGTTGTATCACTATGGCCAGATTTTACTAGATTCTGCCCAAAGTTCTTCACTGAATTGATCCGTTCACCTCGAGCATCTATCTCTGCCTATGTTGAAAAAAGGTCAATATTATTTGACATATGACATATATTAAGGAAAACTGTTATGTTATAGGATTTGTAGCATTTTTTTCTTTCCTACTGTATAAGAATATGAGAAGCTGCATAACCAGGACTGCAATATCAATCAACAATATATTCAAATGTACCAATTCATTCAACCGGAAGGCTGGAAAATGTTACCTTCCAATCCTGGTGCTCCACTATAAAGCTCTCTGCTTCAGCTGTGCTCTTGGGCAAGCCCTTCTTCCCCATTTCTGCCGTCTGCTTTAGTGTCCAGTCCAACAGCAAACGCTGGTTAGCCTTAAACAGCTGGAGCTGGTGGGACTCCTGTAGACGCTCTTTTCTACAGTGACATACATCACAGTTAAACCGTTGCAGTTCCTAACAGTGAAGCTTTGCCTGAAACTGTACGATGCATCCACACACCTTAATTTGACCTCCTTGTCCAGTTTTGTTACGCTGGTTTTTACATCTCTCTGCTTCTTGCTGAGCTTGTCAGAAAGGTCTGAATGACTCCTTAGTCGATCTTTGGTGGCCCTCTCTAGGACCTAGTTTAGTACGTTACGAAACATTCCTTAAAAACTGTGGTCTCTCACAGGCACGGAGCAATACACCAGGTCTTCAAGTACTGTAACAATACACTGTACACTCACATCGCCTCTCTCCTGGATGACTCTGACCTCCCGTTCCATCTCCTCATGTCTACGCATGAGGTTCTCCACGCTCTCCACATCCTCGCCACAGCCCTGGCCCTGCAGCAGCAGCATCTGCAGCACCATGAAAACAACTTCAAGACCAAAAAATAAGGATGAACCAGCACATGTTCTGAATATAACTATTTTTACAAAGAATCTTGTATCTTCATAAAAATTACTGTAACTAATTGTGATTACCAGTCAAACGCTTATGTCTTTATAATACAAATCCATTCACTGTTCACACAAAACAGTTTTCCATTTTTTAGAATTTTTAAAATATATATTTGAAATAAATCTTTAGACGTTTTAGTTTTTTTGTTTAGATGGCAGAACTATAATCAGTACATGTTTAGAAATATCTGCATTAACATGACTATGGTCCAAACGTTTTTTTTTTATTACATTATTGTTTGCTCTGAAGTTGTAAGGTATTTGTTATTTATGTTAACTTGTTGTTATAGTGCCCTTGAACCTGATATGCAGTCTTATGCCAAAGTGATGACACGTTTTGTTGATATTACAGGTGAAAGTAAGTTCCAGAAAACACACTTTAGTATAACATTTTCACAAATATTAATTTACCTGCTGTTTAAAAATGTAATTTGACCAGGACGCCCAAACGTCTACATATAGCGTGTGTAAATTACCTCTGCTCTGGACAGGGCTAAACTGATGTAGGCCTATAGGGGTCCTATGGGTGTTAAAAAATATCAAAAAATATAGAAAATCTGGATATTATGTTTCATGATACTGTATCGACTCTCAGGAACACAACACCGATACACAGATTCCTGGCAGACAGTGAATCATTGTGTGTTGTGTTTAAACCTCTGACCACTAGATGGCAGTGTTGCTATTGTAAACATTAGCAAACCTATAGTATATAGTGGTGTGTTTTAATAGTAGGATTTTAAAAATTGCAATATAATAACTTTGCTTGCAGTATTGCAATATACCGCGTTATACTAAATCGTGACCGTTAAATCACGATACGTATTGTATCACCAGGTTCTTGGCAACACACAGCCCTAGCCTATACAGTTTCCATTTTTTTTATGTCAAGAGCAATGCATTCAAAAAGAGCAGTTGCTGCAGACTGTCAGTTTTAACTTTAAAATTAACTTTAAAATTAAAATGCAGGTTCGTGGATGCAAATAAGGGTCTTTTAAACACCCCGTTACCTTTTCATTTGCCCTTTCCCTGACTTCCTCCAGGTCACGGATCAAGGAGTGGACCTCCAGTGCTGCTTTTAGTTTCTTCTTATAGCTGCTCAAGTTTCCATGGAAATTATTCCATCTGTAAATAATTATTAATGTACAGAACGGTGCACTTTTAGATTGCACTATTATCTCATTGTCAGCCACATTGGCATTTCTGTGCAGTATTGATTTTAACAAAAATGGAGAAGTGGAATTGAGGGTAGACCTCTCATTGAGCTGTTGCCTTCGCTTCTTCACAGTGGCCAGCTCGTCATTGTTCTGCCTCTCAAGGCGGGCAGCCAGGCTGTTAATGGTCTTGATGTGGGCATCATCTACAGTCACATCCTGAAATGTGATTCATTCTTTAATACTCACAGTAATTCAACTTACACTGGCGGCAGCAGAAGGACGGAGAAAGACAAAGGCCTAGCCTTATGTCCCCTTCATACGATGCTCTGCTTATACGCTATAAGCATATACAATTCAATTCTCAGGTTTTACTGTTGAGCACCACATGTGATGACATAAACATCATTACAGCCATCATTTATTAATATAGGGCATGTTGTTTCTGTAACAGTACTTCTATAATTAAAAAATCGATCCAGAGCACTTACCCCAGGGCTGGAGCTTCTGAACTCACTCAGCTTCTTCAATATTTGCAGGCCATGTTCATAGTCTTCCCCAAGATCTCCCACATTTATCATTACCTCCTTAAAACAAGACATGGACAGAAATGCTACCTCATTGTACACGGTGGCTTTACACAGCGCTGCTGTAGAGAGTTTAAAGCGGTCTGTAAGGTCAGTATTTTTCCTGAAAACAAACAAACATGGTTATAAGGTTTTTTACCTTCTGTCGGATCCAAACTTCAACCTGCTCTACTTTTTGAAGAAATTCTAGAAAGTCACGATTGTCTTCTAGAACTTTTCCTCGGGCAGAGAGGGCTAGTTTTAGGGTCTCCCAGTGAGAGATCAGGGCAGAGACACTCTGTGACACCTCCTTAGACTTAGGATGACGAAGGGATATCAGTTCATCTCCTGTCTGATGGTGTTGAGAGAGGAACATAGTTATGATAAGACTGCAAGCTACATTTTCTGCAAATATTATAACAAAATAAACTCCTTAAAACGAAGCATCACACAATGGGCCTCACCTGCTGGACAGATTCAATGATCTTCCCATGCGCCAGAATCTCTGCCTCAAACACTTGATGCTTCTGCAGCAGCTTCATTTTGGTCTGAAGGTTGCTCAGGTCAATCTTGGAATCCTCTTGCAGCTTCTGCATGCGTTCTGATATCCATTCCTCAGCCTGCAGCACAAATGATAGTAGATTATTAAGATAGCGGCCAAATACAGTCCTAGATGTTTACAAAGAAACACATTTCAGTTCAGTTGGGTATACCTCAGAGGCGTCCCGGTTGAAGATACAGAGAAGCCGTGAGGTCTCAAGTTCCTCCTTGCGCTTCATTGACAGATCTTTGATGCGTTCCCTCCGGTCTCTGAGAGCTTTGAACTTGTTCTTTATGTGGTTGGCTTTCTCTCTTGTCACCTCACTTTTCCTCACATTATCAGACAACTCCTGAAGAGCAACCATCTGCAAAGAAGCAGATCTTTCATTCAATATTATTTTTAAGGATCCTTAAAGTAGTTTAGATACATTAAGTAACACTATTATGGTTGTTATAGAAGAAGCAAAGAATCAAACAGAATGCAAAAACAGAGTAAAAAACTGAATTATATAAAGACACCCAACCTTATCTTCCTGACTACCAAGAAGTTTTTCAAAGGCCTCATGACGTTTGATTAGAGAGTCTGTCTCATCCACTGTCGTTCCCAAGTCACTGTTTTTCAACTGGACCTGCAAAACAGATGAAAAGAGATTTCTGCAACAGCCACAGCTCCTGTAACAACAGAAACTAAGACAGACCCGTATGTCCTTCCTTGCTCATTGAGCTCATCAAAGCATTAGATGCTCTAAATTTGATAAGACTACCTACATTAGTAAAGAACTACTAGCCATGCTTGTAATATCATACCAACTACACATAAAACACTTTACTCATTATAAGCTGAACTTACAATACTCACATATTAATAGTTGTTTACTGAACATACTATATGCACACTTAAAAATATTCTTTGAAATCGATTTTAAGAAGAATTTGTTATTAGTATTTTGTTCAATCCACCAACCTCCTGGGAGTTTGTAATCTTCTCCATGTGTTCAGTGTCTCTGTAGAACACCTGCTCCTGGTATGTGGTCTCTAGCCATTTCTGCTTCGATTCCCAGTTATCTGTCAGCTTTTCTCTTTCACCTTGCAAAACTCTCAGTTTTTCCTGAACCTGATGATCGAATAGGACACTTAATATGTAAAACATTTATACTTATAATAATTAAATAATTAATAAATAATTTTTATTTTATGCCTATTCGTTTGCATCAATGTTAGTAGTCTGCTATGACATAAACTCACTGCCCACATTATCTGTTTATATCTACTTTGTATCTACACCCATGGTCCAATTCATATAGCGCCATTTTGAAGGCTTACAATTCAAGTCAAGTCAGGTTTATTGTCAATTCTTTCACATGTACCAGACATACAAAGGAATCAAAATTACGTTTCAATGATTGTATTAGCAGGTAGTGCATCATTTGGTCCACTGTGTTGGAGGGGGAGGGGTTATTTAGAGTCCCTGGCTTCTTGTCAGTCCTGGTGGAGCTGAGGGGAGAGAGTTCAGCATCCTCACAGCCTGGCGGATGAAGCTGTAGGAGAGTCTAATGGTACAGGAACAGAGACTCCTGTACCTCTTCCCCGAAGGCAGGACGCTGAACATGTTGTGAGCAGGGTGGCTGGCATCACCCACAATTGTGATGGCTTTGCGGGTGAGGCAGGTGGTGTATATGTCTTGCAGGGAGGGGAGAGAGGCCCCAATGATCCTTGATGCTGTGTTCACTATGCGCTGCAGGGCTTCCTGTTGTAGTCAGTGCAGCTCCCACCCCACACAGTGATGCAGTTGGAAAGGAATTACATATTTGTGAAGTGAGGACCACTAAGCCAGGGAAAGGAAGGGGATCTCCGAGAGTTCAGGGTGGCTTCGGCTGCTGGGATTTGAAGCCAGGCCCCTCTTGCCAAGCGAAGAGTGAGTAAGATTTTGGAAGAGAGGGAGGAGCTGAGGAGGTGGTGGGGTGCGAATTTCGTCAGGAGAAGTTGAGAGCAGAGGAGTGGTTTATATAGAGAGCGAGGAAGATTATGGCCGTGGTCATACTCTTAAAGTTTTTTATAACCTCTTTGTGGTCCATCGGTTTCTCTCAATCATGTGTTAGTCTCTCTTTATCCCAGACATCAGTGATTAAGACGGAGGGGATTACACACAGCGGTGCTGCTAAGGTTTTCAGACACTGTCACTGCTAGACTGACCAACCCAATATAATCAGCCAACAGTGTCTTGTGGTCAGAAACTGATCACCAGTGAGGAACCAGAAGAACTAAAAGGCTAACACAAAAAGATAAACTATCCAACATTACATATACAAGGTGAACAACAAATGTAGGTGTGCAATAGAGCTATCCACTTGTATCAATGCCACACACATTAACATGCCACTACCACACCAGTGCCACTGCAGTGCTGAGATTGATTCCCCACCCAAATATTACCTGCTCAAAGGTGGGCCTCTGAAGGTCCTGATAACTGACAAAAAAAGGCTATACATTTATGCCGTGAAATAGATGGACTATAATCTGTAATTTTAGGCCTGCAGAGTGCACCTAAATGGTAAGCAGGCAGAATGAAGTGTACACAATATGATTTGTCTTTTTCACAACACTGGAATTCATTTAATCAACAGCATCTGCATTTTCACACGCTTCTCAGTAGACAATACCTTGTGTGAGGATATTCTATTATCAGCGATAACAGTTAAAATAAACATATGAATCAAAAAAGTAGCCCTGATGAACACTCACCTCCCTAGCATTAGAAGCATCCTGCTCCTGTAGACGTTGGCCCATAGCTACAGCGTGGGCATACGTCTCTTCACGGGCTACTATCTCAGACCAAAGCTGCTGATGCTGGAAAAGTTGCAGGTCACAAGTGGCCACATCACGAATGGACTCCTCTGCCTTCATTCCATTCAATACTTGAGCACACCACAGAGAATAGTCCTGCACCTGAGTTCCCGAGAAGAAATGAGTCAGTGAAACTGAGTGCTAGCTCGGAACAGACCTCAAGTAGTATGATAGTGTGAGTCTGTATGCATGGAAATACCGTATTGAGGAAGAGGTAACGCTGTTTAGCAAGTCGGAGCTCTTCCTCCCTCCTCTCCATCTGCATTCGGAGTCTCTCCCAGCTCTCCACTACCTCTTGCTGCTGTTCCTGGATCTTACCTTTCAGGTACTGGGGACATAGGCCTAGAACGGAGTCTGCAGCATCTAGGAGCTCCTGCAGCTGGAAAATACCAAACAAACCAAGATTAGGAACCATAAACATGGTATTGACATCAATTCCAGTCCATGAGATTCCATACACATTACCACTTGTTCATAATTCATTATTTATTATTGGTTTCTCTTGGACTACAAATCAGCCATGTATATATGAACTCCAGGTATGTTTGGAGGTAAAAATGTGGATGTTCTCACTACCTGCTGCTCATTTCCAGCTAGCTCATGCACCAAAGCCTCATGCTTCCTTATCTGCAACACCACGCCTTGAATGTCTTTGGCGACATCATCAGGAATGCTATTGTACCTATTCTGTCGGATTTCAGACGAAAAGAAGGTCAGCACAATCGCAGAGCTGTCTGATTCAGATTAAAATGTGATTCAGTCACATATTAACCTACTATTGGGTTTCAGTACCTCTATGTGTCCCAGAGCATCAGTCAAGTCTTTGTAGACCTTATGACACTCCCCGGACGTACGCAAGTTCTCTTTACGGTCTTTGGCCACGTTCTGCAGCTCATCCCAGGATTCACTAACATAAAGGAACATAAAGCATAAAGACCCTGAGCTACATTCATAGCACAGCTTCACTTTCTCTTCTCTCTTAGGTTATGCTATCTGCTTTTGTACACAATTTCTATAATGGCACATATAGACCACAGATGCTAATTAAATATGATATCATTTATAAAATATTGTTCAGTATTTACTTTGTCCAGCTTTTTGTTCATCTTTAGGACATTTTCATAACCCTGGTCCTGGCGGCCCACTGTGCAGCACATTTTAGTGTTTTCCCTGACTTAACACAGCCACTTTAATTAAATACCGGGTTGTTAATGAGCTGCTTAGTTGTATCAGGTGTGCTGGTAGCTTTGAAATATGAGCCAATATGCAGCCAAAGCACCCTATAGTTTAAGAATATAAAAATATAGATAATACAAAATAATTTAAGAATAAAATACGTTGCTGGAGAGTTTCAGTTGACAGTGGACACCCTATGCCTATAGTCTTTGCATTGGTAACACACTAGTACCTGAGTAGCCCCTGCGTCTCTTGGATGAGGTTCCTCTGAGGATGCTTGTTTTTTATGAGCCTGTGAGCAAGTTCTTTGCATGTGTGCATTCTCTCCCAGCCCACATCCAGTTGCTTCAGGAACACTTCAAACCTTGCCTGCAGTTGCTATCAGAACAAGTAATAGTCACATAAACTGTTGATACTCAGACAAAACAGTTTGAGCACTCAAAAATAAAACAAATAACAAGTATCAACACAATGGCACGTGTCGAAGTCTAGGATATTTAAGCCAACAGTCCATACTGGTGTCAGATGCGGGAAAATCAAGAGAGTGACTTTGACAAGGGCCAAATCGTTGTTCAGAGCAAGACTTGTGTTGTGTTCCTAGTCAGCAGTGGTGAGTACCTACTGACAGCGCTCTGAGGGTGACTCATCCATGTATACAGCTATCAGTGAAGGCTATCCTTCCTGGTCTGAACCAACAGAAGGGCTAGTGTAGCACAAGTTACAGAAGTTTTACTTAATGGTGATAGAATATATATTACAACACACAATGCATTGGACCCCACTGTGTACAGGACTGTATAGCCAATGCTTATCTGTCTCCACCACTGAAAGTGGATGTGAGCATTTAAGCATGGAGCAACAAAAACTGCCATGGTTGGTTAAATGTACTCATTCAAGTCTCATTTACTGTTAAACCACAAGTAGCCAAGTACATGTGCACCGTTTACCTGGCAAAGTGATGGCACCAGGATGTGTTGTGGGATAAAGACAAGCCAACGGAGGAGGTATGATGCTCTGTGCTAAGTTCTGCTGGCAAACTCCAGATCCGGGTGTGCAAGTGGATGTCAATTTAATGCAAGCCATCTACCTAAACATTATTGCAGACCAGGTACACCAATTTATGACAAAGGTATTCCCCAATGGCTCTTTCCAATGGAATAATGTGCCCTGCCTCACTGCAGACACTGTTTGGGAATGCTTTGAGGTATATGGTAAAGAGTGCCAGGAGATGTCAATCCGATTATGCATCTCTGGTGGAATGTGCTGGAACAGGATATGTGCTTACAGGACCTAAAAGATCTTTTGCTTGCAACCTGGTTCCAGATACCACAGGGCACTTTTGGAGGTCTTGTAGAATCCATCCTTCAGCGGGTCAGATCTGTTTTGGCAGCGTGTGGAGGTCTAACAGAACGATCTGACAGGTGATCATAATGCCATAATTTTGGCTTATCATTGTATTCTTTGCTAATGCTTCTCGACTAACTCTCAATAGAAATAATACTGATCACATAAAAAGCTTCAACTTGCTTGTTTTTACATGTGCTGCACAATTGTCCCACCTGTACATTCTCGTAGTCGGAGCCGAGGTCATCTGAAGAGGCAGTTAGATGCTGCTGAGCTATCCACTCTTCCAGGTCTGAAGACTCACGTTTATATTCATGCAAATAGAGGGCCTCCCGAAGTCTTTGGTCTCTGTTATAACACAGTGTAACATGGTGATGGTATTTTATGTAATGTTAATAATGTGATGGGACACGTCGAAATGATGCAGGTGTTTCGTTTACCTGACTGTGGCTGAGTGCTGTAGTTCACTTAGCTGAGATCTAATGTGAGTGTAGGGTCTCTTAATTTCATCTAAGCCCCATGCACGCACCGCCTGGTCTACACTGGACTTGAGTTCATCGACCTGGGCAGCTAGCACCTCAATCTGACCCTCCACGCCCTGCACAAATAAATCAGCATCCACCGTAACATGAACACTGCATCAACACAGTAACCGTATCACAGCAGTAGTTTGTCACAGCTTTAACACACCTGGTGCTGCTTCATAAGACTCTGTGTGGCCAATTCATTCTTGCCGTAGTCCGTACTGACCAGAGCTGATGTTTCAGATAGACGGTTTTCCAACTCTGAACAGTCGAGCAAGATCTGCAAACAATCACTTGCATTTACCCCAAACTTTATCAGGACCTAAACAACCATACAGATTCTCCACAGGGCTGGACTTTTACCTGTTCCCGAACAACTGCTTTGTTGAGATGGGCTGAGCGTTTTTCACAGGCATCATCTAGCTCCTCCCACTCTGAAGTTAGGTGGTCACACCTCTGCCGCACCTCCTGGCCATCCCACTGGCTGGACCTGGCCATAGCCCGCCCTCTGTCCAGTACACGCTGAAGATACTGGCTGTGTGCATTAACCTCTGACTGCAGCTCCTAGTGTAATTCAGAAGAGCCATAAACCAAAGATCAGAATTATAGAATCACTATGTCACATATGTTGGAGACCCTGAACAAACCCCCCCAGAAGATATGGCCCTGCAGGTGTGGTAGGGCTGCATAGTTTAAATTCTCTGCTCTATATGGCACAGTATGCTGTAACAATATCCAACCTAAATGTTTTGGCCTAATGGGGGTACGGTGGTGTAGTGGTCAGTAAGGTGGTGTAGTGGTCAGTAAGGTGGTGTAATGGTTAGTATGGTGGTGTAGTGGTTAGTACGGTGGTGTAGTGGTCAGTAAGGTGGTGTAGTGGTCAGTAAGGTGGTGTAGTGGTCAGTAAGGTGGTGTAATGGTTAGTATGGTGGTGTAGTGGTTAGTACGGTGGTGTAGTGGTCAGTAAGGTGGTGTAGTGGTCAGTAAGGTGGTGTAGTGGTTAGTAAGGTGGTGTAGTGGTTAGTATGGTGGTGTAGTGGTCAGTATGGTGGTGTAGTGGTCAGTAAGGTGGTGTAGTGGTTAGTATGGTGGTGTAGTGATTAGCACGGTGGTGTAGTAGTCAGCAAGGTGGTGTAGTGGTTAGTATGGTGGTGTAGTGGTTAGTATGGTGGTGTAGTGGTTAGTACGGTGGTGTAGTGGTTAGTATGGTGGTGTAGTGGTCAGTAAGGTGGTGTAATGGTTAGTATGGTGGTGTAGTGGTTAGTACGGTGGTGTAGTGGTCAGTATGGTTGTGTAGTAGTTAGTATGGTGGTGTAGTGGTTAGTAAGGTGGTGTAGTGGTTAGTATGGTGGTGTAGTGGTCAGTACGGTGGTGTAGTGATTAGCACGGTGGTGTAGTAGTCAGCAAGGTGGTGTAGTGGTTAGTATGGTGGTGTAGTGGTTAGTATGGTGGTGTAGTGGTTAGTACGGTGGTGTAGTGGTTAGTATGGTGGTGTAGTGGTTAGTATGGTGGTGTAGTGGTCAGCATGGTGGTGTAGTTGTTAGTACGGTGGTGTAGTGGTTAGTATGGTAGTGTAGTGGTTAGTATGGTGGTGTAGTGGTTAGTATGGTGGTGTAGTGGTTAGTACGGTGGTGTAGTGGTTAGTACGGTGGTGTAGTGGTTAGTATGGTGGTGTAGTGGTTAGTATGGTGGTGTAGTGGTTAGTATGGTGGTGTAGTGGTCAGCATGGTGGTGTAGTTGTTAGTACGGTGGTGTAGTGGTTTCTCTTGTTCTTCTTTGCATGACCTGTCAAGCGCCATCAGGTTGGAGGGGGAGCGTTGGTGCACAAGCATTTTCAGATCTCTCCAGAGATGTTCAATTGAATTAAAGTCTGGGCTCTGGCCGGGCCACTCAAGAACATTCACAGAATTGTCCCGAAGCCACTCTTGTTATCTTGGCTGTGTGCTTAGGGTGGTTGTATCGTTGGAGCAGGTTTTCTTTAAGGCTGTCTCTGTACAGTGCTGCATTCATCTTTCCCTCCACCCTGACTGGTCTCCCTGTTCCTGCTGCTGAAAAGAAACAACCCCACAGCATGATACTGCCACCACCATGCTTCACTGAAGGGATGGTATTAGCCAAGTTTGAGTGGTGCCTGGTTTCCTCCAGACATGACGCTTGACATTCAGGCCAAAGAGTTCAATCTTTGTTTCATCAGACCAGAGAACTTTGTTTCTCGTGGTCCTTCAGGTGCCTTTGGAGAACTCCAAACAGGCTGTCTTGTGCCTTTTACTGAGGAGAGGCTTCCGTCTGGCCTCTCTACCATACAGGCCTGACCGGTGAGTTGCTGCAGAAATGGCTTTTCTTCTGGAAGGTTCTCCTCTTCACAGAGCAACGCTCAAGCGTCAGAGTGACCCTTAGGTTCTTGGTCACCTCCTCCCTGACTAAGGCCCTTCTACCCCGATCACTCTGATTGGCCGGGCGGTCAGCTCTAGGAAGAGTCCTAGTGGTTTCAAACTTCCTCCGTATACGGATGATTCCACGGAGGCCACTGAGCTCATTGAGGCCTTCAAAGCTGCAGAAATATTCTACAGACAGTTCCTTGGATTTCATGGCTTGGTTTGTGCTCTGACATGTGCTGCCAACTATGGGAGCTTGTATAGACAGGTGTGTGCCTTTCCAAATCCAACCAACTGGATTTACCACAGGTGGACTCCAATCTGAGCTCAGTTTTAAATGTCATGGCAAAGGCTGTGAGTACTTATGTAAATGTTCTTTTTTAATTTTTGATTTGTTTGCAAAACATTAAAAAAAACTTTTTTCACTTTGTCATAATGGAGTATTGTGTGTAGAATTTAAAGGGAAAACTGAATTGAATCCATTTTGGAATAAGTCTGTAACATGACCAAATGTGAAAAAAGTGAAGCGCTATGAAGACTATCCAGATGAACTCTAAATATATAAATACAACTGAAAGTGCTTTACAATGAAATTAAATAAAACATAAATCTTGTACAAAATGGCATATTTAAAATAAATAAAAATATATAAAATATTAATAGAACTAAAAAAAACATAGAACAGAAAAATAAGGACAATAGAATACATAAAAAAAATGTATGTATGTTTTGGTTATTTAGTGACTGTCTGCAAACCAATTTTCTTTTTTAGAGACATTTCTAAAACTGAACTGAACTAAACTAAAATTCAAAGTAAGAATATCTACCTTGTGTTTCTGTAGGAGGCTGATGGCTCCAGCAAGAGATTTGCCATAGCTACTGGTATCTGCTAAAGGGTGATGTTCAGATATCCATGTAAGTTCTAAGTCTACGTCATGGTAAAAGCTGTAGAGGGCCACATCTGCTTCCAGCTGGCTTCTGCGATGATCCAGGGGCTTTTGTAGAGACTTAAACCTGCCATATAAAACAAAGGACCAACTGAGACCACATGATATGAGCACCTTAGCTCCAGATTTATCCAGTGTATGTGAGTGAAATCAAGAATGAATTGAAGATAATAATACATGAAGGTGTTTAAGACTTTACTATTCAACAGAGAATTTTGTGGTTTAGTTTATAGTTATTTTAAAATAAGTGTATTTCATAAAACAGTAAACCAGGGTAAGGCACAGAAGGCCACCATTTGCCAATCTACAGTAAAGTTTAAAACATACATGCTGACAAAACCGAGATGAGAAGTATATAAATCTAATCTGTGGACTGTCTGAGGAGCTCACAGTTTTAAGTAGGTGTCTGTCTCGCGGAGGATTCTCTGTGAGTCAAAGTGGTTCGTGGCCAGGTGTTTGGCACGGGTGACGATGGAGTTGATTTTGTCTGCCAACTCCTGAGCGTCCTGCTCCAGCTGCTTGTGTTCCTTGAGGAGCTGTCGACTTGAGCGAAGGTCATGGCCTCTGGTAGCATGCTGTAGCATCCGCTGAATTTCCTCAATTTTAACTTTGGCATCCTGAAAATAAGCAGTTTGGTCATAAAATTGGAGCACTGGCAGAAAATTTCACAGATATGGAATCAGTTATAGAAAACATGGGCAAATATGAATTTACTGCATTTTTGTTTGGGTGCAATGTTACTTCAAGGAAAACTGTGTGCTGATGTAAACTGATCAGGCCTGGAGTGGCTAATCGGGAGATTCAGGAGGATTCCCGATGGACCGGTTCATGTCAACCTTGAGTTTGGGCCGGTTGGACGGAAAAAATAATTTTGACATTTATCTGTCACTTATCTAATCTTCTTCTTCTATTCATCTTCTTCACCAGTCGTCTTTTTTTGGAGCAGTAAAATTAAACATAGCAACAGAATACAGCGAAGAGTCAGTCGGTGGTGATGGAGGGCAGATGTGCGAAATGAACAGACCTCTTTTCTGGAGGACAGACCCCCAGCTGCAGCCGCTAAACAGAGATATGGAAATAAGTCTGTATTGTCATTGTAAGACTATTGCGCAACGTTTGCAATGTCAGCTTAGCGTAGTTTATTTCGTAGAGCCCAGTACACTCCATTAATCACACATATCCAGTTTCAAGCTGAAAATAATGAACATAAATTAAAAGTGTAGTATATTATTAGCCGAACTCATTAATGGAATGTTTTTGTAGCGTTGGAGCAGCAAACCCCTTCCAACACTACTGATTGTCCAGAGGAGGCCATGTTTACTGAAGGGACAGGTAGAGGATAGTCTATGAGAGTTATTTAAACTCTGTATAATAACTGAGATAGTTATGTGTAATGTAAAGTATAACCTAGAGAATAGACGTGATATATGTTAAATTGTGTTAATGTTAATGTACAGAGAAGGAAATTCTCATGTTTATAGACACTGTTGTTATTAAAGTTGAGAAGCCAGTGCACTGCTTCTAGGAGGATTTGATGCTGTAGGTAGCTACTAAACATACGTGCAGTGAAGCTACTTAAGAGTTTAGTGCACAATAGAGCTCATCTCTGTAGGAAATGATGATGTAATGATCATTTCAAATTACTTACATTTCAATTTATTGCTTATTTACTCATGTAAATACATTTTCATCTTTATCACATTTTTTATCTTTTAAATCTTTATCTGATTTAAATTTGAATTAAACATGCTTAAGTCAAGTGCTTTCTGTTTACTTACCAACATATATCTGAACTTATACCCAATAGAAAGGCACTGTTAGAGCTAGCTGCTGTTTCATTTATTCAGATTCCTCCTTCATGGAAAAAGTGGGCCGGATTTGGCCGTGAAACTCCCAGGCTGAAAAAGAGACCCCCTCAGGCCCTGAAACTGATGCTTAGCAGGCTTACTTGAAGTAGCTCCATGAGTTGCTCCTGTTGACCAGCCTGTCTCAGCTTGTCTCCTCTTTCTGCCATTTTCCTCTGGAGCTCGTTCCACCGGCTCCGCACCTGCCGAGACTTCCTCTGAATGCTCTGACTGTTGTAGTGGTCTTCAGCAACCATCTCTTCTCCTGACTAATCACATGAGACAGACACGACAAGGCTGTTTCTTAAAACAACTGTGGCATAAGATCCATGCACTGCGTTCTTTATATGGTACACACACTGCCAGGTGATTGGTGACTCCATCGTTTATATTAATCTGAAATGAAATCTATCATGCTTCCACAGCCTTATGATCCTAATGTTCCTTATAAGAAGCTGCACAGAACTAAAGTGAACTGACATAACATACCTCAATCAGTCTGTCAAGACGGACATGATTGGCCTGCATCTCTTTCTCTGCTGCTTCGTGCCTTTTGAGTTTGCGGAGGATGTTGGTAGGGTCTCTGTATGACTCATCTTCGGCTATCTTGAATTTCTCTTCCATCCAAAGAAGCAGCTCCTCTGCATCTCTGTAAAACTCCTGACACAGAGAATAAGAAGCTATGAAAAAGGTTGCTTCCTATAACCTTCTTCTGTTTGATGTTTTCTTAAGGTTTACTCATGACATTTGGGTGGGCTTATGTACATTTTCTCTTTACTCCTAGTAATTAGACGTCCTGGTTACTGTGGTTTAAGGCTAATGTACATGTAAGTGATGACTCTTCTAATAACTATAACTATAGTTCATAACTACAATATCAGTTGTAGGCTGAATAGACAGATATATGTAAATGTGTTGGTCCCTGTGACATCACAGAGAAAACATATTCAAAAATTGTTTTAGTTTCTATATTTGGACTGAAAGTACTGGAGAGTGAATGAAACATTTTAAAACTTTAAGAATATTTACAAATGACAATATACATTTACAACAAAGAACATTAAATGTTTTTTTTCATGGTGTAGCTAAATTCTTTATTAATATGACTTTCGTCTACATCATATCCAGTAATACCTGGTATTTTTTGGAGGCAAGCAGGTCCAGTCTTCTCTGTTTGCAACTTTCTTTGAGCTTCCTGTTTCGTTCTTCAATGGCCCGAGATCGCTGCTGAATCCTGAGAAGAAACGAACGTTGAGGAAAAATGATCATGAACACAAAAAAATATATAAAACTAGATGCACAGTCTTCCTCACCGCTTGGACGCAAAGTGACGTTTGTCAATGAGCTCTTGACTCCTGTTTTGAAAGGTGTCAATCTGCTGGTCAAGCGCTCCTAGCAAACCTTCCAGTTCCTCCTGTCGGCTAAGCAAACTGTGAACACTGTCCACAGAGTCCTGCCCACAAATACCATTGACATCATTAAAGCATTATTGTTCCTAACATCATGTTTGAAAATTAGGGAATCATTTTTATTTCCACAACTACGTCTACTGCAACTAGAACTGCTCATGACAGCAAATCTCACCCCAAGGTCTTTGATCTTCAGCCGGGCTTCATGACCAGATATTGTTGCATCTATGCGATCTGCCTCCATGTTTAATTTCTGGAGTTCAAGTCCTTGTTGTAGCCTCCTGTTTCGACTGGACCAAAGCTTATCCAGCTTGTTCCATTCCTGGTTTAACTTTGCCAGCGTTTGCTGGACATCTTTAGTGACTTTGTCCCCAGATGATGTCTCCAGATACTCACCCAGCTTCTCCATAGCTGTCAACCTGAAAGACAAAAATTTGCAATTTAACCATGCAATTCATTTTCCAAATATACACTATATGCCCAAAGAAGCACCAATACCCCTCCTAATTACAGAGCTCAGGTGTTTCAGTCATAGCCATTGCTAAAAGGTGTATAAAGTCTTCTCCTACTGGTGTATTGTATGTGGAATGGGCTGTACTGGTGCAGGAATGGGTGCATTGTTCAGCTGCAGTGCTTAAAAACGCTCTGACTAGATGTGAAGGTTTTACTTTCTTTCAGCAATAAATATATTTTGCATGCGCTGTCAATAATATAGTTCATTTAAAGCTAAATACCTGTGCACAGGAAAAATAAATCACTGACTTATTCACATTTGCTATTGTTAAAATATGGTTTTATGTTTTAAAAATTTTTCTTTCATAATAAATATATTACATTTAAAGCTAAATATCTGTGCAATTGTTAACATATAGTTTTGTGTAATAAAATATTTATTTCATGATAAATATATTAAATTTAAAGCTAAATACCTGTGCAATTGTTAACATACAGTTTTGTGTATTCAAATCTTTCTTTCATAATAAATATATTAAATTTAAAGCTAAATACCTGTGCTATTGTTAACATATAGTTTTGTGTAATAAAATATTTATTTCATGATAAATATATTAAATTTAAAGCTAAATACCTGTGCTATTGTTGACATATAGTTTTGTGTAATAAAATATTTATTTCATGATAAATATATTAAATTTAAAGCTAAATACCTGTGCTATTGTTGACATATAGTTTTGTGTAATAAAATATTTATTTCATGATAAATATATTAAATTTAAAGCTAAATACTTGTGCTATTGTTGACATATAGTTTTGTGTAATAAAATATTTATTTCATGATAAATATATTAAATTTAAAGCTAAATACCTGTGCTATTGTTGACATATAGTTTTGTGTAATAAAATATTTATTTCATGATAAATATATTAAATTTAAAGCTAAATACATGTGCTATTGTTGACATATAGTTTTGTGTATTAAAATCTTTCTTTCATAATAAATATATTAAATTTAAAGCTAAATACCTGTGCTATTGTTAATATATAGTTTTGTGTATTTAAATCTTTCATAATAAATATATTAGATTTAAAGCTAAATACCTGTGCTATTGTTAATGTCTGTAAGAGCCTAAGTACTCCACTATCTTTACTCATTGGGAACTTTACTGATTAGTAATCCATCATCTGTTACAAGACCTTTCTCTCTGTTGTTCAATCTCCAGCCTCAATTCCTGATTCTCCTTCAACAGTGCTTGAGCAGAGGCTACATCAGAGATGTTCTCTTCTTCCACCAGGTGATCCTCCATTGCGTCGGCCCACAGCAGCAGGTCCTTGGACTCCTTCTGAAAATGCTGCAGGCGGCAAGCCTCATCTAGCATGCTCTGTCTTTTGGTAGCTTTGACCTTCACCTGCCGCAGCAGGTCCTCCAAAGCATTGACCTCCTCCATGATGGCAGCACTCTCTGCAGGACTGCAATCCTGTTTCCTACGAAAATGTCAATAGGGAAAGTCAATATACCCCAATTATAAATAGATTGGTCCTTTTATACATATAAAAACTGAAAAACTTCTATAGATCCTTGTAATAATGTTATGAGAAACCACTGATCAGCAGGAGTAATATAAACACACATTTTGGCCACACTCTTTAGATATTCTATCTTCCTCTCCAGGGCCTCTATCTCCCGCTCAGCCAGGGCTTGGTTGCGTTCCTCAGCTTGCAGCGCTGAAGGGGAACTGCCCACATCAGTAGTATCCAGTTGGTCCAGCTTGTCCAGAAGCTGACTTCTTGCATCTTCACAGGTGTGCAGGAAAGACTTGATATCAGCTGAGCTGAGGAGTTCATGAGCCCTCTCATCTTTCAGGGCTTGAATGTTCTTCCACCTAATGTTGCAGAGAATATGTTTTTAATATTTCTTTGCAGTTTATTAGTGTATCATTGGTCATGGAGGGCAAAAGGTTGTATTTCAGTCCTCCTACCTGTGAGTGACCTGGGCTTGTCTGGACTGGATGTCTCTCTTTTTGCTGTGTTGCTTTTTCACAAGTTCTTCACCCAGTTTGGTGATGTCATCGAACTGACCCTTCCCACTTGCCAGCTCTGTAAGGAAATTCTTTGCAGAGAAATAATGATGCAGTTTACTGAATACACAAGAAACCTTCCTTAGGTGTTAAAATATGTTTTTGTCTCAGAGGAAATGTGTATATTTGTACCTTTTATAACCTGATATTTAAAGAAAGAGCAATACAGTAAAAGGGCTGGAGACAAGTCAGGGTGTACGTGTAACAGAGTAAGAAAATACATCCATATTTTATGTGAATTTTATGTGAATTTCATAAAACTAAGCATTTAATTCTGTAACTCTGTAATTGAGTTTGAGCAGCCCCTAGTGGCGACTGGTGAACTGCAGATTTGCAGAGTGCTAAGCTCCGTGTTTTTTTTTAGAAATAGTGATTAAAAACATGTTTTAAATGATCTGAAGTCGCTACACCACAGTAAAGATGAATAAAATCTTTAGTCCAAGGTTCCAGATTGGGTGAGTGTGTGTGTATGCCAGTCCTTAAGGGCCAGTCCAGTAAAGAAGGGTATTTGACTCGGAAGTTGTGATCACATACATACAGAGCCAAGAAAACTTGTATAATACTGTAAATTGCCTTGCAATTGATTAAATGTATGACTCAAATAATTATTTGATTGAACCACCTTCCCATACTAGTGATGTACATAACATCATCAAGTCCCCATGCTGGTAATGATGCTGCTTACATGAAGCTATGGTTGGCATCTCATTCAAACTTTTATTCCACTTTTTTGTGAAATTGTTAATTTAGTTCAGCAAAAAGTCACATTCAGTGTTGATGTGTTGGCTGTATTGAGTATTTCTGGAGTTTAAAGGTTGCAAATATCTTCCAAGTGTTGCTGTAGTTCAATATTTAACCACTAGAGGTTTGTGTGTGTCCAGTTTTGACTTCTTGTTAAGTGTTTCTGTTTCTGAAGGCACCCACCTCATATTTCGCCTGCACAACCTCACTGTCATCAGCGTTGGAGCTAAATGCGTTGAGGATGTTCTCCTTGTCCTCCATCCAGGATTCAAACTCCTCACAAGCGTTGTAGAACCGATGGAGTTGGGCAGTTTCATCCAGGATCTTTCCTTTTGACTACAAAGGATGCAGGATTCAGAGAAGATCAAAACCTTTTCTAACTGCATGACACAGCAGAACGGTCGTCCACAAACTAAAAGAAAAACCTTCTGATACTGTATAATACTGCAGTTTACTGATTTTTACTGAACTTAATTAATTCAGAAACTATTTCTACCACCACTCATTCTGTAGACAACCTCGACCGTAATGTGAAGTGAAACTGTCTTCTCACAAATTTGACCTTGTAAGACCTGGTAATTCATTTTTGTCCTCTGGAGGGGACATGAGTCTTCAAAAGATATTAATAAGCTACCGTGCTAAAACCTGTTCTGCTATGTAGAGGACATCCTGGTCTTTCCAGTGATGTATCATGTGTTGGGGTGTCATTCACAATAGAAGCTCTACCTATTTTTAAATATGGCCGCCTCTCAGTAACCACATTATATGGGAGCGAGTGAGATAATCTGTCCAATAATATGAATTAGTTCCTAAAACCTAGAATTGATCTGTTTTAGGTATAAAACTGTTGTAGCTAGTTCTCAAAGCACTTTTTATTAATGTGCACAAATGTTTAACTACCTAACAGCACACTTTTTTGATGTCCTTAGTAGTGGACATTGGGACTAAATCTGGTTTCATATGAAATTAATGGTGTCACACATTTTGCAACACGTAAGCTCTGCAAACATGTAAATGAATTACTAATTTATTTTCAATGAATTACTATTTTAATTAAGTCCTAATGTATTAGAAAATGTTACATAATTGTACATTTAAAAAATAGAACATTCAAATTAAAGGGACCATAAGAGAAGTTCGGTACTGTGTGTGGA
Source organism: Megaleporinus macrocephalus (assembly GCA_021613375.1). NCBI lineage: Eukaryota > Metazoa > Chordata > Actinopteri > Characiformes > Anostomidae > Megaleporinus > Megaleporinus macrocephalus. Next base: position 43,152,921 of record CM038712.1, read on the forward strand.
AAGTGTGAAACTTTGGCTCAAGGTTTGAAGTGATTAACACAGGTTTATCTAGTGTGCCTGAAATCTTTAAACCTGTATTTTTTTATTTTAATCAAAGTCATGGTAACCTTTGGAATGGGTTATTATTTGTTTCTGTTTATGTTCATATACAGTATATTTGAAATAATTCTTATACTGAAAAAAATGGAAATGGTATAAAAAAGGTAAACAATGTTTGGTTTTTGGACTGATGCAGAACAGAAAACAAGAAATATCACATCAACAATGTCCTGATGTCCACTATAAAGGACATTCCATAGAAATAATTTAAAGTGTTATTGAAAAAAAACATCTAGTAGACTTATTTTATGTTGAAATTACTGAAATTCTCAAACTTTAATTTGTCTGGGTCTCAGGAGGATAAACGTTTTGAGTCTGGTTGTACTCACCTGGGCTAGCTGATACAGGCTATTAAAGTCTTTTTCTAAGCTGCTCTGTGTGCTCTCTATCGTGTCTTTCTGGAAGTGTGGATCAGGAATTAAAGCAGAGGCGATTTCAGCAGTGCCTCGGCGCATGGAGCGAGTGCGGCGTGGTCGGCTCACTTTCCGCGTCTGGCTCTCCAGAACCCCGTTAGTAGGCGCAGGTGGTGGTGCATCCTGTATGTTTATTTCAAAGACAGGTCAAGGTCATTAGTGTGTGCAAAGAAATAACAGGAATGCATGTAACGAATTCTGAAGACTGTGAACAGCAATGACTTACAGTTGATGGCAACTCTGTAATGTACATAGAAGGCACTAGTTGCTCATTTCCTTCAGCATCTCGCACAAGCATTTTATCATCATTCTCTTTACTAAGGATCGTCACCATTTTCCCACGATCCCACTCTACCTTCACACCTGAAAAAAACAATCTTAAATAAATCTGGAATGAGGAAGTACCATGTATACCAAATTAACAACTAAAAAAAATGTATGACGTGTGTACCTCTGTATTTGAATCTCATTTTGGCTTTAAGCTCCGGTGTCTGTTGTACCGGAGCTGGTCTTGGTGAAGTTTCTGTCTCTGTCTTAAAGTTCCTTCTACCTTTCATCAAGATTCTTCCTTTGTCCTTCACTGTCTCTGCTTCTTCTTCTGATGAATCACTGTAGTGGACCATTTTGCTCTGCTGAGGTTCTGTCTATATGAAACAGCAAGTAAGATTTCAGTGCTTCTAGTTCTGTGCTGTTTGTTGATGTTGTTTGATTCATTGGACTAATGAATAAAAATATTAATTATATTAACAAGCATACAACAACCTGACACTTAATTAAGGCCCACCTCTTTGAATCTTTACTCTTGGTCTGTTTTAATGGGTCTATTTAGCATACAGGTGCACTGTACAGTACTACAGTTACAGCCTGTAGTCAGAGGTGTCGAGTAACGAAGTACAAATACTTTGGGTGTGTCTCAAATCCTACTGAGCTCCTACATAGGCAGCATTTTACGTCATAGTATGCGCTCCCGACATGCAGACTGTCCCAATTCTTACATACCTTAAACATGCTGTCTACTGAGGAACCTTATTTAGACCTGATTTTAAGAAAGCATTGAACGCTTCCTCAGCCGCTAAAACAATCCCATGATGCACCACAGGCTGATCTAGGAGCAGTGAAGTGGTTTTAAAATGTGAGTTATTTTGATTCTCTGGAGTTTTAATGTGTTTCTGGTCATATAATCACACAAAACAGTATTTTATTATCAACTCTGTAACGAGTCCTTCACCATTTACACTTTATACTCCAGACATTAGCATTTATGCTAGCAGATTTTTAAGACTCGAGCTATTGTTTTGGATGCCAGCCGGTAGCTTAGCAACCAGCTAAACCACCGGTGGCGTGCTGCAGTGGGCGGAACAAGCCGTGACGCAGTCTCTCTCTAACTAGAGCGTCTCAGTAATTTGTTTTATGAGGAGAGAACGCTGCTACTTACACACTCACTACCTAGACAGCCTACTTACACACTCACTACCTAGACAGCCTACTTACACACTCACTACCTAGACAGCCTACTTACACACTCACTACTTACACACTCACTACCTAGACAGCCTACTTACACACTCACTACCTAGACAGCCTACTTACACACTCACTACCTAGACAGCCTACTTACACACTCACTACTTACACACTCACTACCTAGACAGCCTACTTACACACTCACTACCTAGACAGCCTACTTACACACTCACTAGGATTTGAGACACACCCATAGTTACCTTATTTAAGTAGAAATTTTGGTTACTTATACTTTACTGGAGTAATTCTTTATTAGATGACTTTACTACTTACTTCTACTCCTTACATTTACACTCCATTATCAGTACTTTCTACTCCTTACATTTACACTCTATTATCAGTACTTTCTACTCCTTACATTTACACTCCATTATCAGTACTTTCTACTCCTTACATTTACACTCTATTATCAGTACTTTCTACTCCTTAAGTTTACACTCCATTATCAGTACTTTCTACTCCTTACATTTACACTCCATTATCAGTACTTTCTACTCCTTACATTTACACTCCGTTATCAGTCCTTTCTACTCCTTACATTTACACTCCATTATCAGTACTTTCTACTCCTTACATTTACACTCCGTTATCAGTACTTTCTACTCCTTACATTTACACTCTATTATCAGTACTTTCTACTCCTTACATTTACACTCCATTATCAGTACTTTCTACTCCTTACATTTACACTCTATTATCAGTACTTTCTACTCCTTAAGTTTACACTCCATTATCAGTACTTTCTACTCCTTACATTTACACTCCATTATCAGTACTTTCTACTCCTTACATTTACACTCCGTTATCAGTACTTTCTACTCCTTACATTTACACTTCATTATCAGTACTTTCTACTCCTTAAGTTTACACTCCATTATCAGTACTTTCTACTCCTTACATTTACACTCCATTATCAGTACTCTCTACTCCTTACATTTACACTCCATTATCAGTACTTTCTACTCCTTACATTTACACTCCATTATCAGTACTTTCTACTCCTTACATTTACACTCCATTATCAGTACTTTCTACTCCTTACATTTACACTCCATTATCAGTACTTTCTACTCCTTACATTTACACTCCATTATCAGTACTTTCTACTCCTTACATTTACACTCCGTTATCAGTACTTTCTACTCCTTACATTTACACTCCATTATCAGTACTTTCTACTCCTTACATTTACACTCCATTATCAGTACTTTCTACTCCTTACATTTACACTCCATTATCAGTACTTTCTACTCCTTACATTTACACTCCATTATCAGTACTTTCTACTCCTTACATTTACACTCCATTATCAGTACTTTCTACTCCTTACATTTACACTCCGTTATCAGTACTTTCTACTCCTTACATTTACACTCCATTATCAGTACTTTCTACTCCTTACATTTACACTCCATTATCAGTACTTTCTACTCCTTACATTTACACTCCATTATCAGTACTTTCTACTCCTTACATTTACACTCCATTATCAGTACTTTCTACTCCTTACATTTACACTCCATTATCAGTACTTTCTACTCCTTACATTTACACTCCATTATCAGTACTTTCTACTCCTTACATTTACACTCCATTATCAGTACTTTCTACTCCTTACATTTTAAACATAGACTCGTTACTCCTATATCAGACCTGCCAACCTTTACTCATTTAGACATCAAACTACACTGCTATGATTTGTCACTTCAAAATACAAGAAAAGCCATTGATGGCTTTGAGCTCAACAGTCTGTGCATTCGCACACAAGGCAACTCGTCTATGGGTGTAACCGCATTGGACAGCAACCCGTTGGGAAAAGAAGACTTCGACCAATCATAGCACTAGTTTTAAACTTTTCAAACAGGCTACATGCGGAGAGCCGAAAACAAAAGTAACGAAATTGGGTTTTATCTTCATACTGGGACTGGTTTAAAGGGGAGGACGGTGTTAAATGCAGTTTCAGAGGTAACTGGCTCGATACGGAAATTGTGAATTGTTAATGTCAAAACTAGGCGGCTCAAAAACTCAAGATGCAAAATATGAACTTGCAAGTTTTAACTATTTGCGTGTGTAAATATCCCTCCGGCGAGTGTTACTGTGAAACTTGTGAGCGCAGAAAAACTCAAACTGCCTTATTTATCAACATTAACATTTTAATATAACATTATAGTCATTATGGCTTTTAGAAGAATGGGGTTTTTGGGGAGGTGGGCTAGTGCACTATAGACCCCTGTGGTGCAGCCTAAGCTTTTGTCCTTAATGCCATTTTTTCTACTTACATTACTTTTACTTTTATACTTTAAGTAGTTCTGAAAGCAGTACTTTTACACTATTACTGGTGTAAAAAGCTTCAGTTGATACTTCAACTTCTACAGAAGTATTTTTAAACCTTAGTATCTATACTTCTACTTGAGTAATGAGTGTGAATACTTCTAACACCTCCACCTGTTTTTCTGTATACTTTGTTAGCCCCCTTTCACCCTGTTTTTCAAAGGACCACCACAAAACAGGTATTTTTTGGTGGATCATTTTTAGCACTCCAGTGACAGTGATGTGGTGGTGGTGTGTTAATGTGTGTTGTTAGACACAGAAGTGCTTCTGGAGTTTTCCAACACTGTGTCCACTTATTGTCCTTCATCAGTGGTCACAGGATGCTGCCCACAAGATGCTACTGGCTGTATAATTCTGATTGGTGGGCTATTCTCGATCCAGCAGTGACATTAAGATGTTTAAAAGCTCCAAGTTTACTATAGTGCTCCTACTCAAAGTGAGTGATGGCTGTAAATCATTGTTTTTTAACTGTTGTTGAACACTTATTACTTACAGTTAAGGGAGCAAGTTGAGCAGCACTTTTTGCCTGCTCTCCAAGCCTCTTCACCTCAGGAGCATACGCCTCCACTTCCTTCTCTAGTCTGTGGTGCCGCTGGAGCAGAGCACTGGTGCTCAACTCGTCCTTCCCATAATCCTTCTCAGTGAGGAGGGGCTTCCGGTCATCGAGCCATGAGTTAGCCTCTGCTGCATCTGCAAAATACTATGAGGAAAGCAGTGCTGGAGGATAAAGCAGAACATACTGAAGTAACAGGTGACAACAATGTGTGCAACAACTTAACAGCGTTTTGAACAACACTGTAAGTAATTTGCAATTTCTTCTCCAGTGTGTGTGCAGATGTATTTTATTTTATCCCAAGGTTATGTATATAAAGACATGATGTGCTCTTCACAGCTTATGTAATACTAGTGTGTAAGCCGGTCACCTGTTTGATAACGTTAGCTGCATGCAGTCTATTTTTGCGGTTGGCGATTTGATCCCTGAGCTGCTGCCACTGTTTCTGCAATGTCCGGATCCATTTCTGGATGTCTCTTTCATTTGGGTGCCTGCCTCTGCACAGCTCCTGACCCCTGAGAACCACTCCCGAGCATTGGGACTCCCTTGACTGCACTTCTGCTTCCAAAGCCTACACAAAGTCAGATCATTGCATTATTCAGAAAACATACAGGTAACTGTTCATGACTTACCACAGGTTCCTCTGTGTTTACATAACATTATAACATAAATATAGCATAACTTTTGCTTTTTGTGCCAAACCTTATGGTTTTGAATGGCATGTTGAATCTGACTGAGGTCCCTGCCCAAAGATGCTGCTTGCACCAGAAGCCACTTCTCATAGATCCATGCCTCCATCTCCTCACAGTCATGAAAGAACTCAAAGAGCTTTAGCCGCCCTTCCAGTGCTTTCCTCCTTTAAGAGCAGAACATTAATCTAGCTACTCATAAAGCCCATTAGGGAAATAACAGTCTTAGGATGCCTTGGACAAAGATATAACACTTAATAAATGTCACGTTCAAAGACTTCACCTGTTCTTGCTGAGAGCCAGGAGGGAGTTGTACTCGGCATTGAGCTCTTTTACTCTGCTCTGAATCTGAGACACGTCCCTGCGCTTTCCCCGTAAGGCACTGCTGCTGATGGAACTCAGTGTTTCTCCAAGAGCGAAGAGCTGAGTGTCCAACAGGTCCTGCTTCTGCAGTAAATCCACCACCTCTGGTAACTGCTTCCCCAAATCAGAGGACTCTGCCTGAGCCTAACCATGAATCAACACAGTAAAACATTAGACCTGCTTTCTGCTATTATTCAGTACACTGAAATAAGCCAATGGTCTGAATTTGTAAGGTGTAATGGGGTTTTCCATTATGATGGAGGTTACAATGTTATATTTAACTGAGCATTCAAGCATAGGTGACTGTTTAAGCTTGTAATGACCTGAAACTCCTTGAGATCCAGAGAGATTAATTCCATATCCTTGAAGACAGCCAGCGTGTTTACAACATCTCCGGTGGAGTCTCTGTGCTGCTGCAGCTGCTGGAGCAAAACTTGCCATTGGTTCGAGATTTTTGCTTGCCTATCACACACAAATAGCAACATTTAAGATACACTCCTACATAGGTTATGGAGAAAGAGTGATGTAATTGAACATCAAAGCCAATAATTAACTTGCTTTAAAGGTGATAAACACCACATTAATGAGGACTAATTTGATTTAAATAGGCTGCTAAATCATTATTGTTATTAACCTTTTATTCTTGTTTATTGTTAAAACAATGGGTTTTTGGTTAGGCTAGTGTAAAGTTTTTGACTGTGAGACAACATACAGTTCAAAGAAAATTCAAAGCAGAGTCCATAATACAAAAACTTACTAGCTGTAGGCCTAAGACTGGAAGGTGAAGTTTTCATAAAATTGAATTAAAGTAGCAAATTATGTTTTTGTTTTGTTTTTTACAGCATCTAATATCAAGATTCCTCACATGTCTGTTGCAACCAATGACACACACAGCTAAAATGTAAACAATCAAAATAAAGTTACAAATGGAAGTTTGTAATCTTGCACTGCCAGACTCAGGACAGTCCAATACCTGTAACACCTACTAGCCCTGTAAACACAGTGACAATGTACTGTTTGGGTGCCCACAACATTGTTACAACATTCAAATGTAACTCCTTGTTGGGAGTGTGTAGCGTTATTTCTCTTAAAAAAACTTGACCATCAAACAAATGTTCTTCTTATTTATCACCATTGCTTTAATATTATATTGGATGTGTTTTCATCAACACTTCAATTAGATAATTAAATTAGGACCTGTAATAGCTAGCTACTGTGCCACATTCACTCCTGACTGCATTTAGCTTTAGCATGTTGGGGTGTTTCTATAATTCAGTTATTAAACTTCCGGGGCAAACATGCCAGCAGGCCCACCAGGCACCAAAATTGCAAACCTTATCCCAGTCACCTAATTGTTTTAGGCACCATTGCTGGTTCAAAGTCTCTAATTGTTTCCGCGCCACTTAGTTTGTAAATACACCTTGGTCTGAGACTCTACCGAACCGCTAAGGCTTTGTCATGTCAGTATTAAGTGCTGTGTTCCAAACACTACTCAGCTATCATTCCAGCGCTTGTGATGAGAAAGAAAAGGGAAAATGACTGCAGTTCATAAAGTTAGTTACAATTCTTAAAATGAAAGAAGAAAAACAAAGTTTTAAGCCACTGGGCTTGACTCTTAGCCATCTAGCTAACAGTACACAAAGGCCAAACAGACCATTGATACAGGTTGTGCTGTTTTATAGGATGTTTCTCGCTACGAACCCTAAATTTATGTGCTGACCAGCTAAAGTGAAGATAGCTAGCCTTAGACAGCTATTTCCACCATAGCTAGTTGGTGTTAGCTTTGCTTTAGCTAGCTATATAGCTGGCTGTTTTCATAAGGCTTCGTCTGACTGACAACAGAAACACAAACGTGTCAAGAAACATCCAGTAAACACACAGCGTTGTTAAAAGGTGGTGCTTTTTACATTGTCTACACAACGTTGTCACAACATCACTATTAAATAGTGTTGTCTTATGGTGTTGTAAGGTGTTATGACTACCTATAATACCACATGACTACAGTTCTATGTAGTTCCACACAGACATAATGGAACCTATGAAGGATTCTAGGAGGTTGTGACAACGTACTGACAACGTTACTATTATGTGCTCATAACTTTGTCAGATAACATTGTCACAACTTTAAAGAATTACATTTCAACATTGTGGTTACCAAAACAGTACACTGTCACAACATAACTGTGTTTACACGAACTATATAAAACCACACAGCCTGAAAGAAGGGCCAGTTTGTCAGTGGGTGCTAACATCAACTAGCTAGCTAACACTAGAGCCCAGTAGAATCAAACTTTGTTTTCCACTGTGAGGAGCGGAATTACAGGATTTTTAACACAAACATGCGAACGCAGCAAAACAAATATATCAAAGCATTTTGGCAGAGTGTGCAGTAATACTACCACGACTACTGATCAGCAAGTCCAAAGCCTTATATCGCTTAATGCTGTTTTCCAGTTAAAGTCTAATGTTGCGAGGTCCGAGACAGAGCAAATGTTGTGATTAATGTTTACTTGTCTGTTTCATTTAAAGATTTAACTGCCTCATCAGTGTACATGTGAAATCCCTCACCACTCCACCACCCACTACACTCACAGTGCTCAGTCTCACAGTCAGAGCAGACCCTCACCACTCCACCACCCACTACACTCACAGTGCTCAGTCTCACAGTCAGAGCAGACCCTCACCACTCCACCACCCACTACACTCACAGTGCTCAGTCTCACAGTCAGAGCAGACCCTCACCACTCCACCACCCACTACACTCACAGTGCTCAGTCTCACAGTCAGAGCAGACCCTCACCACTCCACCACACACTACACTCACAGTGCTCAGTCTCACAGTCAGAGCAGACCCTCACCACTCCACCACCCACTACACTCACAGTGCTCAATCTCACAGTCAGAGCAGACCCTCACCACTCCACCACCCACTACACTCACAGTGCTCAGTCTCACAGTCAGAGCAGACCCTCACCACTCCACCACCCACTACACTCACAGTGCTCAGTCTCACAGTCAGAGCAGACCCTCACCACTCCACCACCCACTACACTCACAGTGCTCAGTCTCACAGTCAGAGCAGACCCTCACCACTCCACGACCCCCAACACTCACAGTGCTCAGTCTCACAGTCAGAGCAGACCCTCACCATTCCACCACCCACTACACTCACAGTGCTCAGTCTCACAGTCAGAGCAGACCCTCACCACTCCACAACCCACTACACTCACAGTGCTCAGTCTCACAGTCAGAGCAGACCCTCACCACTCCACCACCCACTACACTACACATTGGGAGTTTTTGTGGCTCCAGGCTGTCAGTAAGATTTATTTTATTATTATATAGTTGCTTGGCATCCTTATGGAGTGGATTAAGAAACACTACTATTTAATTTGATTAAATATAATGCATGTCGAGACTGTAAAACTCAATAAAGCAGCTCTTTAAGTTTAAGTAGTGTAAGTGAGTACTTACAGCATGTAAACAAACCCTGTCAATCTGGCAGTAAGATCCAATAATGCAACATGAGATGATGTACATTATGAGTTTGAAGAGAATTTCTACTCAGCAATGTCTTCATGTTTTGTCAACCATTAGATGGCGCTCCAGAGACAGTTAAACATGAATGGATCTATGGCCTATGGAGCTTTTGTGTGTAATCAGTTGTTTTTATACAGAAAATATGGAAATTATGGAAAAACCAGTAGATTCATGACATCAGTGAGCACCAACCGCTTTTTATCAGTCAATTAAGTTCACAGCTCATTAGCCAATCAGCACTCTGTAGCAGTAAGATTGTTAGACCTGATTTGCTGTAAAACCCTATTTGCTGTAAAGAATTTGAAAGATGTTGGTAAGTTTTCTGTTATTTTTAACTTGAATGCATCTAAGATTTTATAATTAAAGGAAAGTCCCACTTACTATTTTTTGCCCTTTTAATCCCCGTTTAAGACTCTCTTTTAAATTAGATGTCATGTTTTCGATTTAAAAGTATATACAATACATTTAAATTAGGTGTTAGCTTTACATATGTTAGCCTCGGACACCAAATATGTTCGAGCTTATCTCTGACTGAGTTGTGTAAATTTTTGAGTTGTGTCAATTCTAAGCCCCCCACTCACCTGCTGATGACCTGTTTTTTGCTATGGTAGTCCTCCCTCTCAATGACAGATGCCATCTCACTGAGGGCCTTAAAACGGGGCTCGCTAGCCAGCACATCTGTGCTGAGGGCCTCAAGTCTTTGAGCTGCAGCCTGGGCGTCTTCAAGTCGCTCCACTCCTCTCAGGTCTTCTTTCTGGACCAGCTGCAGCATGTCCTGCAGGTAGCTCTCCCTGAGTGCTGCCTTGCGGCCAAACTTCTGTGCAAGCTGTTCAAGTTGCTCCAGCCTCAGGAGGGCGCTTTGCAGATCTCGCTCCCGCTCGTGCTCTGCTCGCTCCAGCAGGGTCCAGTTTCTCTCGATATCTCCAAGAGTCTTGCCTTCCGGAGGGATGTAGGAGCGCTGATTGTTGGCCCTCAGCTTTGTGCGCAGGCTGAAGAGGTGGGCCTCGATGGCGCCTCGCTCCTGGTACTTAGGAGGCTTTTCTACAGTGCGGTAGGTCTTGAAGTCAGACACCAGCTGCTTCATGCCCGGCAGGGCGTTGGGGAAGGAGCGGTCATCTAGCTTCAACACTTTAGTCCTGATCCAAAGCAGCAGGTCAGAGACCATGTACTCATATTGGTCTTTCATGTCATCCAGTTCTTTCAGGAGGTCCACAATCTGGAATCAGAATGGAGAATGTTTACAGAGGAGCCAGACTTTTTACTGCAGAAGGCCATAAACGGTTCAACTTTACAGTAATGTGCAAAAGTCAGAGACCACCCTCAATTTTTAATGTCCCATCAAAACAGTTGTAAAGTAAAGGATGTTTCTTTTTCAGTTCAAAATAAAAAACACAGAAAATTTTTTTTTAGGTAAAAATTATACAGAAACCTTGTGCAACTTGATTTTCTCTTCCTTTATGTATCTGATTTAAACGTCGGTTCCCTTACAGAAAATAAGTATACTTAAAGTTCATTTTATTAAGCATACTTTATACAGTTACTATACTAATGTCATTGTACTAGTAGTACACTTGTATATGTACTATTTTAATACTTCTTGGGACTAAATTGGCCCACTTTCTAGTTTTTAAAAGTATACTTTTAAGTACACTTTAAGTGTAAGAGTAGTAAACCAAGTATAAAAGTAGTTTACATCTCTTGTACTGCAACTACACTAAAAGTAAGGGTTTACTGTTAGTTTACTAGCTTGTAGGTGAACTTAACATAATACTTATAATTTTCTGCTTATATTATTGTTGTACTTTAAAGTATATGACTAGGTTTAAGGGTTTTTTTCTACTTAAAATAGAACTTAACAAAGACACACTCAGATTAAGAAACATATTTGTATCTTTATAAATCTTTATAAATCAAATTTTAAATAAATATTGTACTGGATGTGTTTTTGTGCAGAGCAAGAATACTTACTTCTACTATCTCAATCAAAAGATGAAGTACAAGTAAAGGTCAAATATACTTAGACTGTTCTATACTTGTCAGTATAATCCAAGAAGTGTTTAGTATATCACTGAGAAGTACATAAAAAGTAAATTGAAAGTATACTCACTTCCTGTTAGTTTAAAAGAAGTAACTAATGTTACACGTGAATAAACTTTTTTGTAAGGGTTTGCTCACTTATATTAATTTCCTCCTCCCTGTGGAAGAGAACTTTCTTGTGGTGTCATGAAAAATCATTTGCCCCTCACTGTTTTTTGCTAATTTGTTCCGTTTAAATGTATAAAGTATAGATACTAGGGATTAAAATACTTCTGTAGAAGTTGAAGTATCAACTGAAGCTTTTTACTCCAATAAAAGTGTAAAAGTACTGCTTTCAGAACTACTTAAAGTATAAAAGTAAAAGTAAATGCCATTAGGGACAAAAGCGTAGGTCGCACCACAGGGGTCTATATTGCACTAGCCCACCGGCCCATAAACTCAATTCTTCTAAAAGCCATAATGACTATAATGTTATATTGAACTCCGTAGTTAGTTGAATTTGGTTTACTAGTTGGTTTAGTAGCAGGGGACAGTTACTTTTCCTATAGGGCCAGGTAGAGCTGATCACCATTTTTTTTTAATAACTGAAATCGTTATTTAAAAGTGTGACAAATATGCAAAAAATAGATAAAATGTGGGCAAATACTTTTTTCACTGAGCTGCATATCTAATGTTATCTTTAATAAACTGTACTTAAAGGCTGCTTTTACTGGAAATTAGAAAATGAAGCGTAGTCTCCAGGGTTGAAGTAAAGAAGTACATTTACTGGAGTACTGTAGGTAAATACAGTGTCTGTAGTTTATTTAAGCATCAGAAAGACAAATATTCTCCTTTTGACTCCCTATATTTCTAAGAAGATTCTTGTTATTCATTACTTTGAAGCCTAACATTCTTTTCTAAAATGTGATAGCCTGTATTGTACTCATCATAGAACTCATGTTATATCTCCAACTGGTTTCCATACATGTTTATACACTGTGTTTCCTAAAATTGTGGTTGGTGGCTGTGATGTGGTGCAGTAGAGAAGTCTATGTGATGCATCTTGACACAGCAGCTGTTGTGGATGAATGCATACAGTAACCGCCGTGCTCCTACTTGATTTGAATGAAAACCTGCAGTCACACTAATCTTTTGTGGATAAGACCCCTGCTTTATATAGATTTTAAGTATTTATGTAGTCTTCCATAGTCTTCCTTGTTCACAGGTCACAGAAGGTGCATGAAGCTTCTGCCCAGAGCGTCTATGATCACAGATCTATTGTCGGAGATCATTATCACAGTTCCATCAAAACTATTTTCAAAGCGTTAAAAGTTGTAAGGATAGTTGGGGGACAATGTAGCAGCACATCAACAGAGCATGTTGACATCTAGCTACACATACACACCTTTTCCAGTGCCTGAACACTCCTTTGTGGTTTAACAATGGCCTCTCTCATAGTCTGCCATCTCCGCCACTGATTGCTGAAACTGCCACTGAATGACATTGCCGCCCGATGACCCAATCAGGTTCATGTGAAAACAAAAACGCGAAGGCTCCCTTGTCTCACGGCCAAAACGAGCTCACGTCTGACCCAGCCCGGTGCAATTTCCAAACCGACGCGCCTGTCATTACTCAACACACCTCACTGACAGCTAGCACGCTGCTCCATTCACACGTGCGGACGTGGTGGCGAGCGATGGTGTCATCCTGTTCCTGCACGGGCAGAGCTGGACACTTCTCAGCCCTGCGCCTCCCTGTAAGTCCCTGGCCAGCGAGTTAATGGAATCTTCCCGTCTCTGAACTCTCATCTGCCAAGCTGACTGTCTGCTGAGAGGAGCGTGTGGGACCTTTTCTGTCTGGAATGACTGCGGAGGCTATTTCAACATTTGCCTAAGCGTGCTGTGGGGTGAATTAACTCCCTCGTTTGTCTGTATTACCAAAGCTGAGTACACACTTATCTGATTAGGGCCAGTGCTCCTCCCTTTGCCCTACTGTGAAATCCAATAATCCACAGCCTCCTTGCGTACAACCCCTCATTCAGGATTAATGGATAGAATTCACAGGACAGTCCATGTAGGTGAGCAACAGGGTTTCAAATGAATTGCGAGTAAGAAAATCGCATGCATTTGTGTTTGCATGCTGGGGCATGATTTTTTTTATGATTGTTTTTATCTTAAAACAGATTTTTCTTATATGTTATTTGATAAAGAAAATGGTTCTCTCTGGGACCATGAACACCCAAAGAACATTGGTATGATTAACAGGTTATTTAGATTGGTGGAAAGTGTGTTTTTTTTAGGGGTGTTATTGGATTTTTTATTGATTTTTTTTTTTGTCCTGACTCACCTTGGCTATCCTCTTCTGGATGGTCTGACCTTGCTTCATTTTAGAGAAGTAGTGGTAATAAAGTGAGACATAAGTCATGATGGACTTCTCATCAGGATGAGGCACCACTATATCCTCCACATCAAGCAGTTGCATGATGCCAAACTCGCTCTCGGCCAGGCTGAAAGCGTGTCCCAAGTTTCTCCTCGCTTCGTCTGGATGGAGTCGGCTGTAGTTAAACAGGTCCGGCCTGAAAAGGAAATTCAACACTGCATTAGCGGTTTCAGCTCTGTTGGTGGCAGTACACTCTTGAAAATAATTTGAGCCCTTCACTTCTTCTTAATGAAGTCTACCGATGAGCGTGGATAAGAGCATTGAAAGCCAGCCCATCCCTCCAGCTGCCGGAGAAGTCCTGTACATCCACATTGGCATAACCAGCAGTCTTCCTTTGACACCAGATCAGAAGAGCTTCTTTGGCCGAACGTCGTGCTAAGCTGGCATCACCACTGTCCTACAGAAACAGTTAATAACAGCTTTTTGAGCCATCACATGCATGTCAGCTAGATGGCATACACATGATATACAGAAGGCATCATATTATCCCCAACATCCTTTAGCTTAAATGATAGGATAAAGGGGGCACAATCATCTTCAGATCTAAATTTACAAACTTACAGTGAGTTTGGTCTTCAGTTTTTGTTATGAGAGTGCATTGCCTCTGGATTTATAACAATTTTAGTTCATGTCATATTCATTTTACAGTTTTCAGTAAGCTACATTCAGTGTATTTACAGAATGTTCGCATGCTGGTGGCTTGTCATTTGAAGCATCATCTAAAACACTTCTCCTCCTGGTTTGAGGGGCTGCTGGGGCCTGTCTTTGTGCTTAGTCCTGGGGGCGGAAGGCTGTAAACACCCTGGACAAGCAACCAGTTCACCCCAGTATGCTGTTACTAAACTGGTTTTACTCCTTAGCCAGCAGTCACAAACTAAATTTGGCCAAACACTACAGCGAGACTGGCAGGAACTGATGTGAAAAATTAATAAACATATTTTAAAACATTAAATAAATAAAGAACTGCCATTCTTAATTATTTACAGCAGTGGCATGATAACGTTAACAGTTAACATGCTAACCAACATAAACCCTCCTTATAATAAACAATGTAACAACTACATGAAACCATGCAGGACAGGAAATGAAATGAAATGATACTTTTTTCCTTTTTTTTGCCAAAACTATTAGTAAAACACTGTCCATTAGTTGTCTTTTGTTGTTAGGGTCTTAATGATTCCCTCAACATTAGTCAGTAGAAAGTCCCTGCAGTTCCTCTTTGTAATACTTCCTTTGTGTGTAACCCAAACTGTTGTATTAGGCTACACTTGGCAGCAGCACTGTGTTTGATTTAGGATATTTAGGCGCTACCTCATCCAGATTAATCGCCCCGATCTGAAAGCGGAGAATGATGATCCAGATGAGGCCCAAAATCAAGGTTCTGTCTCCATCCACAACATTTTCAGGGCCGATCAGATCGACTCGAATCTAAAGAGAGAAGACGTGTCAGATTTAACTTTTCAGTGGCAGAAACTGAAATGTTTAGTGTCTTTAGATTAGTTTTTTCTGCTGTATATGTTTAGTTTTTTGTATATCTCATTGTACACAAGTATTATTAGTATTATTATGAGATGAAACCACTCAGCTGCACCTTGGTTTTGAGAAAGCTGATGGCGATGCTGTTGTTCTCCAAGCAGTGCACCCTGAGGGTGCGTCGGCTTGGGGTGGGCAGCTTCTCCCTGGAGATGAGCTCCAGTAATCGCACCAGGTGTACTCCTGTCTTCAGCTCAGTGTACACATCATTCAGGACGACCTTTTCCTAAACACACAAATACATACACAACCACACAAGCTGATACGAGTGCTACTCTGAACTGATGTAGAGATTCTCCCTTTTATTTTCTCTCCAAATTAGGCGTGAAAGTTCTTTGGCTGCATATGTCCTGAATGTTTATGCTGAATGATTTCCTGAGTAGTATTTCTGAATTCTTATCAGAATAATGGATAATTATTCACAATTTATTTCAAACAGTGATCTGTGAATCTGAGTCACTCAAGAATTTAATGTAAATAAAAAGGAAAATCAAATCATTGCTCCAAAACATGTCTTTTAATGTTATTACATGGAGTTGCTATCAGTATGAGTTCTAGCTGTAGTGATTGTTAGCTACAATGAGGCAACGTTTTGTTGTTTGTAAGTTTCCACTGGGGGCTTCTTAACCCAGGTAGGAAGATTTTCAAGATTTTCTTGTTGTAAAAACAAAACTGACCCCCGTTCCAATTGTTCCCGTAACTTAGCACATCTTTTGCACCATCATGCATCACTAAACATGCGCGTCCTTTATAACTTCCTGTGAAGGGGCTTGTGGGGCACTGAAGGGGAATTCAAGGCTGCAGTACTTGAATCCAGATTTGAGACACCTCAAAGTTGCTAGTATTTGTACTCTTTCGTACTGTCTCCAACGCTTGCTGACTTCACTGTAGTGAAGAAACTCAGTGGTTAAACCTGGTCCGTACAAACCAAAGCAGAGATTTAGCATCTTTTGGTTTTGGTCTCTACAACACAGAGAACTGAGTGTTCTACAGGGAATCAGAGGGATTGGTTTACTTTTAAATGGGCATTGATTGAGGTACAAAGACACATTCAATCAATACAGTCTTTGTGTTTGTGAGTAGAGTACGAGATATTTTTGTAGGGTTTTGTCTCTACATCTGGTTTTGTTTGGTGGCTTTGTTTTCCCCAGTAACAGACACTGGAAGAAAATTAAGACCAGTCAAAGCTTGGTCATGAAATG
Source organism: Megaleporinus macrocephalus (assembly GCA_021613375.1). NCBI lineage: Eukaryota > Metazoa > Chordata > Actinopteri > Characiformes > Anostomidae > Megaleporinus > Megaleporinus macrocephalus. The sequence goes on from CM038712.1 coordinate 43,169,623, forward strand.
ACTTAATATTTTGGGTTTGGTTTTGACCTTTGTACTCAGTCTTGATTCAGTTTGGCTTTCATTTGGACTTGGTTTTGACTTGAACCCAACCCCCTTCATGGTCATGGTCTTGTACTCGTCTTAGACTCGACCAAAGGCCATCTTAACTACAGCCCTAGAGCATTTCCGTCGTTTATTTCCAGGTTTCTGCATAATTAAATTGTCAACATGTAAAACAAAGCCATAGTCCAAGTGGTTTGATGTGAAATGCCTCATTTTAGAGAAATGTACTATGTCAGAATTGTGCACACTTCAATGCCTCTCTTACAATTAAACAATAAAACAATAAAACTGCCTGAGACTTTGTTTTTTCAAAGTTTGGAAGGAAACATTGGAATAAACCTTTTTCAGATTATTGATTTTTGCTGTTATTAGTATTAAATATAAAGAAATCAATAGACATGCATGTTCACTGGTGATTTTGGATATGAAACTTTGGTGTTTGCTTTAGATTTGGTATGTATCTCTGCAGTAAACCATGTTACATTAAAATATTCTGAATTACTTTATTACTTGAATCAATTGAATTATGCAGAAATGCAGGATAACTGGGCAACATGGTGGTGTAGTGGTCAGTATGGTGGTGTAGTGGTTAGTATGGTGGTGTAGTGGTTAGTATGGTGGTGTAGAGGTTAGTATGGTGGTGTAGAGGTTAGTATGGTGGTGTAGTGGTTAGTATGGTGGTGTAGTGGTCAGTACGGTGGTGTAGTGGTTAGTATGGTGGTGTAGAGGTTAGTATGGTGGTGTAGAGGTTAGTATGGTGGTGTAGTGGTTAGTATGGTGGTGTAGTGGTCAGTAAGGTGGTGTAGTGGTTAGTATGGTGGTGTAGTGGTCAGTATGGTGGTGTAGTGGTTAGTAAGGTGGTGTAGTGGTTAGTACGGTGGTGTAGTGGTTAGTATGGTGGTGTAGTGGTCAGTATGGTGGTGTAGTGGTTAGTATGGTGGTGTAGAGGTTAGTATGGTGGTGTAGAGGTTAGTATGGTGGTGTAGTGGTCAGTATGGTGGTGTAGTGGTTAGTATGGTGGTGTAGTGGTCAGTATGGTGGTGTAGTGGTCAGTATGGTGGTGTAGTGGTTAGGATGGTGGTGTAGTGGTTAGTATGGTGGTGTAGTGGTTAGTATGGTGGTGTAGTGGTCAGTATGGTGGTGTAGTGGTCAGTATGGTGGTGTAGTGGTCAGCACTGTCTCCTCACAGTAAGATGATCTGGGTTGGATTCCCGGTCTGGGTGGTTCTGTGTGGAGTGTGTATGTTCTCTCTGTGTTTGAGTGGGTTCCTCCGGGTTCTCCGGTTTCCTCCCACAGTCTAAACACATGCATGTTAGGATCCTCACTCTAAACTGCCCGTAGGTGAGAGTGTGTGTGTGCGTGAGTGATGGCCGTGTAATGGACTGGCGAAATGTCCGTGGTGTAACCTGCCTTTGCCCGATGATGCTGGGATAGCCCCCACCGCTCTAAAATGAAGCATTTATTACATTTGTCAGGATTTCTGCCACATTTCTGCAGCTGCTGTTCATCCATTTTCAGGCTTTCTGAACTCAGCTGATATAAGCAGGTGTCCGTCTTTGGCATGAAAAGATCATGCGTGTGAAAATTAGAAAACTCAGATTACAGCATATTGCACAATAACTCCTGGGGCCTGTCTCTGCTGGGACATAGTAACAAATGAAGCCCTTTGACCTCTTACTGCTAGCTTCAACTCCCATAGCCGGAGCCCAGGTTGTGCCGACCCCTGACATTCTCCAGAGACGTTGGGGTTAGGCGGGGCAGGAAGCGTCGCCTGCCCTGCGCCAGCAGCAGCTGGCGGGGTCTGAACATTGTGTTTGGCTGGTGGCCACTGCGCTCTGTTCCAGCATGACTCACACACTCCTCCCTGTGTGCCGGCTCCATTCAGGGCTTTGCAGCCACTCCCTTATGCAGGCGCTCTGAGACGCAGAGTCTCTGTCCGGATCTCCCCTGGACAGTTTGGGAAAGTATGCACCTCTCCTCAGACAGATTGGTCTTTGAGATTGGGAAGGAAAACAGTCCATGCACTGTGTGGCTGTACCTATGAAAACCGGTTTCACCACTTGGTAAAAGGCCACATGTATGTCAAAATGAAAAAAAATCCTAAGTATGTTTTGCAATTTCATGTTTATAACGTATCCCATAATAATGGGAAAGGTTTTCATCATGACTTAGAATTGCATAATAATTAGTTGCTCATTAGTCATCATTATGAGATAATAAGTGAGAGATTATGTGAGATGAAGTTATAATGCTGAGTCAAAACTATGCTAGCAAGACATAATTATTATATTATATTTAATTTTGAATTACAATATTAATTATTATAAGATAACCACTATTGGATAGTAGTAATAAATATCGCTAGTTAATTAACATGGGATACTTGCATCCTGCTATCTCATAGTTATGGGATAGTATCTCACAAATATAACAATCATAATTAGAAGATAGGATGTTATTATTGAGACCACATATGACATAGTAATTGTCATTATGAATTAATAAGTCATAAATATGAAAAAAGTTATGAGGCAGTACTCCAACTCAGAATTATAATATTATGAGAGAATCTTTATTATTATGAGATGAGAGTAATAATTATTGGCTATATATTTTCCCCAATGGTAGAAATTAGCTTCTATATATGCATATATTTGAACATCTTTTTTACTATGTTCAAGTACAGATGCTTCCATGCCGTACTGGGTGCTTGAGAGAATCAGGTGAAGGGAAAAAGGAAGGGGAAACATATAAAACCCTTGTCAGCAGTTCCTCAGTTATTAATACACTTCTGTCCTCTAACAAGTAGCAGATCTGTAGTGTCCGTCAGCGCTTTGTGAATGACTCTGAGATGCCGAGGCGAGAGTATAGTTCTAGTGTTATAAATATTTTCAGTAAATTATGTTTATCTAATGAATCCTTCATTTCTTGTCTGTTCAACAGGGCTTGAATGATTTGTTATTTGAATGATTTGTTATTTTTGCTACCTGTGAACACATCCATCTAGTTGGCGGTGGATGTGCCGCATAAAGCGGTGATACTCACAGTGCTGTCCTCTTCCTTCCTCACTTCGGAATTGCTGAAATGTTTATGCAGGACCTTGAGTTATGAGCTATATCCTCTCTTCCTTGTTTTGTGGTCTTCCTCACTGAGGTGCCACCAAAGGATTACATAAGTGAGCTTACAAGGAAGTTACTTGGGGGTTAACAAAGGTTGTGAGGCCCTGTCATTCTTAGTGCTATGGTAATAGAAGAGCTTAATTCATGTTTAGCTCTATAGCAATGAAAGGAATAGCACGGAAGCATATTAAAATTAGTTTTAGCATCATATATATATATATATATATATATATATATATATATATATATATATATATATATATATATAAATAAGCAGAAAGGTTTGAATGAATGAGATTGAAGAAACACTTTTCTAAAGGTGAAGTATCTCCATCTATAACAAGTCTTTTTTATTTTTATTTGAAAGTTGTTATTTGTTAAATTAGACCAGAAGTTTATCTTAAAACCACATCTCACCTCCATTCTAGCTAATATTGCAGCTGCTACACTTTTTTTCAACACCACCATCACCACCTCTGGCCACCACTCCTTCTCCTAAACCCCTTATAGCTTCTAGTAGGAGCCAGCTTGCTGGTCTATGGCTTGGCTGGTTGACTATTTCTTTTACTATTTGTTTGTTTGTTTTTTTGCTGTTGATCAGTTTAATAATAACTTGCTGTTTTTTTAGCCCTCCAGCACACTCATACACACTCCTAAGAGATGCAAGATTCTTTAATGTTTATGTATTCCTACGACAAGCGTATGTCACTGCTTTGAACTTAGTAGTAATAGTAACATCATCTATGGTTCTGCAGGTTTTGGTGTAAGAGCCTTTAACTTGAGAATCTGCTGGGCCTATCATGTAGCCTGGCTGTCATAAAAGATAAAAAGAGCCACACAGCATAGATCTAGCATGTTATCATGATACAGGAAATATATGGTGTCAACCTCTGACAATCATTATTAGCAAATTAGCCTAGTTTCTAAAAAGAAGGCCAAGTCTAGACGTAGATAATGGTTACTATAAATAAAGTAACAACATACAGACTTCTAATGCTGATTCTGTCATAGTGCTGTGATCTGTGCTAGACTGAAAACACCACTATATTCATTTTCAGAGGCTTGTGGAACAAAAGACAGTTTCCTAGCAAATGAACAAATGAAGATCAATGAGGACTAACTTTAAAAAAGGTTATTATTAAAATATAATTATATATTATTAATTATAAAAGTTATTATGTAGACCTACATATGCTATCCTCTGACTTCTCTAAACAGTTTGCTTGGCTAAGGCTAATGTAGCTGAGACCAAATGTTTTCCTCTTGAAAAATCTGCTGCTTGTTGCCCCTGTATATATAACATCCCTGGTAATATAACATTTGACCATAACCCATGCCTTATAGGTTTCCTAAATGTATCCTAAGAACTGAAGATGTGTACAGCCATAAGAACGTAGGATCCTAAAAGCATAGGACCCTAGATAAATATGTGTGGTCTTAGTTAAAGCTAGACTGAAACCTAAACTTTAAAACACTATCCGTCATGATTTTTACATTAGGCACGACAGGGCACCTCTGAAATAGTGACTGTGTAGGTAGTGGGTCTGGAATGCTCTTGGGGAGCTTGTTCTTACCCCGTTCTTGGAGAAAACACTATTCATCCACTTGGTGTAGGTCTTCTTCTGCACGGCCATGCGCTGCTCCTGCAGCTCTCGGATGCGTCCATGTTCATAGTCATCCACATTTTCCTTCTCAGACATCTGAGAGACCAGAACATCAGCTGTTTAAGTAGATTCAGTGAAGAAGTCTCAAAGTGAAGAGACTGCATTAAAAAGTTTCTGTAGACACTCCTAACAGATAGCAATATTTAAAACTACGTGTTGTAAGTAGAAGAATAAAGAATATATGAACAAAGACTAGTGGAACCAGTTAGTATGCTCATTGGATCATGATAATTGGTCCCCAACACATTTTTACTTTCATAGTTATCCACAATAGCATTATTGAGCGTGTTGTTAGGGGAACGGTTTCACGACTTGCATTAAATGTCACCTGCACAGCAATCACATGATACGCTTAATTATTAAGCTTCACATATTACACTTTAGCGGAGGTCTTCACTTTCATAAACACAATGAAAAGATAATAAAGCTAAGCTCACATCACCACCACAGTGGCATATATATACACGTAATTATCACAATCAATTTAAAAATAATGATATTCTTATTTGTGATGTAATTTATTCAGAGTTATCAAGTCTGTTCACCGAGTGACTATGCACTTCAAGTTGAACTTAATAGACTCCATAAAAATACCTTACATTTTATTGACACTCATTTAACAGCCAGGTATGATATGAGTCAACACCTTTGCTTCTGAGATCCTTTCAATTATCATGAAAAGCTAAGCTAATGTTATAGTAAATTGTAGAAACAATATGTATCCAATTTCTTAAATCGTTACCTTAATACTTGAGTTACTGTTATTTATATCACTATATTTAAATATGCATATCTCGCAACTAAATGTGTTTATATAAACTGAATAGATCAATATTTTGCTTTACTCATAGATTTGATTATTCAGTACTACATATCAGCAAGTACTGAAGGTAAATTTAGGTAAACTCAACTGCAGAGTTTTCATTATTTAGCAAGCGATCATAGCAAAAGCATCCAAAGATCAAATTCTGATTCAATGTTATCACAAACCTTTGCGAGTCTCCTCCTCAGCCTCCAGCTCAAACAAACATCGGTCTAGGATGTGAAGATACGCATAATGTAAAGCCGTGTGAGGAGAGTGTGAAGAGAGTTCTTTCTTTAAGTCTGAGCAGTGAAGTGGTGAATTGAACTTTGAAGCCATAATGGGTAAGAGATTGACAAAGACTGCCTCTCACCTGACAGCGTGCAATGAGAGAGTTATAAAGGTTGCACATTATTTTTACTACTGCTTCCGTTTAGCTCTACACAGGTTTAAAGAAACAGCAGAAAATATTGGGAACGGTGGGTTAAAGTAGTGAAAGATCTTGCTGATAGACGCATTCTACGAGTCATTAGAGTACAGTAGAGTATACTAGAGTACAGTAGAGTACAGTATTTTTGGGTGAGGAATTTCTTTAAAGAGAATTATTCAAATAAGTTGTATAAATCAAGAAAAATGTTTCTTATGTCATTAAAAGAGACAAAGTCCTTTTATGGTTGCCATTTTTGTTGCTGCATCAAATGGTTCTCTCATTCTCTTGTCCAGTGGGTGAGGAACAATGAGCTAGATATCTTATTTAACACTAAGTGTTATGACCTGGTCTAGGGTCAGGCCGTAACAGAAATTGAGAGTGGGTTCTCTCAATGACCTCTGCCAGACCAAACACCGGACACTGTTCAAACCAGAAAAAGTGCAAGTTTATTTTCAACAAATGAGTAATGGGTGGGACACTGGCTTCTGGGACAGACAAGAGCCAAAAATAACAAACAAAACAACTAAAGAAAGAAAACTAACTAACCTGAAAACAAAGCAGACAAAATACACCAAACAACCCCTAACTACCCCTAACTCCCCTAACTATCCCTAACTACCCCTAACTCACCTAACTCCCACTAACTCCCCTAACTCCCACTAACTCCCCTAACTCCCAACGAACAAAACAAGTGAAAAGGGTAGATAAACAAAAGGCACCCGTGCCCTACGTCCCACAGAGATTTTACAGAATCTAACAAAGCTGTAGCTAAATGTAGTGGAGAGAGCCGGACTGGTCTGGGCTGGTCTGGGCAGGAGTTGTTCCAGGTCAGGTCAAAGGAGAGAACTCTGAACGTCTCCCTCAAGATGACCGTTTGATGATCTTTTATTCTATATTATGTGAACCTGCACACAACGTCGGAAAGAACACACACACACAACATGGCCACCCATAGACATAAGAAATGGCTATTACGACTGTAACATAATAGGTCATCAGCCTTTCACTACATTAAGAGAAACCGTGCTGGACTATTAGAGTGATTTAACACATTTGTCATGTAATTACAATTTGAATAGTACTGGACGCAATAATAACAATATAACTATTCTCTATACTATAAACGTTCAATAAAATAAATCATTCTTCGACTTCCACTTCCTAGTTTTTGCATTTTCCACTGTAAGAACAGCAACACTATGACTCTATGAAGCTAGAGAGGGGAGCCAGACAGCAAGCTGTTTTTAGTAGCTCTCCTACATGAAGCAGCACTGCAACACACACAGCACAGCCAAACTGTGAATACAGCAGTGATCTACAACAATCAAAAAAGACATAAAGGCACGGATTTCAGTTACACATGGATGTTGTGTGTCTGGTAATGCTCTGATGACTCTTTTATACATACAGTGTCCGATACATTGCGGGTCAGACTTATAGAGAAATAGAGAAATGCAAGGTGTTTGAATACTTTGATATGCTTTGACACAGATGTGGTCTAGTTCATCCTGTTTATAATCAGATCTGCCAGAGTCTCCAGCTACACTTTAAACTCTCCTCATCCTCTGTACTAACCTAAACCAGAACTAACCCTGTCTCTATACTAACCCAAACCAGAACTAACTCTGTCTCTATACTAACCTAAACCAGAACAAACTCTGTCTCTGTACTAACCTAAACCAGAACTAACTCTGTCTCTATACTAACCTAAACCAGAACTAACACTGTCTCTGTACTAACCCAAACCAGAACTAACTCTGTCTCTGTACTAACCCAAACCAGAACTAACTCTGTACTAACCTAAACCAGAACTAACTCTGTCTCTGTACTAACCTAAACCAGAACTAACTCTGTCTCTATACTAACCTAAACCAGAACTAACACTGTCTCTGTACTAACCCAAACCAGAACTTACTCTATCTCTGTACTAACCTAAACCACAACTAACTCTGTCTCTGTACTAACCTAAACCAGAACTAACTCTGTCTCTGTACTAACCTAAACCAGAACAAACTCTGTCTCTCTACTAACACAAACCAGAACTAACTCTGTCTCTGTACTAACCCAAACCAGAACTAACTCTGTCTCTGTACTAACCTAAACCAGAACTAACCCTGTCTCTATACTAACCCAAACCAGAACTAACACTGTCTCTGTACTAACCTAAACCAGAACTAACCCTGTCTCTATACTAACCCAAACCAGAACTAACTCTGTCTCTGTACTAACCTAAACCAGAACTAACTCTGTTTCTGTACTAACCTAAACCAGAACTAACTCTGTCTCTGTACTAACCTAAACCAGAACTAACTCTGTTTCTGTACTAACCTAAACCAGAACTAACTCTGTCTCTGTACTAACCTAAACCAGAACTAACACTGTCTCTGTACTAACCTAAACCAGAACTAACTCTGTCTCTGTACTAACTTAAACCAGAACTAACCCTGTCTCTATACTAACCCAAACCAGAACTAACTCTGTCTCTATACTAACCCAAACCAGAATTAACTCTGTCTCTGTACTAACCCAAACCAGAACTAACTCTGTCTCTCTACTAACCCAAACCAGAACTAACTCTATCTCTGTACTAACCTAAACCAGAACTAACTCTGTCTCTGTACTAACCTAAACCAGAACTAACACTGTCTCTGTACTAACCTAAACCAGAACTAACTCTGTCTCTGTACTAACACAAACCAGAACTAACTCAGTCTCTCTACTAACCCAAACCAGAACTAACTCTGTCTCTGTACTAACACAAACCAGAACTAACTCTGTCTCTGTACTAACCTAAACCAGAACTAACTCTGTCTCTGTACTAACCCAAACCAGAACTAACTCTGTCTCTGTACTAACCTATACCAGAACTAACTGTCTCTGTACTAATCCAAACCAGAACTAACTCTGTCTCTGTACTAACCTAAACCAGAACTAACACTGTCTCTGTACTAACCTAAACCAGAACTAACCCTGTCTCTATACTAACCCAAACCAGAACTAACTCTATCTCTGTACTAACCTAAACCAGAACTAACTCTGTCTCTGTACTAACCTAAACCAGAACTAACTCTGTTTCTGTACTAACCTAAACCAGAACTAACTCTGTCTCTGTACTAACCTAAACCAGAACTAACACTGTCTCTGTACTAACCTAAACCAGAACTAACTCTGTCTCTGTACTAACACAAACCAGAACTAACTCTGTCTCTCTACTAACCCAAACCAGAACTAACTCTATCTCTGTACTAACCTAAACCAGAACTAACTCTGTCTCTGTACTAACCTAAACCAGAACTAACACTGTCTCTGTACTAACCTAAACCAGAACTAACTCTGTTTCTGTACTAACCCAAACCAGAACTAACTCTGTCTCTGTACTAACACAAACCAGAACTAACTCTGTCTCTGTACTAACCTAAACCAGAACTAACTCTGTCTCTGTACTAACCCAAACCAGAACTAACTCTGTCTCTGTACTAACCTATACCAGAACTAACTGTCTCTGTACTAATCCAAACCAGAACTAACTCTGTCTCTGTACTAACCCAAACCAGAACTATCTCTGTCTCTGTACTAACCCAAACCAGAACTAACTCTGTTTCTGTACTAACCCAAACCAGAACTAACTCTGTCTCTGTACTAACCTAAACCAGAACTAACTCTGTCTCTGTACTAACCCAGACCAGAACTAACTCTGTCTCTGTACTAACTAAACCAGAACTAACTCTGTCTCTGTACTAACTCAAACCAGAACTTACTCTGTCTCTATACTAACCCAAACCAGAACTAACTCTGTTTCTGTACTAACCCAAACCAGAACTAACTCTGTCTCTGTACTAACGCAAACCAGAACTAACTCTGTCTCTGTACTAACCCAAACCAGAACTAACTCTGTCTCTGTACTAACCTAAACCAGAACTAACTCTGTCTCTGTACTAACCCAAACCAGAACTAACTCTGTCTCTGTATTAACCTAAACCAGAACTAACTCTGTCTCTATATTAACCTAAACCAGAACTAACTCTGTCTCTGTACTAACCTAAACCAGAACTAACTCTGTCTCTGTACTAACCCAAACCAGAACTAACTCTGTCTCTGTACTAACCTAAACCAGAACTAACTCTGTCTCTGTATTAACCTAAACCAGAACTAACTCTGTCTCTATATTAACCTAAACCAGAACTAACTGTGTCTCTGTACTAACACAAACCACAACTAACTCTGTCTCTGTACTAACCCAAACCAGAACTAACTCTGTCTCTGTATTAACCCAAACCAGAACTAACCACGTCTCTGTACTAACCTAAACCAGAACTAACTCTGTCTCTGTATTAACCTAAACCAGAACTAACTCTGTCTCTATATTAACCTAAACCAGAACTAACTGTGTCTCTGTACTAACACAAACCACAACTAACTCTGTCTCTGTACTAACCCAAACCAGAACTAACTCTGTCTCTATACTAACCCAAACCAGAACTAACTCTGTCTATTTTCTCTTTCTGAGGTAATAACCGCCCACCTGTTCCGCCCAATACTGTAAAGGACTGACCACCACGGTCCCCCTGTCATCTGGCACCAACCAGTTCTCCTCTCCATTCGTACCATTTGCTTCATCCCTGACTGCATTACTGTATCATTCACCTGATGTAGCACCTGTGCTTCTAAAGCTCTTACCTTCAGACTCAGCTTTAGTTTAGATTCAAGATTCAAGAGTTTTATTGTTATGTGTACAGCAGAACAGACAGTTACACTGTACAATGAAATTCTTACTTTGTTCTTCCATTCACCAATAGATAAGATAACAAAAAAATAATAAAAATATATACAACATATATAAAGTATAATAATATAAGTGGAAGTAAATAAAAGTACATTTTTTATATATAGTTAAAAAATAGAAAATAAAAGTTATGTGTGCTTTTATGTGCAAGTATGAAGAGCAGGAGCCATAAAGTGCAAGTTGCAAGTAACAAATGTAAACAATAGTGTTTTGTGCGAATAACTGTAATAAACTGTAAATACTGTTCCACCAGAGGAGGAGGGGTCTCTGCTTGTGAGTCTGGTTCCTCCCAACGTTTCTTCCTCCAGTTCTGAGGGAGTTGTTGTTGAAACCGTTGCCTCTGGCTCACTCACAGTGGATAAAGTGCTGTGACTTCATGTTTTCATGTTTTTAAACTCCTGTAGAGCTGCTTTGTGACAACATCGCTGTAAAAAGTGCTACACAAATAAACTTGACTTGAAGTGCTTGGACTGATTGCCAGCTTTTGTTTGCTGTTCGTTCTGAGGGTGAAGTTGTGAACTTAAACAGTTTAACCAGATTGCATAGCACTCGTCACCAAGCGGCTAAAACAGTCTGGTTTCTTTTTAGCTGGTAAATACTGCTAACCTGACAAAATGCCTTGCTCCCACTCACCCATGACAGATCTGTGAACTGTTCTGATGTTTGGGAAGAGTTTGTTCTGTTCTGACCATAAACAATAAGGATTAACGCCAGAATGAATCATTTGGTTCCTTTAACTTTCACTCAGGAGCAAGAATCAGCCTTTAAAGTGTGATTAAACTATAAAAAGTGATTATTATGAATGTCGATATATATATATTTTTTTATTGTGATAACTTTTTTGATCATATCACCCAGCCATAACTGGACATAGACACATTTCTAAGGTGTATATGTAACAGGAAAAAAGCAACATATGATTTAATGTTATAATTACACAATTCCTCTCCAGAGGATAGCTTGTACTGGTGTTGGCCAGTTTACATTGGGACGTCCCCTTCCTTTTTCTCCTCTTTAGTCTCCTCCTCTTCCACGGCCTTTGACTTTGGTCTTGTATGAGGAGGTTGGTATCAGACTATGCCTCAAGTCTAATCTTTATTAATCTTACTTTTCTTAGCTCCTAAAAAGCTCACTAGATGTGTATAAATATTTCTGGGTCTATGATCAGCAGTTGAGTTGTTTTATATTTTGGTGATGTTTAGTTTTAGAATTAATACATCTGCACATATAGCTAGCATCATGCAGCAGAGTATCAGTCCTAAACTAATCCTTTTATATTTCTTTCATATGAGGAGGAGAGGTGAGGAGAGGTGAAGCAGGGGCTGGGCACCCAACACTAAGCGGGCTGTATTATTTCTTTTACCAGGTATGTTTCATGTATTAAGCTAATGAAGCCCGAGATATTCTCATAAGCACTGCAGTTATGCTAGCGCAGTAGAGGGATGCCATCGCTATATACCCTTGTCTAGTCTGTAAACAAACATATATACACATTTTTCCAGTTCCAGTTCAATAACTTAAAACAGCCCTATTTAGGATTTGGGGATTTGGAGACCTCTCTGGTTGAAATGTGTGATTACATGCAACATGCAGAAGAACATTGGGTGGCTTGGCTAGTGCTTCAGACGCCACAACTGGAAAAATCTGACTTTTACAAGTGTGTTAAAAAAAAGTATTTTAGGAGAACTCCGTCAAAGCCTGGTAAAGGACGTGTTTCTGAGAATGTGAGTGCATAATCTACTGTTGTCATCATGTGTGCATCAGTGTAATGTTGATTTTGCTTTAAAATATTAAATTGAACCCATATTTTGAGGCAGTGAATGCAATATAGTTGTATTTATGGTCTTATGCAAAAGCTGGGGCATCCCTGGTCAAATTCCATGTTAAAAAAAAGGTTAAAACATCCTCTAACTGAGAACGTCTACACATTTTAATACTGCTTATTATTTAATACTGTTTATCTGAATTTATCAAATTAGTGGAAACATCATCTTATCTTTTCTTACTTTGCTACATTTGCAGGACAAATGGTAATTTTATGTCTGTTGGGTATGTGTTAACAGATTTTTACTTAAAAAATCAACATTTTAATCAATGCAGAGTGACGGTATGTCTGTACCTCATGCATATATTTCCCACCATATTGTGTTACTCGTCAGTCACATATGCATGTAAATCAAACTCAGTTAAAAACAATACAAAACAGTTTTTAACATAAATATAAAAAGTGAAAAGAAATGATCAGAAAAAATGTTTTTTAAATAATATTTAATATCTACACTCCCTTCTTCCAAATAAAAGGGTATATTAAAGTCTTATTTCTTCACATTAACAGTTTACAGAAAAACAGAAAAAGTAAAAGTACTTAAAAAATCATAAAAGGCCAAAATTAGTTAGAAAAGAGTTTTACAGTCGGCCAATCTTGACCACAATACAAACTTTAACCTCCACAGAGGTTTAGTCATAAACGATCATATACATTGTTTTAGATTAGAAAGAGCTGTGCCATTGGTACAAGAAGTTTTAATTGTAAAATAATCAATAAAATGTAATAATTGCCATTATAATAAATGAATGATAAACAAAGGCAGATCGCTGTCACTGTCTGGGTAATAATGCACTCCATTCATGGAACAAGTCTTTTAGTCATTTAATGATCAGAGGGGATATTCTGCATTATTAGTTACATATTTAACAAAACATAAAGCTTGTAAATATTGAGCCCACTTATTTAAAAATTTAATATGTTTCACTTTAAGCACATACACAATGACCTTCAAAGGCAAAATTTCTTTTGGTGTCCTCAAAGAGAGCGATTCTCATCATAAACACGGCTAATGAAGAAAAAGCGCTGCATGTAAAGTCGATTTCTATTCAGGAATACTGCAGGCATACAATATTTACAATATATTCTAATATATTCTATAAGACAAATATTGCATAACTACTGTTAAATGCTGTGAAGTTACTGTCTATGATAACTAATCCCAAGCTTCACACTAACATAGACTTAATGCGTGGTATGACATAACACTGAAAGGAATGTATAAACAAAATTTCTAAATTGAATGAAAACTGCAGTTGTGGCCATTTTTGGTTGAGAAAAAAATCGTATATGGCACGGAACATATCATAATTATGACTCTGTCACCGTTAGCCAGCAGACAGATCAAGTATGTTTACATAAACTCAGTTTTATATTATATATATGCAATAGTGCAAAAACTGTTCAGTATTTAATGCAGCATTGGCATAAGACTAAGGCAACGTGTTATAAAAACAAATGTCCTACGTCTGAGCTTTCATGATTTGGAACAGACAGAAAATGGAATTCCTGGAAGCAGCAAATAAAAAAATACAACAAAACACAAAAAACTCAATTGTTCCACCAAATGGAATTAAACAGTGTTAACTATGCTTTTACAGAGAAACTCGCTGCTGCTCAGTGTTCTGACAACACACACACCGCATACAGAGACATAATAGAGATGCTAGAATATAACAGGTATGTGTCACACTTCCGGACTCATTCTCCATCTTCGTTGATGCCTTGGACTCCATTTCCCATAATACCCCTCATACCCACAGCCATCATCACATGTCTGCCCACGTCCAACCACAGAGGCCCTTCACCGGAGCACTAGTTTCACACAGCTGGAGTTAATTAGATCTGTTTGTATATATACTTGTCTGTTTGTCTCATTGTTTTTTCACTGCATACTGAGCGTTTATTCCCGTTTGCCTTCTGGTTTTATACTTTTTCCCGTTTGCCTAGCCCTTTTCAATTTGTTCGCCCATCTCTCTTTTGGTATTTTGACCCTAGCCCTGTATTCCCTGTATTTCGGTTTTGACTTGGACTGTTTTTGGAATCTCCTTTTCTCCTTTACTATCTGTGAGCATATGCTTTGTTTCAGCTAACTTGCAATCCATTACAACCTTTGGATTTTTTCTCTCTTTTCTTTTTTCTTTCCTCTATATTTGCTGTTTATGAACTTCATAATAAATGGACCAATGCAACTGGTCCAAAAGCACTCAGATAAAAAAAAATGTTGCTGTACTTCTAATACATTGACACTAAAAATAAAAAAAAATTAAAATTCTCCTGTTACTGTTTTGGGAGGTTTTGTTGTGGCACTGTATAGTACTTTGTCTTTACCATCAATAAAACAATAAAACTCTGTTTTCATATGAAATGTTCTTAACCTGAACCTGATTTGAAATTCATTATCCATATTTAGACCAGCACCTGCACATACAGCCATGGAAATATTTATTATGGGCTCTGGGACAATGACAAATGTTTTTTTTTCTTACAGAGACTGTCTGTGCAAGTCCATTACTTATAAGACTGCGTACTCTGAATTTAGTTAACATTCCTCTGACTCTGGATATAAGCTATGACCATGTTTCTCAGTGACTTTAGGTTAAGGAAGCTAGGTGCTGTGAGCAAAGCTATTTAGAAATTATTCCATCTAAGAAAAAATGTCTGATAAATTCTGACTGGCTGTACATTCGTGTAATGTCTTAGTGTGTAAAAAGATATTTTCATGGTGCGTGCTTTTGAAATGACCAATTAAGTAGTTAAGTGACCACATCCTCCACCGTCCTAACCCAAATCACTGGTTTTAACTGAAAGACTTTAAACCAAGTTTTAGCCACTGTGTCAAAGTGAGCATGATATGCGACTACTACTTCCATCCAGAGTAGGAATCATATAACATGATTTATAATGTCTTCACATTTGGGTTTTTTCTTTAATTCACAGAAGAATGCAAAACTATGTAAGCTGGCAAGACCACATTTTTTATTCAATGGTAGCCACAAGTGGCATTTTTGGGTTAAAGTATGATTTTAAGGCTACAGTTTGTGCTGCTGACTGACATTTACATATGACTAGCTGGGGAGTGCGTACTCCAGCGTCTCAGTCGTCCTGGTGGTTGTACAGGATGTCGGCTGTGGGGTTCTTCCTGTGAGCTGGAGGCACCAGATGTGGGGGCAACTCTGAGGGCAGCTCGAACCCCTCCAGCTTGACCTTAATGAGGTGCTGAGCCAGAGCAAACTCCTCATCGTCCAGCATTCCGTCCTTGTCACAATCCGCCAGCTTCCAGATCTTTCCAAGCACGGTGTTGGGCAAGCGTGAGTTCATCATCTCCTTCTTGGCGTTGACGCCCGTCACCTTACCATTGATAGGCATGAGGGTGTAAAAGATCTCATCATAGCGCGGCTTATCGCGGCTCACGATCCAGTCCTCAGCGTCAGCCCCGGCGCTAATGCCCTCGCCGTAGCCATGGCCGAACGGCCCGTCCTCTGAGCCCTCAAATGCCCCGCCAGTCACCATTTGAGGTGGCTGTTTGCCCTCCTCCTCCCTGATCAGGGTCATCAACCCTGAAATCTTGTTGCTTAGCATCTTGTCCACTGATTCAATCAGCTTTATTTTCAGGGAGGGGAACTTGCTGAAGTCGTAGTGCATGAGTTGTTCCTGCATGAACAGATGTAAGAGAATTGATCAATTAATAAAAGTAATATTATACATTGAAGATTTGGTGAAACATGGACGTAGTTTAACTATAGCTAACCTGCTATAGGGAAGAGGCAAAATAGCAAATCAGCAAGCACAAAATTAGTTCTTTTTTTAGAGCTATCCGAGACTCTGCAAATGATAATCAATGTTGGCCTTTGAAGGTTAATCTATTTAGAGCACAGCCTGTATCTTCTAAGTGCTACCTGGAAGCTGCCCAGTCTGTGGGGCCCTAACGCTCATGTTTATTCCAGCCCATTGTATTCTATTATACTGCATAGAATCCAGAATTATTATTACTATCAAGATAAGATTGCTGTGGGTATATAGGAAACACTAAAAACATCTAAAGAAAACATCTATTTTTCTGGACCCTTTCTCTCCTGGCAAATTAAAAGGAAGGCTTTAGATCACAGCAAGTGACCTAGGCCTAACCTCTGCCATGCCTGATGTTGTGTAAACATCCTCAGATGAGACTATCGTAGGTGGTACCGCTGCTCAGCTGCTGTCCTCCCCAGTGATCAAACCACACTGCTAATTACACACTGGCTTAGGCAATTTGCTAAACCTGTCCCAGGTTCAGTAATGTTCTTACAGATGTCTGAACCAGAGAAGCTCAAGGATTCATTAAGTTGTCATCAGCAATGGGTTGCTTTGTTAGAAGGACAAGTACAGACAATAGCCAATGTATTAAATGGCTTCTCTTGACATGCTTCGATGAAAGATTTACAAATAGCTATTTTGTTGTCGGTTTTCGATCAAGATCATAATTACCTTGAAAATCACTATTCATGAAGAAAAGATAATATATTAACAACAAAAAACAGCTGCAGGATACTGACGGTTCATTCAGTTCTGTCGCGCTGGTCTACAATGTCTACAAAGTTGTCAAACTTCATTACTCTTCTGGTGCTGACTGAATATTAGACTGCTGATTGGCTGTGTAAATGTCTGTAGGCGTGTATAGTCAACGCTTCTTGATCAGTTTGCAGTTCGTTCCAGCACCTACGTTTCTGGTTTAAGCCAGAGGAGTAAAGTAGAGTATAGAAAAAATGACTTTTCAAGAATCAGTATCAAAGTCAGGGTACTGATATTGGTATCACTGAAGAAGAATTTTAAACAGTGCCCAGTCCTAAGTGTAGGAAAGTCCCAGTGAATTGTAGATGTCAGTCACCCATTTGCATTATATACCAAAACAAGGCCCACGAATACTGTTTATATCATTAATCTATTAATATCTATTCTCTGCTGGTTGAGTATGTTACTGATCTAATTGAGGCTAATTAACTGTTGTGTAATGTTATTTTTCACAAAATATATTTTAAAACATTTATTCATATATATATATATATATATATATATATATATATATATATATATATATATATATATATATATATATATATATAATTGTTCTTTCTTGGCTTGGAATATGCTTCATATAAACAACAGGCAGATAAAAAATAAATTTAATTAAAAAAAGTTATTGAAACTGAATTTGTTTAAGCTTATATGATTGTAGGGGTGTTCTCTGTCTTTTATTTAATTTTTAATGTCTGCTGTTTTTGATTTTTGTTCTGTTCAGTTTTTGTCTTCTGTTGCATTCGTTTGATTTAAGTTGATTCTTGATTGTTTATTTTGATTGATTTTGTCTTGGTGTGGACCCCAAAAAGACTAGCAACCACATTGTGGAAGCTAATGGGGATCTGAATAAAGAATAAAGAATAAAGAAGTGTGTATGTCCTCCCCGTGCTTGAGTGGGTTTCCTCTGGGTACCGGTTTCCTCCCACAGTCCAAACACATACATGATAGGTTGATTGGTCACTCTAAACTGCCTGTAGGTGTGAGTGCATGAGTGACGCTGGGATTGGCTCCAGCCCCCCGTGACCCCGACTAGCGGGATTAAGCGGCAGATAATATGTGTATATGAATAACTAATCTTAATCCAGTCTCAGCCACACTTATAATATACTTATAATCTTAGACTTCACTCATGTTTGACATTGGACTTGATGTGTCCACATCTTGGTCTTAAGTTTGGCTTTAGTCTTGTCATAACACTGACTGACTAAAACTGACTAACGTTGCTTTAATGTAAACTGACACTTGCTGGAAGCCTTTATAGCCTTTAGAAATGTTTTATATAGGTTCATGTCATGAAAATCTTATGTGGCCTTATTAATCCTACCCTACAGCAGTTTTACAGAAAACAGAAACTAGCTACAATATAGTACAGTGTATAGTATAGTATATACAGTATAACAGTAACTACAAAAAATCAAGTCATCGCTTGTCTGACTGCATAATTTATGATTGAATATCAATTAATTTAGCAAGAATTGAAATCTATCACCATCTATCACAAGCTACTACTAATTAACACTGCTAAAATGTTCTGTCCCTACAAGAACACAACCGAGTAAAGTGGTATTAACTGTGGTACAGGACCTGACATCTGATAAAAAGATCAATGCTGTAAACATAAAAGGATGCACAGCTTTTCTAGATTTGGAATATGATACAAAGAGCTGACTGACTCACAGGTTGACTTCTTGCACTGTCTTACATTTACATTTTTCTATTTTTGTGCTTTGTGCATCCATTTGAGACAGAAATATGCAAAATAGCACCTTTTAGATAACTTCTAATATCCCTACGTCAAAACTAGTGTTACTTGCAAAACCACTAGAAGCTGCAGCAAAACAGTGCTCGGAGCAAGAAGAGGAAAATAATTTAGATCTAGAATTTAATAGATTTTTAAATTTTTAAGAAACTACATTACATTACTGGAAGTAAGAGGTGACTGCCTGCACTTTCTCACTTTGTTTACGGAAACCTAATGACGAGTGATTAAATAGCAACTTGACTGAGGCAAATGACTGATTACAGGGTTTACCTGCATCTTGTTGACATTCGGGAAATCCCCAGGTGAAATGTGGTGCTCCCTCTGCAGCACCTGATAGATTTCAGGCAAACGGGCAATCAGCTCCTCCTTCTTCTTCTCCTTGCCAAACAGAGAAGGCATCTCTTTCTTCAAGTAACTGATGATGTAAGCATGCACCTACAGGTATAAAAAAAACAATACAGCAGGATTAGTGTTGTGAAAGTTGAAGTTCATGGTCGTCCTTTATTTACGCAACCCGTTTAGTAACCTTCAACTATAAATATGTGGTGTTTGAGATCGAAGTGATTAAAACTTGGAGCACATAACAAAAAGTCCTGTCCAAACATGATAAATCTTATATATAAACTATACTCCATTCTTTTTAGACATATTTATTTATCACCAGGAAGCTGTCAGTCACCGTGATTGATAGAGATAGTTTTGTTTTATGCTCCATAAGGGTCTTCACCTCATGCTTCCTTAAGTTTGTTACATAATCATAAGTTATCAGCTGAAGCTGTCCCTTGCCAAAGGAACGGTCAACAGTGTCTGTGTTTACACGTCTTTCCTTCGTGGAAAGGAAACATGCTGCTGGAGGACCAAAATAAAGTTTTTTTATGTTTTTCCTTCCAGGCCAAGGCCAAGGTCCAAAGACAAGCCAGAAAGGTGAAAACATAATGAGTGACAGTGAGATTTACTGATGTGTTACACCTAATTATGTGTTTGCATTTGCAATAATTATTTGCAACCTCAATTTTAATGCTCTAGAACTGCCTGAGCAGGTAAGGTGCTATTAGTTAAATGATCATGACCAGGAGTTTCATTTGGAATTCAAAGGTGGAGATCTCAGTTATCTTATTTTCCTGTTATGTTTAGGAGACTGGTGGTCAATACAATACAGTGTAAACTGTTTAAAATGAAAAAACTGTGTTTATTTACTGCCAATTGTAAGTCACACAATCAGATTTGGCAACATGCTTCACTGACTACTGAAAACCTGTAGCCCTTGTACCAAACACAATCAAGCTCTCATTAAAATATATTAAATTAAAAACCAAAAATTGCTTACTATATAAGAAATGTACTTCATACCTAACTACGTTTAAAGGAACGGTCAACAGTGTCTGTGTTTACACGCCTTTCCTTAATGAAACGGGGGACATGCTGCAGGGGGACTAAAATAAGGACAGGTTTTTTATGTTTTTCCTTCCAGGCCAAGGTCCAAAGACAAGCCAGAAATGTGAAAACATAATGAGTGACAGTGGAACAGAAAGTAGAAAGCAAAAAAAAAAAATTCCTTGGCCTCTACTATACTAGCACACATCATAGCATACCTTGTACCAGGGAACGGGGGGATACACCAGACCCTCACAGGAATGGAAGCGTGTGCATAACTGACTCACATGGGCTTACACACATTAGGAAGGAATGCAAAGTACTCCAGGATTCCTGTTTGTTGGGCAGGACTGGGGGAACGTTGCGGAAGAGATAAGAGGTGCTCTCGGCGGCAGCTCCGTAAATGGATTTTTTTGGGAAGGCGCAGACTTAAGTGCCGTGTTCCGCACATCCAAGCGGAATGCTGAGAGCGGGTGGGTTTGAACAAAGCAGTGGAGCCAAAAACAACACTAGCTGAACTGCAGTCAAACAGCCATGACACACAGCAGCAGAGGGCAGCGCTATCTGAGGCAGACACTTGGCTTGATATCTCAATTTAAGCTCAAAATAAACATGTAAGTACATACTTAACAATGTGAAACAACAACTACAAAGGCTACGTCCTACAGGTGGACGCATAGGTGAAATGTACCTGTCAGATCTGTTTTTTTTTAAAGAACAGTGAGCCGTATGGCATTTGTGCACTATCTGTCTTCCCTCTAATACAGTCATGTAATAATTTAACTCCACAAGTCACTTTATTTATAAATGATATTATGCTGCTAGATGTATATACACATACAGATGTACATTATGTATCTACATCATTTACCTTCATTTAACATTTATACTTCTACATTTATTCATTACTGTATACTCAGATATATACTCTGTATATTCTGGGCGAGTCTAAATGCAAAGAAATTTCGTTCTGCGTACACTTGTGTATAATGAATGACAATAAAGGTTGTCTAAGTCTAAGTCTAGATATGTCCTGTTAATCTAACCTTGACCCCTTATTTGGTCTAATCCCCAAAACCCCTATGTTTTCAGCTGTGTAATCTGATGCTGTTTTTGCACTCTTCTAGCTAGACGTTTTATTTAAATGCATTGGAAAACTACCACACCAGCTTCATCTGAGCGCTGGCTTACAGACGCAGCTTTATTTACGTATCTTAAAAATAAGACACACACTTTGAGGCAACACACGGCAATATCTTCATATGTGGACCCCTTTTTTGCTTTCTTGCTAGAATCATAACGGTCTGATCTGCGTAGTGTATTTCAAATAGGCATTCGGTTATGTATACTACTATTTTAATTATTATTATTTATTTATTTTTTTCCTCTTCCATGTTTTGAGATATTTGTGCATTTAATTTAGTTTAGGACCACACCAAGTCACAGGGTGGGTGAGGTAGGGCGTGGGTGGACGAGGGTAGGAGGGTTGTTATTGTATTGGGTATCCAGTAGGGGTGTGTCATATCGTATCGTACACAATAATATCGCCAACGTTTTTGATTATGCTGAACGATATTATACCCTGAAATATCTCGCCATATCACCCATCACTAATTATCACATCAGGTACTACTTTTACTGTTTTTAGAAAAATAAAAATTCACCCTTTTCTCATTTCCCATTATTTATCTACTAGAGACCGATTTTATCTCCAGTATCATTCACTTTACTTCAGTCCTGGATATATGGAGATATTTGGAGTGTATTATTTAGTATCGTGACATTCTGGATCATTGACTTCAGTTACAATCTGATAAATTCTTGTATTTTTTAATATGTCAGTTAGGGGTGTGCCATATCGTATGCAATAATAAAATTTAATTTTCATTTTGTTGCAGTAGTGTATTCTTGAAATAGTTTTTTTCATTCGATGTTTTGTCATATCACCAAGAATATCCTTATAGCAAAAATATCATGAAATATCGTGATATTATTGTAGGGCCATATCGCCCACCCCTAGTAGATATGGATGACGTCTTAGATGCATTTTGGGAGAAACTGCTGAGTGATTTATATGTTGGGCACCTCTGTTTCGACTATTTCAACCTTTGTATCTTGCCAAACACTATAAACAGAATTGTCAAAAAAAATATTTTGATTTGTTAATCACAGCAGAGGTTGCTAAGAGGTGGACCCAAACTGATAAACTATTGAGAGTGATTTAAATTTGACAGTGTTTATTATAAGCAGCAGAATGTTTTTTATGGGTTTTCAGACCAATCGTGTGCATTGTAAGATCACCAAAGATGCAGATCAGATCTGTGCAGATTTGGGATATGCTTTTAAATATGTTAGGTTCAGCAAATAAACATTGTCTGTGTATTCAAATGTTTAAAAGTTTGGCTCTGTAGATGGTGTACACCTAGTTTTACTTAGAAAATCAACAGAACATTTACACTGGCCGTGGCTGCTACTGTCCATACAACTGTTTTAGAGAGTGCAGAGCAGAGAAGTCACCAAAATACAAGGTTAATACAGAACCAGGAAAGGAAATCACTGGTCCAAACAATGCAAACAATACAGAAAAGACTCTGTAACCTGTTCTAACAACTGATAAAGACTACTAACCTTGGCGAGTCGAGCTCTTTTGATAAGGTCGTTGAGCTTGCGCAGGGCAGCGTTTCGTGGCAGGGCCTGGATGTCCCGGAAGAGGTCCTGTGCCTCAGCCTCAAACAGCCGTCGGTTGTCTGTGTTCTGCAGTGGCTTGGCCCAGAAGGAACCCAGGTAGACCCTCACCACTTCTGGGGTGTTGATCACTTTGCCTAGGGACCACATCAGAGCCCCGTAGACCCTCATCAACTGTTGCGTGTCCACCTGGTCAGCCTTGTTCAAAACTACGCGGATCTTGTCGTCCTGGCCACGGAAGGCCTTGATGGCCTCGGAGAACTCGTCAGATATGTCCAGCTTGTGGGCGTCGAAGAGGAGGATGATGCGATCCACGCGCTCACCAAACCAGCGCAGGACTTCCGAGAAATCATAGCCTGCAGAGGAGAAAGGTCCCTTTATAAACGGTTTCATTTGGAATTCAAAGGTGGAGATCTCAGTTATCTTATTTTCCTGTTATGTTTAGGAGACTGCTGGTCAAGACAATACAGTGTAAACTGTTTAAAATGAAAAAAACTGTGTTTATTTACTACCAACTGTCACACAATCAGATTTGGCAACATGCTTTGTAGCCCTTGTACCAAACACAACTCTATGGCTATCAAAGTGCACATGTGGCTCTTGATCAAGCCCTCATTAAAATATACTAAATGAGAAAATCTGAAAACCTAATTTAACTACGTGCTGCTGGACCGCTGAAAGCCTGTCAGTGCATGTGTTGATGTACTTAGATCATGATGCAATATAACATTCATCCACCTATTCAACAGCCATGAGGAAATTATGCTGTGAAAAACAATGGCATGGCTTACATATCATTACAGAAATGTTAAGAAATGCTGCCAAAAGGCTATACAAAAGGAGAGGCCTGTTTTTTTCAAGTGTGGGAACCATTAGGCTTGGTCTTTGGTGAAAGAATCAGGGGAAACTGGCTCTGGCTGAGCATGCATATGTATATAAATGGAAAAAATCTCTCATATATATATATATATATATAAATGGAAAAAATCTATATTTCTTTAAACATTTTAAAGAAATATTCCTAAAATGCCAACGTCCCAATGCATTTAAGCTAACTAGAGCTTTTCACCAACATTCATTCTTAACAAACTTTGTACCTACAAAAAAATGTAGCAGAACTTAAAACCATCCCGAACATTTAAATCATAAAGTGACTTCATCCACTTTGCAATGAATCATCAATGGATTTGAGAGGCAATTGTTGGAGGAATGCAGCCTCAGCTGAAGGGCTTTAAAACAGGAACAGATGTGGAACGCCCATGGAGTATTATCCCTCCGTTCCAGTGTAGCGTGGTGAACATCTGAATGACTCTGCAGCACTGTAGCCTGGCGTTAACCAGCGCCAGACCCTCCACCCTGCACCAGCCCGCGTTTACCCTCCTGGAGTTTTAAGATAAGGCTTGGTCATGTACCTAAGCACAACTTGCGGCTTCTTTATCAGACTTCGAGTCTCCGACTTACGCCTAACTTTTAAGAGCTTAGAGAACGAGTTCTTATGGCTTTTTTTTTTTACTTGGATTGAGCCCACTGTTAGACTAACTGATGCAAAATGCATTTCTATCTTTATCCATTTTTCTAAGACCATGTTTCCTGTCATGGGGTTCGTTCCCAAAATTGAGAAAAAGATCAGAAAGAGTCATTGGGTGAGACTTCCGACATTGTATTCACCTGCTATAGCAAACTGCTCGGGATATAATCATTTGTGAACATAAAACCTGTTTTCAATAAAACTCATTTACAAATAACAGCATCTGCTAAATCGGTAAATGCTAAGACAATGGCCGATATTTAGCAAATGCCCCCTAGCATGACATGTCATTTTAGGGGCAGCCATTTCCACCCCTATGCTCCACAGAGTGCATGGGACAACAAGGGAAGCTGTCAGTTCATTCTCTTTATTGGACCTCCAGGAATTGGTTGTTAACCCAAAATATAAAGAGTACATTCTAAGGGAGGAGGGGTAATACTCCATCCCTATGAACCTCCTCTTAGCTTCAGAGTCTGATGTGAAAGCATTAGAACTCAGGAAGACCACTGCTTAGAAACTGTTCACCACATTATGGCTATAATAACCAACTATATAATGTTCCAAGTACTAATAGCGCCAAAAAGTAGTGAGTAGCACGTACGTATGTGCCCAAAATAATTTCTTCCAGTGAGTCAAAGACATCCAGATGATGCTCTGCTCATATATTCCAGTGCTATCTTCATGATATACTGCAGACAACATGAACATGTTTTAGCAGGACGTCACCACTGACGTAACTGCCTGTGTAGCTCTGACCACTACACCACCGTACTAACCACAACACCACCGTACTGACCACTACACCACCATACTAACCACTACACCACCATACTAACCACTACACCACCGTACTGACCACTACACCACCGTACTGACCACTACACCACCATACTAACCACTACACCACCATACTGACCACTACACCACCGTACTAACCACTACACCACCGTACTAACCACTACACCACCGTACTGACCACTACACAACCATACTAACCACTACACCACCGTACTAACCACTACACCACCGTACTAACCACTACACCACCGTACTAACCACTACACCACCGTACTAACCACTACACCACCACACTAACCACTACACCACCGTACTAACCACTACACCACCGTACTAACCACTACACCACCGTACTAACCAATACACCACCATACTAACCACTACACCACCATACTGACCACTACACCACCGTACTGACCACTACACCACCGTACTAACCACTACACCACCGTACTGACCACTACACCACCGTACTGACCACTACACAACCATACTAACCACTACACCACCGTACTAACCACTACACCACCATACTAACCACTACACCACCATACTAACCACTACACCACCGTACTAACCACTACACCACCGTACTAACCACTACACCACCGTACTAACCACTACACCACCGTACTGACCACTACACCACCATACTAACCACTACACCACCTTACTAACCACTACACCACCGTACTAACCACTACACCACCGTACTAACCACTACACCACCGTACTGACCACTACACCACCATACTAACCACTACACCACCTTACTAACCACTACATCACCATACTAACCACTACACCACCTTACTAACCACTACACCACCGTACTAACCACTACACCACCGTACTGACCACTACACCACCGTACTGACCACTACACCACCGTACTGACCACTACACCACCTTACTAACAACTACACCACCGTACTAACCACTACACCACCTTACTAACCACTACACCATCATACTAACTACTACACCACCATACTGACCACTACACCACCATACTGACCACTACACCACCATACTGACCACTACACCACCATACTGACCACTACACCATCATACTAACCACTACACCACCATACTAACCACTACACCACCATACTGATCACTACACCACCATACTAAACACTACACCACCATACTAACCACTACACCACCATACTAACCACTACACCACCTTACTAACCACTACACCACCATACTAACCACTACACCACCATACTGACCACTACACCACCGTACTAACAACTACACCACCATACTAACCACTACACCACCATACTAACTACTACACCACCATACTGACCACTACACCACCGTACTAACCACTACACCACCGTACTGACCACTACACCACCGTACTAACCACTACACCACCATACTAACCACTACACCACCATACTAACCACTACACCACCGTACTGACCACTACACCACCGTACTGACCACTACACCACCGTACTAACCACTACACCACCGTACTAACCACTACACCACCATACTGACCACTACACCACCGTACTAACCACTACACCACCATACTAACCACTACACCACCATACTAACCACTACACCACCATACTAACCACTACACCACCATACTGACCACTACACCACCATACTAACCACTACACCACCGTACTAACCACTACACCACCGTACTAACCACTACACCACCGTACTAACCACTACACCACCGTACTGACCACTACACCACCGTACTAACCACTACACCACCGTACTAACCACTACACCACCGTACTGACCACTACACCACCGTACTAACCACTACACCACCTTACTAACCACTACACCACCGTACTAACCACTACACCACCGTACTGACCACTACACCACCGTACTGACCACTACACCACCGTACTGACCACTACACCACCTTACTAACAACTACACCACCGTACTAACCACTACACCACCTTACTAACCACTACACCATCATACTAACTACTACACCACCGTACTAACCACTACACCACCATACTAACCACTTCACCACCATACTAACTACTACACCACCGTACTAACCACTACACCACCATACTGACCACTACACCACCATACTAACCACTACACCACCATACTAACCACTACACCACCATACTAACCACTACACCACTTTACTAACCACTACACCACCATACTAACCACTACACCACTTTACTAACACTACACCACCATACTAACCAATACACCACCATACTGACCACTACACCACCATACTGACCACTACACCACCATACTAACCACTACACCACCTTACTAACCACTACACCATCATACTAACTACTACACCACCATACTGACCACTACACCACCATACTGACCACTACAACACCATACTGACCACTACACCACCATACTGACCACTACACCACCATACTAACCACTACACCACCATACTAACCACTACACCACCATACTGACCACTACACCATCATACTAACCACTACACCACCATACTAACCACTACACCACCATACTGATCACTACACCACCATACTAACCACTACACCACCATACTAACCACTACACCACCTTACTAACCACTACACCACCATACTAACCACTACACCACCATACTGACCACTACACCACCGTACTAACAACTACACCACCATACTAACCACTACACCACCATACTAACCACTACACCACCTTACTAACCACTACACCACCATACTAACCACTACACCACCATACTAACCACTACACCACCATACTAACAACTACCGTAAGTAGCAGCTGTGTAAGTAGCAGCGTTCTCTCCTCATCTCTCCTCATAAAACAGATTACTGAGACGCTCTAGTTAGAGAGAGACTGCGTCACAGCTTGTTTCCCCCACTGCAGCACGCCACCGGTGGTTTAGCTGGTTGCTAAGCTACCGACCGGTATCCAAAACAATAACTGAGGCTTAAAAATCCGCTAGCATAAATGCTAATGTCTGGAGTATAAAAGTGTAAATGGTGAAGGACTCGTTACAGAGTTGATAATAAAATACTGTTTTGTGTGATTATATGACCAGAAACACATTAAAACTCCAGAGAATCAAAATAACTCACATTTTAAAACCACTTCACTGCTCCTAGATCAGCCTGTGTTGCATCATGGGATTGTCTTAGTGGCTGAGGAAGCGATGCTTCCTTAAAATCAATCTATCAATCTATCTATCTATCTATCTATCTATCTATCTATCTATCTATCTATCTATCTATCTATCTATCTATCTATCTATCTATCTATCTATCTATCTATCTATCTATCTATCTATCTATCTATCTATCTATCTATCTATCTATCTATCTATCTATCTATCTATCCATCTAAGCAGATGTGCACTGTTTTTGGTGGGTGACCGAACCAGACCGGTGAAATGAGGAATAGAAAGTGAGAAGTGCTGACAGTGAATGGCCACATCCCTTAGATCGGGCTGATGTGTTCATCCTGCTGTACCCACAGGACGGAGGGCAGAGACGGAAATCATGTCTTCCTACAAAGACACAGGCTCGTGTCTGGTGACTGAGATTAAAAGTAATGGCCACAGCATTATAACTGGGCCTGAAGCCACAGCCAAGTTTGAAATATGTTTAAGCTAGCTTTGAGAACAAGCCTCTATGGTCAGTGGTCTACTGTGAGAGAAGTTTAGAGTTTACTTCAGTTTCTATTACTCCCATCATACTTACAAATTAAGTTATTAAATAACTTGTGATTATTTATTATTAACACGTTTGGGAGAAAAGTCACGCCCAAACTTCTCCTCACACTCATTACATGCCTCATATAAACCCCTCCTATGCCCTCACCTTCTATATATCTAATTTTATTTTATCTACTAACAGTTTGACTATCAATATCTATCAATTATTAAACTATAGGCATAAATTATTTAAATGTGTCTATTCAATCTGTGTTGGAGTGTGAGGGGTTGAGTGGAAGGCTGTAAGTCTGTGTCTCCCCCTATAAGGACTGTGATGTCTCTGTTGGTGATTGGTGGTCCCGCTGTTCATGTACAGAGGGGGCCAGGCAGCTCTAATTCAGCACCATACCAATTTCAAACAGTAAAACTGACCAATCATATCTTCCCTCTACGTGGGCGGGGCTTAACTGTATGATCATTACCGCCTGCTGTGACGAGATTTGCTGGAGAAACAGCTAGCTAGCGCTAGGCTACCAGCGCTAGCTAGTTCGCTGAGTAACGATGGAAGCTGAAGTTAGCACTACCGCTACAGAGGAGGACACCTTTGCAAATTTGTTATCCAACCTTGTTATCCAAGTTTTCTAGATCAGTTGCATGACCCTGCCATCAACCACTTCATCCAAAAGGACAGAAGAATGGACTTGGTTTTCACTAATTCCTTGATGATGAGTGGGGGAGTTGTTTATCGTGGTTTAGGCCGCCTTGTCTGCTGGTTTGATTGTGTTTAAGAAAACGACATAATAAACATCTCTACTTTCCTGATTGATGAGTATGTCGCTAGTGACTGCTGTGTGTGTTGTATTGATATAAAGGCTTTTATATCATTTTGTTAGTTTTGTGTGGTCTGACGTCTCGAATCATTCCTTTGATGTCCTCGTATGGCGTCACATTAATGTCAAAACTCAAGCGTGCAAGAACGCGAGGTAAAGATCTAAAGCTGCACGTTGTAACCATTAGCCTAAAGCACTCAATAGCATGATGCTACAAAAGAATGAGGGGGTACCACGTGGGGCTGTACAAATGCCACTGTGTCAGGTGAAGACTGAGGACTGATTGAAGGTTTAGCCGTGAAAGCTGAATAGCTGAAAGGTGACCAACAGACCCACAAATCAACATGAAATATGCAAAGAACAATTTATATATTGTAATGCATAATGACAATAATAATAATAATAATAATAATAAGCCAAAACAAAAAAAACAACAAAAAAAGGAAATTGATATCACAAACAAACCAACAAAACCAATGCAGAGACAAGCAATCAAACAACTAAACCCCCAACAAACAAACCAACAAACAAATAACCGCCAGATCCCACAGTCTTGGTTTTTATCTGTTTTTGTAGATCAGTATTCAAAGTCTATACGAGCATGGGCAACCTCCCTGCAGCGCCCCTAGAGGATAGGAGGAAAAGCTAGCAAAGCTAGTAACCAGGTTGGTTACAACGTTTTAACATTTCGCGCACGCAAATGTTTCACTCGTGAGCGTAAATGTGAAACTCGCGAGCACAGAAAGAGGAACCGCACAATTTTCGCAACACGCTCAAACTGTGTTTTTCGGGCTTGAGTTTTAATGTAACGTCATACTCTCGGGGGCGTGGTCTACATGTTCCTCTGAAGAGCAGACGGAGCTGTGAGATGTTGGGTTATTTATAAGAAGGAACCTTATTTGGATTAAGAAGTTGTCTATGTTGTACAGATGTTATTGTTTGTTGTATTTCTGTCATCTCATTTTTTGTTTATTGACTTGTCATTGTCACTTGAAATGTTTTTCAGACGGTGGTTGGGGGGGGGGTGAGGGTCGAGGCTTAAGGGTCACGGTTTGCTACTGCCTTCTCGTGACGAAATTCGTAACCCCCCACTCACTCTTCGATCGGCAAAAGGAGGGTCTGGCTTAAAGCCTTAACAGCTGAAGCCACCCAGAACTCCAGCAAAGAGTTTCTCTTCCTTGCCCTGCCTTAAGTGGTCCACACTTCTCAAATACTCACTTGTATATATACACATAATGTATACTTAATCCTTTGTGTATAAGATTTTTTACTTGTGTATATAAGTGTCTCTGCTACCATGTAGGGATGTTTTTCAACTGTTTGACCTTTAAAGTAGCACCTCGACGCCGAGCTGAACTACTTAGCTCACCTGTAGATAAGCGAGGCTACAAAACAGAATACTTTTAGACCACAGAACATGACCTAACCACAAGGACTAGAGATAGAACAACAGAGGAAGGTGGGGTGTCTTTCCAGTTTAGCTCATGTCTCAGTTTTCTTTGTCTACCCTGAACCCACCTGTCTGACTCTAAAAATCCAGCTCACTTAAAAGATCAGGTCGTGAGGGCTCAGGTCCGAGTGTGGTTTGAAGAAACTCTCATTAAAGCTGCTTGAATTATATGTCTAACTCTCTCTTGCATACAATTACTAATAAGAACTAATATAATATAATATAATTCAAATAATGGCAAATCTGACTGATTGTTTTGTGTAGTCGATTCCAGCCTCTGGAGGGTTAGATACCGGTGTAGTCTGGTTATCCTTTGCTCAAACACACCTGCTAAACCTCTAAACTGCTGAACTGAATTAGATATATCTGAGCTGGGAAATCACCACACCGGGCCAGATTAAAGTCCCTCGGGACTGAAACCGGGGGGCCTCTGGTCTCTGGTGTAAATCTGAAGCGCTCTGCCAGGCACACATAACATCATCAGGATAGCAGGCTGATCATGTGACATCCGATCACAATGCATTAGAACCTCAATGACCTGAAGTAACCCCCTTCCCTGCCAACATGATGCTGCTCTCTAGCTAGCTTGTCGAGAGGAACACTGGGGAAGGCCGTTAGTAAAGAATGATCAGCAGATTTAATTCCTTGACATGTACATGTTTATCTGAACCCTCACAGCCTACATGTGATCCTCAGACGACTGCACTCTCCTGCTAACCTGAGCCCAGCCACAAGATGCAAAGGTTTGGCAACGACGGCAAAATCAATAACATCACACCATGTGCACTGCAGCTACCGACCTCTGCTAATGCGCTGCTTTTCCCCAGACAAGATGCCTGGCGTGTCGATGATGCTGATACTCTGCAGCACTTGGTTGGGCATCTGAGAGCAGATGAACCTGGAGGTGCAGAAAAAGAGAAGGTGTTATCAAAACAAACACAGGTACGCCTAGCACAGCTGCTTGTTGACTGTAAATTGTCCGTCTGAGTGACTGGGCAGTAAAGCTGGTCATCTGTTACAACCCCCCACCCCCCACCCCCATTTATTTATTTTATTTATTTTTTTGATTTCAACATTTGATTTTCTTTACTCAATGCTACAGATTTAACAAACTCTACTTACCTGTGCCTCTAACTCTAAAGGTCAAAAGAACTAAAGCAATAACATTAAACATTAAAATTTTAAATATAACTTTTAACATAACTGTTACCTTTGGCATAGGAACCATGGGGGATGGGCAGGGATGTGTCCCACCCAATATCAGAAACAGGTAGATTTGTCCCACCCAAAATTTAAACCACAGAAAATCGGAAACTGTTTAAAAACAATTTATTTTAAAAGCGCGTTTTGGCAGCGCTCGCAATTCACACGCTGTGTTTGTTCTTAGCAACGGGCTCTGGTTGTTAGGTGGTCTTTCACTGTGTTAAGGCTTGTGTTGAGATGCCTGAGGACCCGAGCTCTCCCCTAGCTGGAGTGTCGGGTAGCTCGCAATAGCTTTAAATGTGAGCTCAGTGATGAGAGCAGTGAAAAGCAACGATGATCATATATACTGTAATAAAACCGCTTTAGTATAATGTGTTGTTATGGTAACAGACTAGGAGGGTTTGGGTTAGGAGGTAACGTTTATATTAACTTTAGTCAGAAAGCACTCTGAAACATAAAGTTACATTACTCTCTGACCACGCCCCCAAACTGCAGACTGCTACTGCACTACATACATAAAAAATCAAATATAATAAATGAATTAATGAATTATTAAAAGGACTCCCTCGTTAAAAGTGCGTTCAGTAGTGCAGTATGTAATGTTTCAGAGGGTGCTGTTTGGGACACAGCCTTACTGTCTAACATTAATGTTAGTCTTGTCTAGTCAGGAAACCTTAATATACATGAATTATTTCATTTCAGCATCATACTCCAAATAAAATAATATATATTTTAGTTATATGTGTATATAGTCCAGACATTGCATGTATAATTTAAAAGTTTTCTAACAGCAGTACCATGTAATGTGAGTATATTGTTGTTTAGTTTATAAAGTGATCTTTAATTGGATTTATCTAATAATAATCAGACGTACAGATAATGTTGTGTTTAGTTTATTTATTTGTAATTTACTGTAATTCCACTAATGTTGTTCTACGTCACTATACATACAGTGATTTACTACCTTACCTACAGTGGAGTCAGCTTATAGGTAATATTTAGGGTGGGCTTTGATTCATATTAGTAAATGTGTTCCCCCCAATGTCAAACCCGCTCCTACGCCCTTGCCTGTCACGTTGCCTCCACTTCCCAGAACCCCCTGCCGGAGGATGTCACCATCATGTGTCCTCCCGCAGCCTATCGATCATCATCCCCCGAATTCTAAATACACCTGCATGCAATCACCTGGGTGTGTATAGAGACCCACCTGTTTCCTTGCTCTTTGCAAGGTTGTGCAATTGTTTAAAAACAAGCATTTCTGAGTTTCTATCCCGTTTGCCTGGTTCTGTTTTTGACTACTGAGTTGGGATTTGCCCATTTCTGCTCTCTACCTGTTTGTTGACTCTGCTTGTTTTAGACTATCACTTGGGTTTAAGCTTTATTTAGAAGGAATTAAATTTACAGGTGCCTCTGTGATTATACTTCTGTGCAGATTGCCAAATATCTGTTGTGTATCCTCTTCTCCTGAGAATTAGAGGCTGAATTACTCTTTGTTTTTCACTAAATTCATTAAGTATCAACAGCACTCAGCAGCATTAATTACGCTCTGATTATTATTGTTCCATCTAAATAATCATCTCTGTGTTTTTCCAGGCATATGTCACCTGATTGTGACTGTAGTTACCTCGACTAACCCTCCACAAGATATAAAACCCTTCCCAAAATGTGAAAGCAATGTTACCTGATGTGAGTGAATAGGATGCCCTGTGTTACTTTGAAATAAAATACATTCAGTGAGGAAAGTGAGATCACACAGGCTCATTTAAGGTACAATTATAATAGCAGACACTACACATATTAAGTGTAATTTATATTTACATAAGCACAGTATTAACTTAATCAACTTAATCACTGTCCCTTAAGGACTTAATATTACATTCTATTAAACTAATATACAACAAATAAACCAACTAATTTAATCTAAATACACACTTTAGTCATTTTTTCTCTAATAGATGTGTTACATGTCCTCATGCCTTTAAGACAGGGCCTGTCAGGTAAGGTTAACTCCAGTCCTTTCTTAGTCCACTTGTCTAGTAACTTCTTCAACAATGTATTTTCTGAGTGTAGCACAACATTGGCATTGCAGGATGAGAACTGTGAGGTGTTTGTGTGTGACTAGTTCAACAAATACAAAATTACAGCTCTCATCCTGGACATCACATCTTCCAGACACTTTCCTCTGGCAAAAGACTCAGGACCATCAAGACCAGCACAGCAGACATGCTACCAGCTTTTTCCTCAGAGCTGCTACTCTCATTAACCACAATGGTCGCCCTGCACTTCAAACTCGTACCTGAACTGAAGCTCACTGTATTACAGAAACTCCTTTATAACAGGCTATTTGTACAGCTGTACAGATTCTGTAAGTAACAGCTCTTATTATATATATATATATTATATATTATTATATATATATACGTCTACTCAGACTCCGTACAGATTTTAATATATTTCATCAGTACCTTTCCTGGCTCTTTATTACTCTTATTATTCTTATTCTTTATTCTATTTATTGTATCATGTTGTGCGTTTCTCTTAGTGTAATATTGTTCTTGTTACATGTCATACATGTGCGCCTCACCAAGACAAATTCCATGTATGTGTGACATACCTAGCAAAATAAACGATTCTGATTTTTTTTAGGGAGCTTATGATCAGTGGTCCTAAGAATGATTTATGTACCTCTGATCATTTACAATATACATTTTTATAGTGAGAGATCTTTTTCACCAATATGAGCGTTACGAAAAGGGTTTTCTAATAATTCAGAATGAAACTAGTCTGATCAACAAGACAGTTTAAAAAAAAAACAAAAAACACTGTCGCTCCAAAATATGCCATCATATGACGCACGGACTGGTCCACAGGAAACAAGTGCATTGTTTGAGGTTCCTCTGGAGAAGAGGAGATGTTTTCTGTCAAGTGTGCCTTTGACCTCTGTAACTGTGACTGTCAAAGAAGCACTAACCCATTTCCCCTGGACATAAATATAAAACCAACGGGGGGAAAAAATACTCCCCCA
This sequence comes from Megaleporinus macrocephalus, assembly GCA_021613375.1. NCBI lineage: Eukaryota > Metazoa > Chordata > Actinopteri > Characiformes > Anostomidae > Megaleporinus > Megaleporinus macrocephalus. Next base: position 43,205,167 of record CM038712.1, read on the forward strand.
ACGCCTGCATGCTAAAGTTAAA
>CM038712.1:43210188-43227688 GCA_021613375.1 Megaleporinus macrocephalus
TTTATTTTTTCATAGCTCTGAAACTTTCAATGTGCATTTACTCAACCAGTAAATGATGTTCTTTCAGGGTTATTATATCTTATACAACATATAAAAAGTAGAACACTATAAATATCAGGATTTATAGCCATATATCGAGCATTTAAGTCAGAGTTGGTATCGGTACTCGCTATCGGCAGATACCTGAAAAGCTGGTATCAGTATTGGTACCGGTAAGGAAAAAGTGGTATCGGTGCATCCCTAGTAAAAACTAGGTTTATTCCCTATCTGGGAAACTGACTCTAAAACTATTAAAGGCTGTACCTTCTTAGGAGAGGACTAATACAAGGACCACTACATCAACAGCTAACTCACTTGTGCAAGAAGGTCTCAACACTGAGGTCTCCTCATTAACCTTGCTCTTCCTGCAACTTCCTACCTATAACATTAATCACCATATCCTGCAAGAGGATAACAATGAGCGCTAAAGCTTTCCCAGATACGAAGACGTGTTATGAGTTTTCCAGACTAGGAGGCTTTCACTAAGTCTTAGACTAAAACCTCTAGATATTTAAAGAGAGAGGAGTGAAGTTAGTTACTTTGATATGCTGGAGGAGAATCAAAACATTTTAGGAAGCAACACTGTGTGCTTATTAATAGGTTCTTCTTTTTAGAAAATGAAACCCTGAAATTCAGACCAATTCAGGAAGTTGTCATGATGTTTTTTACTAAAGAGAGAAAAGAAAGTTAGACTGGGGTCGGGAAATGTAGTTTGATGCCCTGGTTTGTTAAATGTTCATACACAAGATCTGTTTGACTTTCAGGCCCATGCACACGTGATATCTTCAGTGTTTGTTTTCTGGGTGCTCAGGAATCAGAGCCGTGCATGTGGGACAATAGACATGCACGTAGACTTGAATGGCTGCTTTCTTTTCTTTTGACCTTCCTTTTTCTCTATGCAGTTTGCCGTCTGTAGTGTGGAGTCATTAGCGTATGCTTTTTATGTATGTATACTTTATGTTATGGAAGCCCATTCCTGCAAGGTAGAGGAGTTTCTTTGTGTTTCTCTCTCTACGTCTCTGTTTCGGCTTTGACTTGAATAACGAGTCTTTTTTTGATACTTTGATTTAGTATCATCAACCGACTATAATGAAATATTGACTTGCTAATCTCAGAGAAAGTAAACAACGATGATAAGTCATCAATCGGAGTCTAAATGCTGGTGAAATCAATCATTCTTCTGAGATACGGAGTCCTAATTTCTAAAATGTATTCATTAATAAGTCATTACTGTAGTTTTATATGTAACGATGGAGACTGCCATAAACGTATTAGACCAACACTTTATTACAAAACAATCATAATAATGAGTGTCAGACCATATAACTTTCTTTGAGGAAGCTTTCCACCACCTCTGTGAAGCTTCCCACCACCTCTGTGAAGCTTTCCACCACCTCTGTGAAGCTTTGCACCACCTCTGTGAAGCTTTCCACCACCTCTGTGAAGCTTTGCACCACCTCTGTGAAGCTTTGCACCACCTCTGTGAAGCTTTCCACCACCTCTGTGAAGCTTTCCACCACCTCTGTGAAGCTTTGCACCACCTCTGTGAAGCTTTGCACCACCTCTGTGAAGCTTTCCACCACCTCTGTGAAGCTTTGCACCACCTCTGTGAAGCTTTGCACCACCTCTGTGAAGCTTTCCACCACCTCTGTGAAGCTTCCCACCACCTCTGTGAAGCTTTCCACCACCTCTGTGAAGCTTTCCACCACCTCTGCAAGTTTTACTAGAACGAAGCCTTTCACACCCAACCACTCTGAATGACTCTGTTTCCATCTCAACCGCTTATAGAAGTAGATTTTTGATGCTTAATTTAAGGAATGCTTTTCTACATGAGACATGTTGCATTTCTTGTAATGCTATCCAGTGTTTATTATTATTATTGTTATTATTGTTATTATGTCTATTATAAATTCATTTACTTTAAAATATAAAAGGGTACTTAATTACAACCAGTCATTCAGAAACACCTCTAAAGTTTGAGATTAGGTTGATATAATAAATCATACCTGCTTTTTCCCTCCAACCTGGAGGGAGTGGCCTTCCATATTCATCCCTGCAATGAGCTTTTGGTTTATTTCACACACATGTGTCAGTCATGTGTCCAGCCTCGGACTGTGGGGCTACTGTGAGGTGGCGTTTGGAGCCTGAGTGGGTATATTTACTCTCCAGCGAGTTTAATAAACACACCGGCTATGACCACACATGAGCATGACTCTGCTGTTTCTCTGAGTGGAGGCTGTCTGCTCCTTTAGTAAACCAGAGAGCGTGGGTAGTCTTCTTACCTTATGAAAGTAGTCTTTCCTGTGGAGTACTGCCCAACCAGCAGCACCATGGGCTTGCTCTGGAAATCCGCTTCCTCCAGCGCCGGCGAGTGGAAGTCATGGAAAAGGTAGGCTTCTTCTAAAGGCAGCAGTTTTTTGGTGTACAGACTCTGAAGTCCCTCCGTCACGGTTTGAAACATATCGCCCTCCTTGTTTCTTCCTCCCTGCTCCTTGTTTACCCAAGTGAACATGATGCTGTCCCTTCTTCACAGGCCAGTGTTGTGTAACCGTACTTCTCTTTCCTGACTCGCGGTTCGTCCCCGAGCACGCCCCGCGTCTGAGCGTCTCCTCTGCTGCTGTGCTGTCGCTGCACCAGGGGAGCCGTTACTAATGTAACCCAGCCAGCTGCGCTCCCTCCCCGCACTCCTCCAGCTGTGCCGCCGTCACCCTACCTGAGTCTCCTCTACCGATGACGGAGCGCTCATGAATATTTAATGAGAGGGCGGTCCAGACGCGCTGAGGGTGAGGCGGTGGGCGGGGTTAAGCGCTCCCTTCACTTTAGCGGAGTGAACGGTTCCAGTGCAGGGTGTGTTCATGCATAACGTCATTTCACCCGCAGCGGTCTGCGAATAGCGTCTGCTCATTACTGTATTTTTATGGTACAGGCGAGTTTTCAGAGGATGTTTATTTATTTATTTATTTCAGAAAATAACGAACTTATTTAGAAATGGGCTCGTAGTAGCCATAGCAACGACCGTGGGAACCGAACCGGGGCCTGTTACGTTGTTTTGCTATATAGAGAATATATTAGAATATTTTAACAGAGAAGGATGTATTTCAGATAATATAAGTAACAGTTATTGTAGTTTTTTACATTTAAAACACATTTAAACAATGTTTGGGCAACACACAAGTCTATTTACTAGCTGCTTCGCTGTAGATTACGTGTGGGTGTGTTGTGCGCTTGTGAGCACTAGTGCCACCTACTGGTTCTGACAACTATATAACACGTACATTACAGTTAATTTGTTTTATAATTCAATAATTTTACAATCAAAGCTAACGTGAAATCACCTAATCGAATATAAACCCACTCTGGATATGACTGCTTATGACTAACTTTGGAAATAAAACGTAATTAAAACAGAAATCAACACTACAGTTTGTTTAAACGATGAGTGAGTGATGATTTGTCGAACGACTGAAAGTGACGTTCAAATATGGCCAAATAAATAAATACGGCGTAGTAACAATTTTTTAGTGCGATGCTGTTTAAATATTTCCAAACTTGACTGTAGAGGGCGCACTTTTAAGTTCAGAGTGAAGTTCCAGTGAAAACAAGGAACGGATCATGTTGGAGTTAGTGAGGAAGAGGAGCGGTTCTGTGTTGAAGCGAATGAAAAGGCGGGGACGTTCTTGTTTTAGCCAATAAAAACGAGGGGGCGTTGGTGAAAACAGTAATGCCCTAAGATCAGGAACGCCCCCGGGTGGAGGGAGGGTTGGGGTCTGCCAGTACCAACACATAAAATATTAGTATATCACCTGATGGAGCTGAGTACCCCAATGTTTACATAGTGCCTGAAAGGTGACGTCAGCCCTTCAGCTGCTCGAACCACGTGCCTCTCTTTATATAGACCCTCAGCGTTTAAGGGGGACCCTACCAGTTTTTCAAAATTTCAGTCCTTGCCACTGTTGTGCCTTACAACAGCCTACACGTACCCCCCTGCCCGTACCCTGGACTCAGATCAAGGGATAAAAATAGATGTTAGGTAAACACCGGATCACAGGAGTAACATAATACGTCATAGACTGCCTGGTCATGTAGCCCAACCACATTTACCAGCCATTATTAACTTCACATATAAAAACCAACAACACACGGTCTTGTTTTGTGAATACAGTCGCTGTTTTTTCTTTATATATTTATAGATACCACAACCTGTGGCTCATATCACCAGCACTGAAAATAAACCAGTGCACGAGCTGTTCACATAAAACCATCTAAACTAATAAGTTAGCAGTATTTTGTTTGTGCTCATTGAATAATATGCAGATTAATAAACGGTGGAACTCCCCTGTAATAAAACATCTTCAAACGTCAAGTTTTTTTTTTTTTCGTTTTTTTACTATTTTGAGATAATCGGGATTTTTGCAGTATTTTTGTGAGGTAATGTCTTAAAATGAAAAGATATATATATATATATATATATATATATATATATATATATATATATATATATATATATATATAAAATCGTAATAAAAAGGGGCGTTTATTTTGTTATGTTGCTCATGTATGAGACATCTGATAGGTTTAAGCTATATTTGTGCACGCGGTTGCTTCTCAAATAGCTTGATGCTCCCTATATAGTGCCCTACGTAGGTAATAAAATGATGGCCTCTACTTCTAAACGCTCTACTTATATGCTTCCAGGCTATGATTGGAACAACTCCCTGTTCAACACACACAGTGCACTACTTCGTTGCAGGCCCCTTTATTTTCTAATGTATGTAATGCACTATACAGGGAGTAAGAAATGATTTGAGATACAGCCCGTGTTGCGTGCACTGTCCGGTGGCGCCATGTGTTGTTTTTTAATTTTTGTATTTTTTTGAACTGTCCATCCGCGCCACCGTGTGGCCACTAAGATCTAAGACAGATTGGTAAACCAGCCAGCTACCATTGGAGCCATATAATTAATATGATGCCATTAGAAACCATTAAAAAGCTTATACCTCACAGGTAGAGTTCAGGATCAGGGTTATCTGATCCTGGAAAACAGGTTTACTCGTAGATTAGCCTGAGCTGTGTGAAATTAACCTTGACGCATCAGCAAAAAAAGGAGTAACAACACACTGAAATGTTTTTTTCTCACCATTTTATATTCATATACTTATACATTTGTATTACACATTCAAAACAATACTTGTGCAAATATCATTCTCCTCCTCGAAAGTGAGCTGGTTAACTATAAATGTCTCAGTCTGCATGGCTGCAGACTTGCAGGGTAGTATTTCAAACGGTGTTAAAAAGGAACAATATATTCTGATGCACAGCATCATCCATCAATGTTTAACATTACAAAAAATAATGTGTCAAATAGTAAACACAGCTGGCAGGTTAGGTCATGTAAGTATTGTAGGTTTTACATGCATAAAAGGTTGTTTCCCCATAATGAAGGAGCAACGTACATCTTCATGCTTTTTAGCCCTGGTGCAAAAGGACCAGTACACCAAAAAGACAAGTTCTACCACCGGCGCGCCACACACACACACTCAGCCACACATACATACACACACACACATACATACCCTAACCACAAAGTCAGCTCTATACTAACTCTTCCAAACACAACACTTAAACGAAACCACCAAGTTTCAATGAAGAAAACCAAATACAAGGCATCTCATGTTCGTATGTTTAGGGCTCATCTGCCAATATGGATGTTTTATTTCTTCTCAATGTTAAACAAAAGAATGAGCTCATCTGTTGAGGTGTGAAACGGATATCTTGCTCTTTTCGCCCTTTTAAGTTTTTGATTTATTTATTTTACTTTTTAACTGTTGACCGGTGATCAGGCTCCACATGTTGTCAGTTAACTACACCGTTTCTCTCAGTCAACACCAGCACAGCCCCTAAATTATGTTTATATTTAATTAGAGTTGCCAAAGCTTTTTGCTCTTTCTGCTCCATTCTTGAACTGTAGCCATCGGAGACCTGCACCACCCTGGTGAATGTGTCGACCGCAGTCAGAGGCCGCCAGCCACCCCTAAACAGATCTCCAACCTTAAGAGCAGAGACCTGAGACCGAGGGTCTCTCAGGATGCTCATGTGTTTCTCCTTATTATTCTGATCAGTCCTGACTCTTCATTTCACTCCCCCCCTCCCGTGGCCTAACATCGTCCTCGTCGAGCACCAGGCCCTTGAGACTAGAACCATAGGGCTAACGTGACCGTCACGGGTCCGGCAAGTCCGAGGTGTCCACCGTGACCTTGATGAAGATGGTGTCGTCCTTGATATAGGTTCCATTTTCCAGCACGGTCTGGGCCACGAAGAGCGGGCAGCCCGAAGCAATGTTCATCTCCCCGGTGGGCCGACGAAAGCTGCTGCTGTTGGGGTCAGGCTTGAAGGCGTCACCCAGGTGCTTTCGTGTCGGGCCCTGGTCCATTAGCATGAGCGTCACCTTCTGCTTGAAGGGCCATGGCAGCAGGGCGTCGTACTCCCCCCGCATCACCACGAAAAACAGTGACAGGTGCGTGCCCTTGCCCATGCCGTCGCCATTCAGGTAGACGCGGGCGCACATCTTGTAGCCGAAGTAGCCAGTGTAGAACGGCTGGCTGTACAGCGAGAGCGTCTTGGAGGCCACCGCCTCCGCTTTCCGCCGTTTGTAGTCCCGGATCTTCCAGATGAGGGTGCCGTTGAAGCTGGCCGTCTCCAGCACCTGCAGCTTCAGGTCCATGTCCGCCAGCCGGATGTCATGGACGCTGAGCATCTCGTCGTGCCGCGACAGCTGTGTTTCTAAGGAGGCTGGAGGAGATATCAGATAAACACAAGTTATAAGGTATTCATCTACAGCACACAGTTTTCAGTTACCAGTGATTGGCTGTTTATAGTGTGAAGTTATGAACTTGATTTAAAGAACCGTATTCTAGATAAGATCGCTAACGGTGTTTTTCTAGGTTTAATTATTCGTTCATTAATTTTTACATGACCACTCTTTTCTGTTTTGGAATCAAACAGGCTGTTTTTGCTAATATGCATTTAGGACTGATATATCTATATGACTCACAAACTGTATTGATCCAAAAGCAGTTTGAGCTGAAATAGACATTATAACTTTAACTGCAAACTTACTGTGGATATATAACAACAGTATCTTACAGTTTTTTATAATAATTGTAAAATACTGTCAAATAATCACACAGTGTATGTAAATGAACAGCAATGCAATCAGATTCCCAATAACAGTAAATAACTGTAATTTATCAGCTAATACAGTATTTTCTGTTAACCTTTTAAAATTTGCTCCATCATCCCTTTACAGTCCAGTTACTATCCATCAAACTCATACTGGTGATTATAGACTGTTTATTTTTAATAATAACCCTTTTTTATTAAACTGTTTAAACTGCTTATACTCATTTAAATACAATCGATATTGTCCATTTCACCATGAATGTAAGTGTATCAGATGATTTTTAAAGAATATAAATGTTTGTATTAAAGTCTATTTTTGTATAGAGGCTTATTTTACATATAGTCTATTATCAGTAATTCTCAGTCCTCTGTCTAAATCTCCTGGTACGACCACCAATCCAAGTTAAGGATGTTATTGGACTAATTGGTTGTTAGGACACTCTTGATCAATTGTGATCACAGCTGAAAAACATTCTACTAATAAGTGAGTATAAAAGGGAACAACATTCTAGGTTAGTTTAGTATCTGAAGATCAGCAGTTGATGGCTTGCTGACCGACTCACAATGACCAGAAAGAAACAACTTTCTTTAGAGACCCGTCAGTCCATTGTTGTGTTAAGGAAGAAGATACTCCATTAAAACAAGAACATTTCACTGTGATCTCAAACTTTTGAGCTGTAGTGTATATACATTGCTATTTTGTGATATGAAACTTGAAATTAACTATGAAATTATTTAATACAGGTATATGTCCATAGCGGCGTTTCCACATATGGACCATATGAACTGTCCAGTTTTATCCACAGTGGACCGGGGTGACAGCAGGCTTTCACTCAAACCATGCATGAGCACACCTGACTCCATTTATTTAAACTGCTGATCAGGTGATCTGTTTTATTGGACTAGGGAATCAATTACACACTGAGAAACATTACATATTACATCAAACTCTTAACAAGCCTTAGACTAGGTGTTCATGTAGGATGAGTAATGGAGGCTGCCTCTTCAGATAAGCTAATGACTTTATTTTTTTGAGGTACTATGAGGTATTTTCTGGACACTCATGTTATTTGTCTGAGGAGTGTATTTTATTTGCTTCTGGTAGAGATGGACCGATCAGCATTTTTCAGGCCGATTCCAATCACCGATCACCTTTCAGCACGATTGGCTGATAGCTGATACCGATCAAGGGTGGGGCTATATGCCACGGCAGGGCTACATGGTTAATAAACTGGTTTATTTTTAACGAGCTCGTGTGAAACAGCATATTTTTAACAAAATTATCAGTAAATAAACAAAGTAAATCAAACAGATATCCCTGATACTGCAAACACTACATTTAGACCCTTAATTTAAACTGCAGTCATTAAACACAGACTCTGGATTATTTAAAAAAAAAACAAAAAACTAATCATTAAATGTAGATCTTGAATTGCTGCTGCTGTACCGGTCAGATCTGGTCTGCACTCCAGTACTTAACCTGTGCACATCCTTAATCTGCACTCACCCAGGGTGTGTGTACCGGCCCCGGCACGCGCGGAATCGAGTGATGCTACAACAGAGCGCATGCTCTCGACAGCACCCTTCAAAGCTTCCACTTCATCCCGCATGGCCCGCAGCGGCCGCAAATCCCGCAGCTCCATCTCCACCTCCAGCAGCTTCTCCGAGTGAGCGCTCATCAGCTTCTACACAAACAGAGACACACCCACCACATCACGGTCTCATCCCATATACACAACGCTTCAGGATCCTCAACATCACTCTGTACGGCGTAGAGTGATTCCATGTTATTGGTTTTGGTTGTAAAATCCTGAAGCCTGGAAACATGCTGTCCACTTCATCCAAGGTCTGTTTCTGACTATCTGACCACTGCATGCTGGGTAGTTTTGGTTAGCTGATCTATCTACAGAAAATCTATCATTTCATAACTTAATTGGGGACGTCCAAATTCAGCCCCGCGCCCCGTCCTCCAATCAGATTACAGTTCTTTCTTATAAAATACCAGCCGATAGTCTAATCTGATCTTTGGTCATCAGCAATATATTAGTATTTAATAACAGAAGCACTGTCTACATAAAATTAGTGCAGATTAATACTAAAATAAAGTTGATTAACTTTACAAACTGTGACATTCTGGACTGATATGATTATGATTATTGTCTTGACTTACTTCGTATCTTCTATTTGGCTTACTGTTTAATATAAACCAATTTTATTCATCTCTGCTATGATATTGCTACTGGTTATTTGAAAGTACAGAAAAATATCTGATATGTGCAAGACGGAACACTTTCATACAATAATGAATATATTTATTGTTTTCTAGAATCCACCTGTAATGCTGTAATGCACATGAGGCAGGCACTCTTTTCTCTCAGTGTTTTTTTAGATTTGTTTTTTTGTTTGTTTGTATTGTCTTTAATTGACTAATGACTAATACTTCCTTATTAGCATCAAAGTAATAGCACATAATTCACAGTTACTGATCATTAATTCTTAACTCAGTTGGTCATGGTGTGCGTATAAACTGAGAGGCAAAACTTATTCTAACAAGACAGCACTCCCCAAAATCTCTCCAGTATTACAGTCCCAGTGGAGATGTTCTCTATAGCTTTACAACTCTACAATAGAAAGTCTGTAAATACAGGTGTGTGTGCATTAGTGATAGAAGACGACGCTCACCTGCATGGAGGCTAGCTTCTGCTCCAGCTGCCGATATTTCTCTCTCATCTCTTCATACTGTACATCCACTTCCGTAAGACGACTGCTCAGACTGGGGAGAACCTTGTAGCGCTCCAACAGCTCACTCTTCACATCTTCCACCTACACACAGAGACAGACGTTAGAGTTCACCTGCGCTTAACCTGTCAGTTATCTGTGAAAGTCAGAAAAGAATTCAGATGTACGATAAGATCAGGTGAAGCTCTACCACCTCCAGGTTTTAGTGTCATTAGTTATAGTTGTTATTGCCAAATATCCCAGAAACTGCATGACGAGTGATCACCTTTCAGCACGATTGGCCAATAGCCGATACCGAGGGCGGGGCTATATGCCACGGCAGGGCTACATGTAGTTATTAGCGCAAGCAAGTTATAAAACATGATCTGAACTGTTTATTACCATTTTTAACGAGCTCATATGAAACAGAATAATATTTTAAACATAATTAGCAGTAAATAAACAAAGTCAATCAAACAAATATATCCAATACTGCAATCATTACATTTAGACCCTTAATTGAAAATGAAAAAAGCTAATTAAATATATGAAAATATATGTATTTCCACCTAGAGGTTCAGATAGGAATTGCAGGGACCTGGTCGGAGGGGGTTTCAACGAAACACTAGCTGGAAATACAGAAATTAGGCTCATTTGTGAGCTCATTTTTAGTCTCTCGAGATCGGCTAAACTGGAGAAATATCAGCCGATCACATATTTTAATTAAAAAACGTCCGATACGATACATAGCCGATATATATGTATATATATAATTCTATAATAAATAATATATTATACTATTATATATTATATTATTATATTATAATTTATAATATAATTATGATTATATAAATATATTTATAATATTAAGATGAGTATAAAAAATGGTGAGCTTTAGTCCAGCGACCGTACCTTCGCTTCTAACGTGTTGTTTCTGGCCACCATCAACCGTAAGTGTTCTGAGGCAAAGCTTGACTCGTGCTCCCTCATATCCTGGTTCAAACCCTTTAACATGACAAAAAGTTCTTTTAATCACATCTTACATTTATACAGGTACGTAAATGTAATTTTTTCACACACGATCTCAGTGTTTATTAGTGACCTTACAACAAAGTGTTATTAGTATTCATTATTATTAACATTTAACAGTTTCAAGAAGTCAGGAGCACTGCTATACCATTAATCTTTAAGCCATAACATTATACAGTGCTCTTGTGTCTGGCTGAGTTCAATATAAACAACAGTAAACATTCGAGTTACCTTGTAGGAGCAGCCAAAACGAAAGTAGGAGCATGTGACTTGAGCCTTCGGACAGTCGTGCTGGTGACTGGCCAGCTACAGAAGAAAAACACAGCGCGTGCTCATGAACACAACTGTAACTCTTTTATTAATTTTCTAAGCTGAGTTATCATTTATTATTTCATTGGATGATAGTTGAGGTTAGTGGAAGCCAGTGAGACCAGATTCACTTAATATTATCAATAAGATGTATACCCAACCAGCTGGTATAGTTCTATTATTGAAGGTGTGTAATATGATAAACTGTGCTTATTATTCATGCTATTTTCCATGACAACACTGGGGCGGCCATCTTTGTTTACTTTGTGTTAGAACTTCCGGTGTAACCGTGGATACGTTGATACTATAACAAACATATAAAATGACTAGAATAACATGTTCAGTTAGAGGGAGTCAGTAATTGGAAGAAGATGAAAACTTGTCTTGAACAACAGAGTTACGAACACAGCACATAAAGATCAGAGTGTTGGGGGGCCGCCTTCCAAAGAAGACCACCTGCGTCTCTGACTGAAGCTCTAAATTTAAAACCTCCATCCAAACCTCTGTATGTCTGTTCTTACCATTCTGTGGAGGAGAACCAGCACCAGAGCTTCCTTATCCAGAGAAATGTCTCGCTTATGAAGCTCCGAGGAAGCAGACGTGTCGGTGCTGGTGAGTCTATCAGTTCAGTAACTGTTCTCTGATCAGTGTCCACCGCGCTAGGCTATCTGGACTGTAACACCCACGCAGAGTGGCTCGGGCAGCTGCTGGACTTGGGTTTAACCGGCTTTCAGAAATATAAACTCACCGTCTGTGTGTAGGAGGACACGCCCACCTTCCCACTGTGCAGGTACTGATACGCTTCAGTACTTTTATAGTTTTTCATTACTGAACCGTCTACACCTTCCGAGAGTACAGAGTAATTAAACATGTCTCCATAAGTAACCTCAGACCACCTTCTCATATCACCCACCCACTGAGTTATTAACCTCAGACCACCTTCTCATATCACCCACCCACTGTGTTATTAACCTCAGAGGAGACAGTGTTGTCCTATTAGAACTTCTTACTGTCTCTCTGGTCTCCTCCCATGTACCTGTATTTATTTTGGTTAGCTGATCGGAAGTTCTAACACAAAGGCGGAACAAACGCACGCTTGGAAGTGGGTGTGGCCAAATACGGTGAATAGTCAGCAACATTAAGTGAGAAAACAGGTCCATTTTGATATCAGGTTGATTTAGAAAATATGGCAGTGATCAGAGTACAGAAACAAAAATAGCAAAAGCTCAAAAATTAAAATTAAAAAAAAAAAAAAAAAAAAAAAAAAGACATTCCAAAGAGGAAAATTTTTTTTTTTCACAATTACCTCACTCCGTAATATGGATGAAAATGAGCAATGATTCGGACACGCTACTGGATATGCAGGACATACAGTCTCCTTGTGTTTCTGTCACAAAGAGAAAAGCAGCCGTCAGGGGAAAATAAAACTATAGAAAAATAAAATAAAGACTATAACTCATATCACTGCATTCCAATACCGTCAGTACAATCTCTTCAATCTTAAAGATGGTGAGATAAGGTCCAGATAACGCACGCAGAAGCCCAAGAAATTCCCAACAGCCCAGTTAGGTGAAATCTATTAGAAACTATTTCCATAATCACATGGATTCTCAAAATGGTTCTCTGTTACAGGAGATTCCCCTAAAGTTCCCAGCGACAATGTGAAACTAAGAGGTCATGGGACATTTTTGGCACCAAGGAAGGGAAATACTTAGCATAGAGGAAGCGAGTAGTTCATTAATCGCCACTGAAGATTAAGGGACACACAACTGTTCACTCATTCAAAAAAAAAAAAAAAAAAAAAAAAAATCACACCTCCACACTAAAACAAAAAGTGAAGCTCTGAAAGTACTTTTCATTTCTTGCATGGTCACTGGAGACCAGATTCACGTGGCTGATGGATGATGGAAGGTACCTGCAGCTCCGTGAGGGCCATTTTGTGTTTGCAGTATTCGCAGGTGGTCTCCCGGTGTTTGCATTTACGGCTCAAGTGCTCGGCCACGTCCTTCCTCATGATTATCTCTTTACACTTCCCCAGAGGGCAGGGCACCTCAAAGTACTCACACACGTTCAAGTGTTCCTGAGAGGCCAAGGAGAGATACAGACAGGTACAGATGATGGTGAAAATTAATATTAATATTAAAAAAAAGTTTATTTCTACTGAATGAATATCACTACATTTACTTTCTACATATGCTCGTAAGACCTGGTCACTTATTTTTGTCCTCTGAAGGGGACATGAGTCTCCACAAGATATTTTAAAAACTAAATAAGGTACTAAATAAAACCGGTTGTGCCGTGTAGAGGACATCCCGGTCTGTCCAGTGATGTATGATGTGTTGGTGTCATTGACAACAGAAGTTCTACCTTTTTTTAAATATGGCCGCCTCTTAGTAACCACATTTTATGGGAGTAAGAGAGATACGCTGTTTCTAAAACCTAGAATTGATCTGTTTTAGGTATAAAACTGTTTTAACTAATTCTTAAAGCAATTTTTATTAATGTGCACAAACGTTTAACTACCTAACAGCACAATTTTTTTGATGTCCTTCGTAGTGGACATTGGGACTAAATCTGGTTTTATATAAAATTAATAATGACTGAGGTAGAGATCATTTCGCAACATGTAAGCTCTGTAAACATTTATTTTTAACTAGAAGTTGGGTACTATTTGTAGAAATGGTGAAACTTTGGCTCAAGATTTGGAGTGATGAACACAGGTTCAGCTAGTGTGCCTAAAAACTGTTTAAACCTGGAGTTTTTTTATTTTAATCAAAGTAACGATAACCTTCTAATAGATTATTATTTGTTCCTGTTTATGTTCATATACAGTATATTTGAAATATTTACTATACTGCCAAAAGTGGAAATGGTATAAAAAAAGGTAAACAATGTTTGTTTACTCAGTTTTTATTTATATTATTTTCTATGATTGCGTTGACTAAAAAGGACATTCCATAAAAAAATATTTTTTGAACCAAAAAAAACATTTTTTTCATCTAGTAGACTTATGTTATGTTGAAATGACTGAAATTCTCAAACTTTAATTTCTGGGTCTCAGGAGGCTTTAGAAAATACACAATATTTATAATTTACATAATACAATACATGATAACGACAAATACTTTGTTAAATGCCAATGTATATGATGGATGTTTGTATGTATATGACATATACAAAGCATAACATCATATGTGAATTTTACTAAGGAATACAAAGCCAGTATAGTCTGTAAGCCTACTGATGGTTATGCAATTATTTAATATTAAATCACTACACCTTGTTACAGGATGAATAAAACTTTAATAGACTCCTTGTACACCAAGTACTGCCGACTATAAAGTAACTCACCGGAACCTGCTGCAGACTCATTTGTTCTTTACAGCCGTTCTTGGCCCTTCTGCAGTAGACCTTCAGAGTCATAATCTCTCTATTGCAGCACACGTCCCGGAATATCTGACAAAGAAGAACCAAATGTTTAGCAACGCCATCCTTCACTACCTGCTGCGCACTACACACCGCCTTCACACAGACGGCTTTATTAGTGGCTGTAAAAAAGGAGGGCGGGGCTTACCTTATCTTGCAATAGCGGTTCTAAGTCAGCTGGACACACTGGTTTGGGTTCACTGTGTCATAGTGAAAGAAGAACGAAATATTAGAACTTTCCCTTACCTAGCGCGGTGATAAAGAGGGAACTCAAAGTGTTCCGAGATGTGAACCACAGTAACGCTTCATTCATGAGCTGGTACACAGGAACGTTCACGAGTGCACCGTACAGCCACAGGTTATTTCATAAAACACTGAAGAAAATGATATTAGTTTCAGAGAAGAACACAGAATCAGACTGAGGGTCACTGTCTGTCTGATTTACTACTTATTAGTAATTTTCTAAATTTTTAGTATTAGTCTTTAGTATTATAAGCTGCTTCTGTGCCACATTAATTATGACAATATGTTATAACATTCATACTAATTTCACTTCACAGTTTAAAGGCGAACTATAGTCATTCTATCACACGTTTTGACTAGAGATGGATTGATCAGCATTTCTGAGGCCGATTCTGATCACCGATCACCTTTTTACGTGTAGTTATTAGCGCAAGCAAATCATGAAACATGATCTAAACTGGTTTATTACCATTTTTAATGAGCTCATGTGAAATAGCATAATATTAACTAAATTATCAGTAAATAAACAAAGTAAATCAAACAAATATCCCCAATACTGCAATCATTACATTTAGACCTTAAAATAAAAAAGATAATTAAATAAATGCAGTCAGAACTGCAGTCATTAAACTCAGACTCTTTTATTTGAAACTAATTCTGTAATCATTAAATTTAGAATATTGAATTGCTGCTGCTGTTCGTACCGGTCAGATCTGGTCTGTATGGGTTTGTCTTGGTTCCCCAACGAGACACGCTGATTTTACTAATTTCACAAAACGTCCTGGATGAGTCTGAATCACATACGGTAAACACTGCCAGACGGACGACATGTCTTTTAACAGCGCATGCCGTGAACGCCACAACCTGTTCTAGTGAGGCCGCTGCTTTAGTCAGTCTGCGGAAAATGAAAGGGTATGTATTTACACCTAGTGGCTCAGATAGGAAGTGCAGGGACCTGGCCAAAGGGGGTTTCGTTGAAGGCTTTATGAAACGCTAGCTGGAAATACAGAAATTAGGCTCATCTGTTTAACGCCACTGATCGGCTCTCGGGATCAGATAAACTGGAGAAATATCGATCCTTCCATCTCTAGTTATGAGCTTTCTACCAAGAGACTCTTAAAACCCAAGACGCCTACAAAGGAGTAGATAACTGAAACATCCTTAAGTTATAATGACCTTCACTGCCTATCTGTCTACAAAATCTTCCCAGAATTCCATAGTTTTAACGATTAGGCCATGGCAAATAATGCCACAGAACGCATTAGTGTCAATTACTGCTTGGTATAAAAGTGGTATCTGGTGCTTTAACTGGGGACCGATTAGAAATAGCAGTGTCTTTAAGCTATAAGTGTTTGCTTGAAGATGACTATTCTACTCCTCCCTCATTTATACTTCATGAAACAGCTATACTGAGCACGTGCAGAAGAAAGAAGCATGGTTTTCCCTGGGCATTTCTGGTGAAAAATTTAATAATCCCCCTCCTCAGTCCCAAAAACTTCATGAGATCACCCTGACGGTGACGCGCACAGGTGTGTCCACATATGGCAGTGACAGGAAAGAGAAATAAAAATAATCATGATGTCATGTTGGTGTTCAGAAAGTACCAGAGCAGCTCGTTGATGCAGCTGTCGCAGAAACGGTGGCCGCACTCGGTCTGGCGCGGTTGGCACAGCACATCGTGGCAGAGCTCGCAGCAGTACTTCGGCTCGGGCGGCATGACGAAGTGGTCTCTGAAGCCTCCTCGCAGAGGGTGGAAGCTCTGCTGCAGCGCCACCTGCTGCTCCCGCCCGTCCACACTGCGCCCCGCTGACATGACCTGCCAAAAACAAGAAACGCTAAAATTAGTTTTAAATGCTGGAAGTACCAGACACGTACACACCTGAGCCACAAATACAGTACTACTTTATTAACAGGTAAATAATATCAATAATATCATATTTCATAAACAGTGAAGGAGGAGGGGAAGAAAAATGATAAACATCTGGTAATGTAACTTAACTTTGATTTTAATCCTCCTATTACATAAAAAGAAGACTGCACTCATAACGTTACATGAGGATATATGGTATGTATACAGTTTTAACAACTATTTAATAAACATTTTCCATTTGAAGTTCTATTTGCCATGAAATCTAAAGCACAGCTGATGTTTTTTAAATTGTATATTTTGTGGTCCACATTTGCAAACGAAAGTTAGTAGCTACCATCCATAGTTAAAGCCATTACGAATGTTGCATTAGGACACTTTCCAAAAATTATTTTATACTGATTGAAAAAAAAAAATCACTAGTCACTTACAAAGCTAATGTCACATCAAAAGTGAAAGGCATTAAACTGCATTCCAGGTGAACCCCAGTGTTATACTCAGTATTTACTCTGCTTTACCACAACCACACTAATACAAAAACTGGGTTATACTGTTCAAGTCCACCCATTCGCTGATCTAAAACACTGCTCTACATCTGCGATATCAACACAGTATTCTGTTTGATATCAGAGCTTTTCCTACTTGGTCTAATTACTTGCTTGCCATGGCATTCAAGTAAAAGTGTTCAAG
>CM038712.1:43230188-43325188 GCA_021613375.1 Megaleporinus macrocephalus
TTTTTACCAAGTCTCTCACTGTACTCGGTTTCTCAGTCACTCACAGTCAGATATTCTTCAAATAAATACCGACATTGGACCAGATCTGTAATGTTTTAAATCTATATTCGATCATTTACTTGCTCTACTGCAGCACAGCAGAGTGAATAAGCAAAGCTGGAACTTCATGCTAACGTGTCTTTATAACGTTTAAACAATATTTCACTGTACGCAGGGACGGATTAAGTATAGTCTGGGCCCCTCGAGTTCAAGGGCACTCTAATAGCCTGCTATTCTCTAGGGCCCCTGGTAAAGCATGGCTAGGGCCCCCAAAAGCATGGCTAGAGGCCCCCAAGAGGCCCTGGGGTCAAAGTCCCTAAAAGTCAGAGGATCCTTAAAATGTAGGGCCCTCGGAAATAAAAATATATTGTATCATAAATGTTGACAGGCATCACAAAATGTTTTGGGTGCTGGCCTCACTGGCCCGGTCAGTAATCCAGCCCTGACTGTACGTGTAAATTAGTAAACCATAATTCAGTTACTGATCTTAAGATGTACTTAATACTGAAATTTGTCGATTTTGTAGATAAGCAATAAGAAGTCTTCAACATTAAAGTGTGACGACAGCCTGCATTTGCATTTGAATGGTTATGAATTTAGAAGTGCTTCCTATTATATTATTAAACCCTCCTATCATGTTCATTCATAATGTTAAGGTTCAAATTGACCTAGTATAGTATATATACTATATTTATATACTATACATATATATACTATATAATAGTATAAATTCGTTCGGAAACAAGAGAAGGGTCAAGTCAAACCAGCTAAACTTTTATAATAAATTCTTAGAAATTTCAGAAAGAACAAATATGATGACATAGGGTATATAAAACATTTTAACCACCATTTATTAAACATTTTCTTCAGGGTGGGTAAGCGGAATTTGAAACAACTCAAAGTGGAAATGGGTCAAATGGACCCATAATTCCAATAACTTCTCAAAGTGGTAATTGCTATTATTATTATTATTTTATTTTTTTTTCAGTCGTTTGAATGTAAAACCAGACAGCGTTCTTTTTTGAGTGACGCAACATGCAGCACTCCAACGCGGCTGATATCTCGGGAAGTCCTCAAGTCATACAGAGAACTTCTGTCTAAACCTGAAAGTATTACACAGACGCTGCTTATTAAAGACGAGGGGCCGGTAACTTCCTAGAGCTTTAACTAAAGCTGGGCTTTAGTGTCTCTGACGAGAGACAAGGAGAAGTGTGACGGGCGGACGGCGTCCCACAAACGCACACGCAACTCCCAACACAACAAACTGTGGTTTGACGCAAGCCCACGACAGAGTGTGCGCTCTCATAAAAAGATGCTTAATCATCTTTGGGGTGACCACAGGGACGTGCAAACGTGGGCTACGTCACGCCGTTGAGCTAATGTAAGCAGAGCCGGGCTGGAAACACACCAGTGCACTCTGTCTGCGTTCGAGGGTCCAGGTTTCTGGCAACGTTACTCCAGGCTCGCTTTTGATTTGGCTTCTGTTTGTCTTGAGGTATTTGCATCTTTCTGTCTACAGTCATTCTCGCCGTGCACTTCTTACTGGGGCCCGAGTATCGAGATGGTGTGTACTGCCCCGAACGAGGGCACTCGGGCAAGACCGTGTCACCACATGAAACGCCTTTGCTTTAAAACAAATGCAAAGCAACAACCGAGCTCATCCCAGGGAGAGCGGCTCGCTGGGGGCTGACCAATCTCTGTAGTTCTTCAGGAGCTTCCAGGAATGTTTAAAGGGGCTTTTCCATTTGCTGCCTCATCCCTCACCATCAATGCTGACGACACACACACACTAGAAAAAGTACTCAGTAAGCGGTCTGTGTGTAAAAGCAGGCAGTTCTTCTAGTTCTAGTTCTGAGTACTATTGATTTGACTATACAAATTACTTCTGCTCATCACCAATACCTATAACACTATAGGTCTTCATATAGAAACAGAGATACCCAGCTCATCAAAGTCTTAACAACAGTTAAAACTCCCAGACTGGGCTTTTTCATATCTACTCCTTAAGTTTACACTCCATTATCAGTACTTTCTACTCCTTAAGTTTACACTCCATTATCAGTACTTTCTACTCCTTACATTTACACTCCATTATCAGTACTTTCTACTCCTTAAGTTTACACTCCATTATCAGTACTTTCTACTCCTTAAGTTTACACTCCATTATCAGTACTTTCAACTCCTTACATTTACACTCCATTATCAGTACTTTCAACTCCTTACATTTACACTCCATTATCAGTACTTTCTACTCCTTACATTTAAACTCCATTATCAGTACTTTCTACTCCTTACATTTAAACTCCATTATCAGTACTTTCTACTCCTTACATTTACACTCCATTATCAGTACTTTCTACTCCTTACATTTACACTCCATTATCAGTACTTTCTACTCCTTACATTTACACTCCATTATCAGTACTTTCTACTCCTTACATTTACACTCCATTATCAGTACTTTCAACTCCTTACATTTACACTCCATTATCAGTACTTTCTACTCCTTACATTTACACTCCATTATCAGTACTTTCTACTCCTTACATTTACACTCCATTATCAGTACTTTCTACTCCTTACATTTACACTCCATTATCAGTACTTTATACTCTTTACATTTACACTCCATTATCAGTACTTTCTACTCCTTACATTTACACTCCATTATCAGTACTTTATACTCTTTACATTTACACTCCATTATCAGTACTTTATACTCTTTACATTTACACTCCATTATCAGTACTTTCTACTCCTTACATTTACACTCCATTATCAGTCCTTTCTACTCCTTACATTTACACTCCATTATCAGTACTTTCTACTCCTTACATTTACACTCCATTATCAGTACTTTCTACTCCTTACATTTACACTCCATTATCAGTACTTAGTAACATGTCTTTGAAGTTTGACTTCATTTCAATACTTATAGACGACTAGTCATCATATCTTCTGCTCCATGAAACACATGTTAATGTTCAGTAGTAACAGATATGCTTCTTTAATATATTTACATTGTACTAAACTACATTCATGTTCAATGGGTGTATATGAGCTGAAACAGGAAGCCTAGCGCATCCCAAACTTATCAACATTAACATTTTAATATAACATTATAGTCATTATGGCTTTTAGAAGAATGGGGTTTTTGGGGAGGTGGGCTAGTGAACTATAGACCCCTGTGGTAAGCTTTTTTCTTTAATGGTATTTTTTTCTTACATTACTTTTACTTTTATACTTTAAGTAGTTCTGAAAGCAGCACTTTTACACTTTTACTGGAGTAAAAAGTTTAAGTTGATACTTTAACTTCTACAGAAATATTGTAATGGTCATCGCTTACCAAAGAAATACAAGTATCTTTAAAACAGTAACTTTACAGCAGAAGCCAAACATGCTGTTTAATGTAAAGACACTTTATTCTAATGGATTTTTAAGCATTTCTATTGGTTAGAATTCACCATGACGCTTTCACAGGATATAATAAGCAGCTGTTTTTCTTTAAACGGTGACGATATTCACCACAATTAAACTAATAAATATACATTAAAAGCATTACTCCACTACTACAGCTGAATACCACAGACACTCAACTCAGTAAATAGACAACTTATAAAATAACTGGCAGTCGCAAGTAACTATAACTGACCAGCACTTAAAAAAAAGACAGAACAGAACCAAAAAAAACCAAACTAACAATAAAACTTGCCTCAAAACGAGAGGGAGGGCAATCCTTCGGATACGCAGGGACGATCCACGTTCCCTCGCACAAAAAGCTCCGCATCCGACTCCTACAGAACTCAACACCAGAAAGAGCTGGCGGGCGAAGAGTGTAACTCAATACGCCAAGAGTGTAAGTTCAGGGCTGAATGGCGTCCAGGTAAGGAGGTTTCTTTGAACGCGCCAGTGCTGCCTGAGAAATCATAGCAAAAATGAAACAGAAGTCTGAGGGGAATATCGGCCTATTCTCATCTGACCTTTCGACAGAGGAAGAGATAGAGCATGACTGACACCGATGGTTAACGGGAAGAAGAGAAAGAGCGGCTCGAGTGTTGACAAACTGATGATGAAGATATGACTGTAAATATGATGAGGTGACAAAACGCAGCACCTAGCACTGGGACCAAGGAGAAGAACCAGGGTGTAGGTCTGCTCCCCCCTGTTGCTGGTCCTCAGTGCCAGAGCACTGCATGCGCACTGTAGCGTATCAGGGGACCTCACCGTGTTACTCTGAGAGCGAAACAGATGTCGGATTCAAATAGTCTGGGTTCTGAAGTGAATCTGTGGAACAGTACCTTGTGAGCTTTCGAAACGACCCCACGAGCTAGAGCTGAAGCCTCAGCAGGATCTCTGAATTCAAACAAGAACTTAACACCGTGTACGTGTGTCATCATGGTTTTTTCCATCAGTAGCCCACAGGCCTAAGAGAGAATTTCCTAGGTGAGGTCGGCTACAGCTCTAAGAAGAAGAAGATAGCAACGTTTAATAGCCACGGTGGAGAAGATGGTCTGGTGCTTAGAGCTGGACACATCTCCAGGGAGTGTGGTCAGCTGGAGAGCAGCAGCAGCAGCCGTGCGAGGAGGGTGAAACTGAGAAAGGTTCTGGTGATGTTTTCAAAGGCAGCAGGTTCGGTTCTCCTGGTGGATAAACTTCTCATGCCTGAGTCAGGAGAGTCAGCTAGTCCAAAGATGGGTTCGCTGAGGTAGGACGTTAGCACACACGGAGTTGAGGTAGCAGATTTAGGTGTAGCAGCTTTTGGAGGTCCACCGTGTTTACCTACAGAGGCAACTTTGGGTGCTAGCTAGCTTTTGTGGTGGAAGGAGATCTCATATAGAGCTGGACACAGGTTGCTGCTGCTAACCCTGCCTCCTCCGGCTGACACACACACACAGACACACACACACACACGGGCTACATGTATGAAAAAGCAGCGCTTCAGTAGAATTACTCACATGAATCAGTTAGACACGTCGTCCGATACGCCCGTACTGTTTCTCCGAACCACGTAACAGCAGATCGAGCCACGGCCACTCATGAAAGACAGTCCGGGGAGCACACGGGCGTCTAATATGCGCGGAGAAAGCAGTCCTCCTCCTCCTCCTCGCTGGCTTTCACTCGGGCAGCAGCGGCCGAGCCAGCAAACCTTTTCATTGTCGAGAGTCCGCCGTCGTTAAAAACGGTGCGCGGCTCGTCTGTGGAAAGAAAAGAGTAAAGAAGAAACACAAGTGTACCGTGTGCTTGTTGATGACAATTCTAGTAACTGGAAAGCCCCCTTGCTCGACTTCCTCAGGAAATCCCCGTCATGAAAAAAAAAAAAAAACCCGTAGTAAATGGGCGCGCATGCGCTCCCTCGCCGCTAGGTGGCGGTAGCTGCGCACCTACAACACGTGGTTCAGCGCACCGTGTTTAAAAGAGGGGCCACAATCATTACTCACTCCCACTGTCCACAGCATGTGTGTTAATAAACTATTTATTAACACATGGAATATATTAATTATAACATATTAAATATATTACTATAACACATTAATATTCAATTATGAAATACAGATATTTATATAAACCTCATAAGAGCGGCACAGACCAGCACGACTGATCTCCACCAAAACTAACATATGTTGTAATGCTGGTGACCAGCACCAGCTCAGCACTGGTCCAGCAGAGACCAGTTTAAACCAGCATGGAATGCATGTTGGTCTGTGTGTGTTGTTTTCTTTTCTTATTTATTATTATGATTATTATTATTATTTTAAGTTGGGGTAGGGGGGTCAGCAGTTATCGAAGAATAAATATATAATGTTCGGCCACATGGCATAATGACGTGTCCGTGACGTCATTTGAGGTTATTAGTTCAAAAAGTTCAAAAGCTGGTGATTGTGTTTATTCTTCCAAGAGCATGAGTGGCCACAGTAAAGGAGCACAGTGTTGTGTTTAGGGTGTTGGTACACTGATCACCATCAAAACCAGTATATGTCATGCTTTGGATGCTTCCATGGTGGCACGGCCATGCTGGATGACCAGGACCAGACCAGTACGGCCAGTAAACCAGTACAGGCCATCTGAGTTTAGATTGTGTGCTTCATGTTGGGCAGTCCTGTTTCTAAGCAGGGACAATAGTTTTTATTATTTCTGGGTTATTATTATTTCAGAAATATATACTGTTGAACACTGACGGGGGTCTTACCTCGTGCTGGCAGTGGGCGCATGTTGTTAAATGCTAATGTTAAGAAAAGCATATAAGTTGAAACTACAGTGAATTAGGGTGACCAGAAATGTGCCTGCGCATTTCGCGCAAAGCTTGTGGACTACCTCAGAGTTTGATTCCAAGAAGAGTCGACTCAGGATTCGGTTCCACGTGACGGGAATCGATATCGCAAGAACTGAATACACACAATACAGGTTCATAATATCACAATCATACCGTGATAATAATAATAATCATCATCATAATACCATCACAGTTTACGTTATGAACGAATAAACTAGCTAAACTGCGCTGCGTCTCCTGATTCAATTCTTTCGAGTGAGTTGATATTGTTTAATATATCCGCAATTTTAGTTTTGTTACACATTATATATATACTACTGTGTTTCTGAAGAGAGTATTTAACCGTTCACACACGGTGATGGCAGAATATCTCACTTTACGTGAGCGAATAACGTGTCTGTGAAGAATCGAGTCCAAAGCTTCGGAGTCGACTCCCTATTCCCAAATACCAGGAATCGGAGAATCGACTCTTTATGGGATTGACGCCCAGCCCTGCTAGTCAGTATTCACAAACCGAGCTGTGTAGCCTCGATTACTTTAACTACGGGCACAGAAAGTTCTTTAAACTCAAAACTATCACAACAACAACAAAATAACACTACGTTGATCAGACATTTGTACATTCGTGTTTATAATAGTCAACAGTTCAAAACAAACTTCAGAACTACTGAGAGAATTCAGAGTAACTGCTTCATAGCTAGTTCTGTTTAACAGCTTATTTAACTTTAGATATAAAACTCGCCAATTAACTGTTTGGTAACCTTTTGTACATGTGTTAAGAGTGTATTTGTGAAATGTAGAGGTCTTATTTGATTGACAGGTATAATTAAAATAAAAGTGAAAGTGCTGCACACCTGTCAGACCTGTTTCTAACGGACTTGAGAAGATTAGATAAACTGAACGGGCCTGCTGAGGAGTGGACGAGTGGGGTTTCCAGCAGTTACTCACTGGGCCTTCACTCTCTACAGTCCTGAACACCTCACTCACACACGCTGCTTTCATTTCTCAGTTCATCTGCAGCTATTTGTTTCAAACTCTGAAGAACTGGACTTCTTCAGTGACCCACTTTCCGAACAAGTGTGTGCTCCAGCAGTAATAATAATACCAAGTAAAACTTTTGCATATGTGAAGCAATTCTACTGATCTGACTCATCATCCTTCAAATATTTGCATGCTCCTTCACGTAACCAAGTTTAAAACAACTTGCATTTCCAGATCAAGGCAGCGTCTCCTCCACCTCAAATGATTCGCAAGCCTTTTACAATTAAAACACTCCAACCACTGATTATTAAGTACTTGTACAAAAATACCACCCGTGTCTAATAGGTTAATTAGTTAATTGTCAACCAATACAGACTATTCTGAATAATTAAATTGCTAAACTGAACTTTTTGACAGCTGTGGTCATAGGAACCCAACATTTGAAGACAAAGTTGCTCAGAGTGGTTCTACAGAAACTTGCTGAGTCAGAACTGTACACAGTGGTGGCAGTTTTATGATCGGAGCAGTTTATTGCCTTTAAAAACTTCACATTAAGTTATCTAAAATAGTTAAACGTACACTGCCTGATGTCTGAGACACTGTTTTATGTTTAAGTTTTGTGTCAAGTTTGGCCTAAAATGTATTTTAATACACTGTTTTAAAAACCCATCATCGATTATCTCTAAAACCAGAACATGTAGGTTCAGTGCTGGTTTTGGATAATAGATTTTTTTTTTTTATTATTATTTTTTACTTAATTATTGTCTATTTATTGTTTGTATTATATATATATATATATATATATATATAGCTGTCCTGCTGTATAGTTGTATCTGAGCCTCTCCCCAAACATTTCAATGCATGTTATGTCATGACATGATGTGCAAATGACAAATAAACTTGAAAACTTAAAACTACAGACACATTATATTAAAAAAATACAACTAAAAAAACATTTCGCTTAAACAACAGGAGGACTGTGTAATTGAGAGCTGTTGAAAAAAGAAGTGTGTAGAAAAGTGAATATCGTGGCTGCCCAATGAAAAACGTATCTCTCCAAAATAGGAACTTTACAGTGGAGGCCCAAAACAGTCTTACTCTCAATGTAAGTCAATGGAACCAGAAGTTTTTCTCAGTGATTTCAAAGCATTTCTATTCCTCATGGAAGTTGTACACAGTGTAAACAGCAGCTGTTGGGTTTAAACAATGTAGAAAAACAAAAACTGGTTTTAACTGGTCTGATTTTAACTGGTCTGATTTTTGTGTTTAATGTCTATATTTGTGATTAATGTCTATATTTGTGTTGAGGACATCACAACCCCTGTGTCCAATCACCACTGTTAAGAAATCAGGGCTTTACAAGAACTGAATTTCTCAGAATTCTGGGGAATTACCACTCAAAGCTACCTCACACAGATACTGCATGGAATTTTTACATACACTGATACCCATCTCTGTTTCTGGATAAAGTTTTAGTCTAGAAATTTTAGAAATGTACTTAATGTATTAATATATCAATATAATAACCTAAGTCACTGAAGCGGGATGTTTAAAAATGGAGTGGTGGGCAACAGTTTCGTTATTATATCTACTCTAGAAGATTCCTGAGCTGATTAAGCTTGCCACACACATTTTCACGTGTAAAGCCTACGCTGACCTGCCACAGCCTGTTTGTTCTCATAGCGCACGACTCTCTGACGTGATCATTGCATCATCACTGGTCATAACATAACAACGGTGCATTAAGAAAAGAAACTATGTACCTGTAGAACTATGAATGTCACATTGAGCTGGAAGGACAGAACTGTGACCTTTGCCAACAGCTGTGAAGGTGATAAGATCAATAACAGTTTAAAAAATATAGAAAATCAAACACGGGATCAAAATGTGACAGTAGAGTGAAACCAAAAGCAGCTCTGAGCTGGAAAGAAAAACAAACGGTGCACTAAGAGTTTAAAAGTTGTGGTACACATTTACGTTTACGCCATTTAGCAGATGCTCTTATCCAGAGCGACTTACAGAAGTGCTGTGTGTTCAGTCAGAGTATGAGTATCTCTATCTAGTACAAACAGGTTTAGATCCAGACTACTCTTATACTCAAACACTGATATAAACAAGAGCCAGTGCTGATACCTAGAAAGAAGATAGGACTGGAATCAAGACTGGAACACCTACAGAGAAGACAATAAATACAAGACCATATACAATATCAGTGCAGTACTTATCCAGAGTTCCTAGATCAAGATCAGTTATGGTTTCTACCAATGCTTCAGTAGATCAGTGCTTATAAGTGCTTCACAAAGCGATGGTGGTCTTCCACCATCTGGGCTCCAGGACAGAGAAGCGTCTAGTCGCTGGTCTTCCATGAATCTTGAGTGATGGTGGGTCAAGCCAAGCCGCACTTGAAGCGCGAAGGTCTCGAGGTGCGGATCGACTATTGATCATTGCCATAAGGTCAGGAGGAGCTGGTCCATTCTTGGCTTTGTAGGCATCAGAACTTTAAACTGAATGCGAGCAGCTACAGGAAGCCAGTGAAGGGAGCGCAGCAGTGGAGTGACATGAGCGAACTTGGGAAGATTGAAGACGAGCCGTGCTGCTGCATTCTGGATCAGTTGAAGGTCCTGATGGTCTGCAGAGGAAGAGCAGCCAGGAGCGAGTTGCAGTAGTCCAGCCTTGAAATGACAAGAGACTGGACGAGCACATGAGAGGCCTCCTGAGAGAGGAAGGGTCGGATGCGTCTGATGTTGTAGAGAATGTATCTGTAG
This sequence comes from Megaleporinus macrocephalus, assembly GCA_021613375.1. Classification (NCBI taxonomy): domain Eukaryota; kingdom Metazoa; phylum Chordata; class Actinopteri; order Characiformes; family Anostomidae; genus Megaleporinus; species Megaleporinus macrocephalus. The sequence goes on from CM038712.1 coordinate 43,240,245, forward strand.
GACCGAGTCAGGTTCGTAATAGTTGTTAAAAAAAAAAATAAAAAAAAGAACACCTCGCAAACAAAATACATTTAACTGGTTTATTATTATTATCATCATTATTATTATTATTAGGTGGCTAATGTGACAAACTGATTATATATGAGCAAAATATGTAATGGCAACAGAACACACGCACGTGCACCCAAGCGCACACACACACACACACACACACACACACACACACACACACACCTGCATTCATTTAGAAAAAAGCTCCAAAATGGGCTACCCTTTGGAGGAGGTACTGGTACAGGAAGAAAAGAACAGGAGAAAAGTAAAGAGAGGAAATGAACGATCTCAGGATCTACTGCTTCTGTCCAAACGTCACTAGCTTGAGTTTTATACCTGCATTCCCTTAAACACAACATAACACAACTGGCATTCACGGGTACCCTCCTATCACCTTCAAACTTTGGCCTGGACTGCCGAATTATTGCCCCTGCATGCACGACAGAGCTTAGTATGCTATTAAAAACCCAAGGGAGAAACACCCCCCCCCCCCTAAAAAAGGACAATAATGCCACTCCCCCTCACTACCGCAGCCAGCCCTACTTAAAAATCTCCCTGACAGACATGATATATACTTCTTTTGTCATAACCACATATAACTGATACCATATAACTACCCCAGCGTCCATCTTTAAGGAATACTCCAGCCTTTCCACTGCTGTAGCTGCATCTGTAGCTCACCAAGGTTTCCACAGGTGAGCATTTCAAAAACCTGTTGACTCAAAACACACTTACAGTAGACGTCAATGGGCAACTACTCACAAGGTTTCATTGTAGGTGCACCGTGAGTCAACACTGGTTTTCAGAAAACTGTTTTCACATTTAGTTTGTGGAGTTACACACCAGGATGTAGGTTTTTGTGACACTGCATTTGTCTTTTCTGCACCTTTACTGGTTTATCAGAGCTTTAGATTCACTCACGTTTCTCACCAAATGTGTTATTATGCCCATATAGTTGCAGAAAAAAAAACTAGAGATGCTTGATGGTCTAATGTATTAAAATAAACCTTCTACATGCTTGACTGGGGTATTTATGCACAGTGTGTATTCAGGGGGTCCAGTGTGGACTGGCTGACGCTATGAACATGTTCAGGTCTCTCTAAGTAACGCACTCCTCCACATATTTTTCATTCCTAGTTTCTCTTCAGGCTGAGAAAAGAACAGATACTGTTTTTACTTATCTCTCAGTGGCCTCACTTTTAGATGTATGTACAAATATGCCACTGCATACTGTAACCACATCCCAAGCACTGATGCAGTTGCTGGGCTGTGAAGGATCAACTGGGTAAAGCAATTTGCTACAGCGCCACCATAAGGCAGACCAGTGCTACACTGCCAGTTAGCCAAGAACACCAGATAGATGGTAGCAGCCTTGTGGGTGAAGCAGGCCTACACAAAGACCTTTAGAGGGATTTGTACTTGAGCGTCTACTTTTCATAGCATAACGTAAAAAGAAATTAATTTTTTTACAGGGTCCCACATGGAATTTTCAATCTTGATCTTTAATCAAGAGCCCCCCAGCTCCTCGTACATTGATATCCGGCTTAACCTAACAGTCCATATGACAAAATCCAATGCTGTTCTATCTTCTCTGATAAGAGACTAATGTTAAAACAGGCCAACTATGCAAACATCAAAACATATAAAAATGCTTTCGCATCATCAGCTTGGAGGGAGACTGAGGCATATAACGGACTGATGGTCTACAAATCTATTCCAAGTGAATGGAACTAAAGCGCATGTGCCAATAGTCCACAGCAAACAGAGATCAGGCTGAACTGATGCTACGAGACAGTGTAAAGGCTCAAGTATTCCTTTAATGCTTAATTTGTTCATTTAACCAATTCCTCCTACGGGAGATCACTACGTTACACAATGAATGTGCACAACAGAAAAGTGTCTAAAATCTTTTCTTCAAGGATAAAAAGATACCGATCCCACACCTGCCTCCGTTCTCTCATTCGCATGATTCAATCGTTGTGGTGCTAAACGCCTGGACCCCAAGAGAAACCTACATTTCCAGCGTGATCTGGACGAGCGCCAGCCGCCATGAGCTCCACAGCGAGGCCTGGATTACAGTACTAAGTCGCAGAGGAACTAAAGCAGAGCAAGACTACAGAAGCACAGGGAAGGAAGGAGGCAGTTCGTTCTTCCTCTTGGCGCCTCTGCGGTTATTTGGTTCGCTAGAGGAAAATCACTTGATTGCATTTGAAACCCACTTCACACTTTTGCGAAACCAGCTTTGATTCCATTTCCACAGCCCTGCCAGTTCACAGACCAGAACGTTTTGAAATGAAGGCCGTTTGCAGAGTAATGTGGCAATGCTGGATATTCCACCAGAAAAAATGAAAATAAAAAATTAAGAGATAACCCAGACAACTGATCCAGCTTTCTAGTAAGCTGTAAAACAGATTTGGTTGTCAAAAATTCCAAAATCTTCAATACAGACCCTTTCATCGCTGAAAAGATCATCATCATCATCATCATCATTCTCCTGATACAACTTTTTAAGCAAATAAATAGATTCATAGCTTAACTCGTGATAGAATTGCTGAGAGAAGTCACTTAAAATCACAAAAACATACTAAATATGATTGCTGTATGAATTGATAAACAGAGAATGTTTTTGTACACTAAAGTAATTAGTGAGGCGAGTAGCGTGTGAGGGGGAAGTCCACTTGTGGGGAGTTAAAACAGGTAAAAAATTTTTAAAATAAAATAATATCAGGCAACTTCAGTGAGCTCCTTCTCACACAGGCCCTTCAGTTAAGTGAAGCTGGGACATTCAAGCCTTTTTTTTTCCTTTTCTTTTTTTTTTTTTTGAAGAGACCATAAAATCCATCCATCCATACGTATTGTTTCTGGAGGTTAACTGAACCTGGTGCTTGGAGCACCACAGCCCATCTGTGTTGGCAGAGACCACGTAAAGATGATCCCTGCTCCTTAGTTGGACCTGGGGAGGTTTGCGCTTCCGCTTGGCACGACGTGCCAGTGTCCTGGGGTTCGGCTGGGTGGAGGGAGTGGGGCAAGAACAGAGGAGCAGGAATGGTTGGTATAAAGCAGCTACGTTGGAAGCCATGGAAGCCCTGGTGTCTCTTCAACACAGCAGTAACATCAATCGGTTTGCGTTTAAGTCAGGAGCGGTCGTTTGGCCATGGCGTGGGCACTCAAGAGGCTGAGGGGGTTTGTGTTTCTGTAGGTGTAGGTTCCTGAACAAGAGAACAAAGCATTGTTTAAATAACTTCTACTTCCTCTGATGTCATGCAATTAATTTTTTTCACAAGTTTGACTGACAGACAAACAGAACTGATCCAGTGTTACTATTACAGCACAGAGCTGTGATCACACTCAGATTTAATATCCAGTCAGAACAGCCATTAAAAACAAGCCTCAAAGAAAAAAACAGAACTCTACTGAACAGAAACAACTAAATATAATTTAATCTTCCATTTATTTTATTTAATTTATTTTTTCATCTATTTCTTTTTCTCAGTTATGACATCTTGACATCTACACAACCTGTCAGACCCCATAGTTGTTAGGAGTTCAGTTTTGGAAAGCCCTGATTTTTATTTTTATTTTTCTTCGTCCACTACCTTATCACAGAGGTCACTAATAGACGTTGTCCAATGTGGACCCAAACTGATAATCTATTAAGAAGGATTTAATTCTGACTGAGTTTATTTTAGGAGGCGGAGCTTTTCTTGTCTTTACAGTATACAGGCTTTACACACAGACCAATCACGTGCATAGTAAAATCAGCAAACGCTCCTCAGCCAATCAGATCTGTGCAGATGTGGGACAGAGACGAGAAGCAGCAGTCAGAGAATAAAGCGAGTCAGACTGTGTGCGCTAAAAAAAGAAAAGTCGACGACGAAAAACAACTTTCTAATGGAATGGACCAAGACAGATGTTTATGGACCCAATCCCAGCGTCATCGGGCGAGGGCGGGGTACACCATGGACAGGTCACCAATCCATCACATGGCCAACACACACACACACACACACACACACACACACACACACACACACACATGGGCAGTTTAGAGTGAGGATCCTAACATGCATGTGTTTGGACTGTGAGAGGAAACCGGAGAACCCGGAGGAACCCACTCAAACACAGAGAGACCACACACACTCCACACAGAACGTTCTGGATATCTCATGTGTGTGAGAATGGTCCTAACACAGTTTCAGCCCACATTTAAAGTCTGGACAACCAAGAGCTCACTCCTCTCACTGAACAAGAGAAAGAGTGGAGGAACACAAGAGAGAGAGAGAAACTGATAAGATGTGAAACTCAGTTAACAAGACTAAACACTTTATTTACTTTTTATTATAAATAAACACTTTTAAAAAATCATTTTAAATGTAGCTCTTGCTTTTATTTAAAGTGATGAAAAAACATTTCAGTTCAGCATTTAAACAGTAAATATACTGAAATACACTGAACAGTATGTGTGGTGTGTTGGTGTTTCAGTAGCTGATGGTATAAGATGCTGATACTAGACTACTTTAGTAAACAGGGTATGGTACTGAATCATAAAGTTAGAAATGATGACGATCCGGACCTTGGCCTTGGAATGTTTTGACTTGAAACTGAATAAATAAAGGGTGGCAATCTTTATAGCATTGAATACATAATATGTAATGTGTATAATACGTAAATCATTGCAAACACCGATAACAGACACCTATGACTGAAATAGAATGCATACTTCACAGCAGCCCACAGATTATAATTTATATCTCATATAAAATCCCCCTCAAATTTTTTAAAACTTGGTCATTTTGATACTTATGTCATCACCTCAATGTCATCCTACTACTCAAACTGCTCCCTCGCTTGGCCAGCGATATGCAACTTCCTTTGTATACTATACCTTCACTGTGGCTTTCTTCCCTTTAACAAATCCCTTCAAACACTCCATCACATCTGCAGCTCTGAGCGGGTCATCTTCACTGCCCGTGTTTGTAGTGTGTGTTATTCCTAAAAGCTTTTGGTTATATGTAATCTGATATAAAGCCTTCAGACCTCCTTCTGGTCCTCTGGTGGTACAGGAGTGGTGGTACCCTCCTCAGACGACACTTCCATCTTTTCCTCCTCAGAGCTTTTCGAGCCTTCCACGCCATGTTCGGCCTCCCACTCTTGCAGTACCTCGTCCAGGTTAAAGCGCCGCCGGTAGTTCACAAAAAAGTTCTTCACCTGGACCACTGACTTGTTGCCAATGACATCAGAAATGGCTTGGAAATCTCTTCCATATTTCCTTATAGCTGGGAAAAGGGAAGGGGGAAAAAAAGGAAAATATATATTTTATGCCAAAAAACAAAACAAAACAACAAATTAAACGATGGTGCCTTAGTGAATCATTTCTATTTTTTCTATTAAGTGTGTAAATAATGTCCTATAGAACTGAGCAAACTCCTAACCACTTACAAAACCTTTATAGATTCTGAATAATGCATGACATCACACAAAAAGAGGTTACAACACATAACATGTTCATGTTTCATACTGGAACTGTAGTGAAGACACAAACATGAGTATGAATTGCATATAAATCACAGGCCCAGGCTAAAATCCTGTGATGTAGACCCAGTTTAAGTCACTTTAGAAAAATAACGTCTTTCTGCTTTGATGCTCAAAGCTGGTTTTAAAACTTACCTTGTACCGCAAGAAGCTGCTCCTCTGTAGTCCAACGTGTATTGAACTTCTGATTGACCTAGAAATCAGCATGTTTATATGAGAAGGAACAACTCTTCAGTACACCGAAGCACTAACAATAAGCCTGAACAGCGATCACACCTAATTAGTGTACGCTAGAAACGGGAAATAAGACAGTATTTTATAATCGAGATCAAATTTATGGCAAACAATGTTTTTTCTTTCTAAACAACTAATTGGACTGTTTGTACGACGCAGTCTCTCTCTAACTAGAGCGTCTCAGTAATCTGTTTTATGAGGAGAGATGAGGAGAGAACGCTGATACTTACACACTCACTACCTAGACAGCCTACTTACACACTCACTAGGATTTGAGACCCAATATCACTCAACGTACAACGTAACTTGTACCATACAAGTTAATACATTTTAAATAACAGAGCACCAAGCCAACCAAGACAAAGACATTTAACTCTACTAATCTGATACGGCACTTCAGAGACACCACACAGCTGAATACAGTGAGTATCAGTAACAGCAGAGCTACACACACAGCTAACACAAACTAATAACCCAGAAACCCGTACAGACCAGATCTGACCGGTACGAACAGAACAGCAGCAGCAAATCAATATTCTACATTTAATGATTACAAATTTAGTTTAAAATAACAGAGTCTGAGTTTAATGACTGCAGTTTTTACTGCATGTATTTAATTAGTTTTTTTAATTTTAAATTAAGGGTCTAAATTTAATGATTGCAGTATTGGTGATTTCTGGTTTCCTGGATGAAACGCTAGCTGGAAATACAGAAATTAGGCTCATTTGTTTAACGCAATTGATCGGCTCTCGGGATCGGCTACATTAGAGAAATATCGGCCGATCACCAATCACATATTTTAATCAAAAATTGCCCGATACTGATACATAGCCGATCAAACCTTCCATCTCTGCTTTGTATTATGCACCTATATATTAAACCTGTATAACAAGTATTATGAACTTAAATGCAAATAAGTAATATATGGTCCTATCAATAAATGTCCTGGTGTCGTTTTATAAGGTTTACAAAATGTAACAAACACTGTTTAAGTTGTTACTGAAGAAAATAACAACTATTAACTTGGTTTACAGTTACAGTTTACATAGTTAGCATGGCTTTCTTTGCATAATAACATCTGGCTTCTACCATCTTTCTTTCAGGATAGTGTTTTTATGTCAAACTTCCTTTGATATTAATTCAGTTGTTATTTTCAATACGGCTGTGGTTTGTATTTCAGCATATCCCGACTGGACAACTATGTGAGAACATCCAGGAACCTTCCTTTTTCTAAAATGTGTAGTGCTACATGAGTCCCTGGACACTCACCATCTGCTGTATGTGGTGAAAAGTCTTGCCGTGAAAACTGAAACCCTGTTTAAATAATTTGTATCGTGATGTATATGGTCCCGTACTTTAAATTCAGGGGTGCAAGGAAACGCAAACTTTGTTCAGAAAATCTTTAAACAGATCTAAAAACTGCACAGGGTAAATACCTCAGGAGGTCGGAAGTCCTCCACTCCTGCGTCCAGCGTCTCTTTCAGGGCACTGTTGTTTTGTTTAATGCTCTGGATCTGCAGGAAAAAAAGTTTTGCATCTCAACTCTTGGCATATACCATCATTTTCATCCAAATACTTAACCATCTAAGCTAAAACACTTCATATGAAATACTTAAATCTTTCCCTCGGAGGTCAGATCTACCGAAAACGATGGGTGTTCTAACCTGTCGTTTGGTGGCGACGAGCTCCATGTCCAGCTGCCTCAGTATGTTGGTTGCGGCCGAGCCGCTGCTGGATATTGCGGTCACGTCGCTCTGGTTTAGGTGCATGCCCTTGGGCGGCTTCCTTTTTGCCCGGTGGAGATTCCGTCCAATCAGACCCGGTGCCTCTTTCTTCACGTGCACTGGTTTTTCTGCAACACTTGTGGGCTAAAGGAGTTCAGATAACGTCAGTATCAACAAGTCGACAGTCGACAGCATGAACGACAGCCAGCGCTTTCATAAATCACAAACAAAGCAACAAAAAAAACCTTTTTCCTGAGTAGAAAAAATCTGATAAAACTAAGAACTGAAAGCAGAAACACAAAAGAGGAGAAAAATAAAACAAAGAAAGAAAAATATCCAAAATTAAATGGCAAGCAATAATTAATTACTTAATTAATTTTAAATAAAGCATAAATGTTAAAAATGTATATATTAGAGATGGACCGATCACAGTTTTTGAGGCCGATTCCGATCACCTTTCAGCACGATTGGCCAATAGCCGATATTGAGGGCGGGGCTATATGTTACGGAGAGGCTACATGTAGTTATTAGTGCAAGCAAGTCATGAAACATGGTCTAAACTAGTTTATTATCATTTTTAATGAGCTCATATGAAACAGCATAATATTTTTAACTAAATTAACAGTAAATAAACAAAATAAATCAAACAAATATCCCCAATACTGCAATCATTATATTTAGACCTTAATTTAAAACAAAAAAGTTAATTAAATAAAAGCAGTCAAAACTGCAGTCATTAAACTCAGACTCTGTTATTTTAAACTAAATCTTTAATCATTAAATGTAGAATATTGAATTTCTGCTGCTGTTCTGTTCGTACCGGTCAGATCTGGTCTGTACGGGTTTCTGGGTTATTAGTTTGTGTTAGCTGTGTGTGCTAGCTCTGCTGTTACTGATACTCACTGTATTCAGCTGTGTGGTGTCTCTGAAGTGCCGTATCAGATTAGTATCAGATTAGTATCAGATTAGTATCAGATTAGTAGAGTTAAATATCTTTGTTTTGGTTCCAACGAGAGACGCTGATGTTACAGAACGTCCTGGACGAGTCTGAGTCACATACGGTAACAAACTGCCAGACAGACAATGTGTTCTATCTGTGGAAAATGAAAGGGTATGTATTTCCACCTAGTGGTTCAGATAGGAATTGCAGGGAGCTGGCCGGAAGGGTTTCACGGAGGGCTCCTCTTCCTGAATGAAACGCTGGCTGGAAATAAAAATTAGCCTCATTTGTTAAACAGCATTGATCGGCTCCTGGGATCGGCTACATTGGAGAAATATCAGCCGATTGCATATTCCAATTAAAAATCGGCCGATACCGATACATAGCCAATCGATCCTTCCATCTCTAATTGGAACCAACATAGACAATAGGAGAAGTACACCTAGGGTAATTAAGAGTTTTTTTAAAAAACCAATAACAGAATATAACAATATACATAATAATATATTTCAAAAGAAACAAAACCCAAAACACAGCTACAAGAAGAAAACAGCTCAACTGAAGACCATACTAAGCATTTAAGACTCCTACAGATAATCAATGCGCCCTATGTACATTTTGTAGTTATGGGAGTGAGAAACTAAAGCATGGCCCCATGTACTGACCCTCAGGGTTTAAGGGGTTAAGAAAAAAAAAGTAAGCCCAGCTTTACCTCCTTTTTCTCCTCCTTGTTTGGCTCCAATTCTGCATCAGCTGGAGAGGTGCAAGTTGTCTCCTCAGTCTCCTCATCACTACAATAAAAATATATATCTTTTAAAACAGTCTACTAAATAACACCACACACTCAAAAAACACATTGATTCAAACTAAATGAGCATGACTCAATAGAACTAAGACTGAAAACAATAAAATTAATCAAAAAATACTAAGATATTCAGAGTATATAATCACTAAGATATACTCTGAATAGTAACATGACACTAAAGAGTTAATATGAATGGCTATTGAAAGGCTGACCTCTCCTCTCGTTCTCGTTTCTGTTTGCGAGCGTGCCGGTCCATGACACTGGTTTTACTGCGAGTTTTCTTCCATGAGTAATAAAATCTAACCAGGCTTGCAATCGACTTGTCTGGAAGCTGGTCACAAAGAAAAAAACATTAAAGCAACAGGACTACTAAACATGCCAACATCACACAGAACTTCAAAGGATCAGAACATAACATAGACTCAATGGAGTGTTTCTCAAAACCTTCTGAGCTCCTACATAGGCAGCACTTTACGTCAGAGTATGGACTCCCGACATGTAGACTGTCCCAAATCTTACACACCTTAAACATGCTGCTACTGAGGAACCTTATTTAGACCTGATTTTAAGGAAGCATCGAACTCTTCCTCAGCCGCTAAGACAATCCCATGATGCACCGCAGGCTAATCTAGGAGCAGTGAAGTGGTTTTAAAATGTGAGTTATTTTGATTCTCTGGAGTTTTAATGTGTTTCTGGTCATATAATCACACAAAACAGTATTTTATTATCAACTCTGTAACGAGTCCTTCACCATTTACACTTTATACTCCAGACATTAGCATTTATGCTAGCGGATTTTTAAGCCTCGGCTATTGTTTTGGATGCCGGCCGGTAGCTTAGCAACCAGCTAAACCACCGGTGGCGTGCTGCAGTGGGGGGAACAAGCCGTGACGCAGTCTCTCTCTAACTAGAGCGTCTCAGTAATCTGTTTTATGAGGAGAGATGAGGAGAGAACAGATACTTACACAGCTGCTACCTAGACAGCCTACTTACACACTCACTAGGATTTGGGACAGACCCCATGTCACTCCAGACAACGTAACTTGTACCATATAAGTTAATACATTTTAAATAACAGAGCACTAGATCTTATTTGTTACATGCTAATGGTTGGTTACTGTTTTGTATTATGCACCTATATATTAAACCTGTATAACATGCATCATGAACTTAAATGTAAATAAGTAATATATGGTCCTATTAATAAATGTCTTATTGCTCAACTCCTGGTGTCGTTTTATAAGGTTTACAAAATGTAACAAACATTGTATAAGTTATTACTGAAGACAATAATAACTATTAAACTGGTTTACAGTGATAAAGTTCGTGAGTAATAGTTAGCATGGCCTCCTTTGCATAACAACATCTGGCTTTTACCATCTTTCTTTCATGATAGTGTTTTTATGTCAAACTTCCTTTGATGTTAATTCAGTTGTATTTCCAATACGGCTGTGGTTTGTATTTCAGCATATCCCCCGGCTGGACAACTATGTAAGAACATCCAGGAACCTTCCTTTTTCTAAAATGTGTAGTGCTACATGAGTCCCAGGACGCTCACCATCTGCTGTATGCGGTGGAAAGTCTTGCCGTGAAAACTGAAACCCTGTTCAAATAGCACTTTGTCCTCCACCGTCCACTCATCTGGGAAAGGGGTGAAGTTGGGCAGGTCCGCCAAAGACTTTTCAATGTTGTGTTTGTGCCAGAAGAGCATGCCCAAAGCCTAGAAAAGAGAAACAGTACCCTAATATACACTGAGTACAGCTATGCATTCCGTATGGAGACATTATTATAACAGTACTTAATAGAAACAAACTATATACACACACACTCGCCATCCACTATATAAAAAAACACTATCTACCATGAGGTGGCCACTTTGTAAGACCTACTTAGCTTGTAGGTGCACAATTACACACTGCAGAGCATCTGCTGTCAGTCACAACCAGTTACCCAGATACAAAGCCAATTCCAGAAAGAAGATAGAATACAAATAAAAAAAGAAAACAATGATTTATATTAGAGATGGACCGTTCAGTTCAGCCAATTCCAATCGCCGATCACCTTTCAGCACGATCGGTCGATAGCCGATACCGATCGAGGGCGGGGCTATATGCCATGGCAGGCGCAAGCAACTCATGAAACATGATCTAAACTGTTTATTACCATTTTTAATGAGCTCATATTAAACACAGCGCAGCAGCTATCAAATGTTCATGATGACAGGACCAAGAGAAAATCTAGTTTGAATAATACCTTTACACTAATTTAATAATAACAATTTCACCTTCCCCTTAGGGCTGGGCGAAAAAATGTTATCACGATAATTTATTCCACATCAGTCGATATCGATATATATCACAATATAAATCCAAATCACTTTTTCCTTTTTGCTTTAAGTGAGAAATGAAGATATCAAAAAAATTATCAGAAGATTGACAAATGTACTATAAAACATTACACAACTGTATTTCAAATAAATTAAACACACACACACACACACACACACACACACACACACACACACACATATATATATATATAGTGGGGGCTACTGAACAAGACACACAGTCACTGTGTTAATCAGGCTGTTTCTGGTTCTTTAAGTTGGTTCTGAGTAAAGAACTCTGTTTATGTTCACTCATAGCGGTGAGTCGACTCTCTGTCTGCTCTAATGAGGAGTTGTTGGTTTAGTGATTCTGTTTTCAGTAGAAAATAAAGTTTCCTACTTGAGATTTTTGGTTATAAAGTCAACTTTGCCTTAGCGTCTTACTCAAACTCCTACAGTATATATATTTATCTTTATCAATTATTAAATTACGTCTATTAGCATAACGTGCCTTGATGCGTCGCTAAGGTGGCCACTCCTACTGAAAACATGGATTTATCCGGAGCGCGAGCTGCAGCTACAAACAATCACTCACGTTCATCTAACGTTGTGGGAGTGTTTCACACAGAAACACAACAGTGTGGTGCTCTGTCAGCTCTGCACAGTGGAGATGATCACAACAGTACAACTGCTACACACGAGACCTTGAAGATCAAACATCCCGTAGAGCTTCATCAACACAGCAGCAGGACAGCACCTGTTTACCTGTTTATCTTATAGATTATTTATAGATTATTAACACGTGTATCATGTTTCTTTCAGTAGTAGTTTAACGTTTTCTCTTATTTTCTCTTATTTTATTCTCTCTGCTCGACTGTGACGCCTGCAGTAACCAGATTACTAGTACGTGAGTTAAGCTGCTGCTACGTCTACACTCTGTGCTGTGTACTTTAACCAATCATGAAATAGCTGGAACTCTAGTTCAGCCACCTGATTGGTTTGTGGCGGTGCTATTCTTATTCTCATTGGCTGTTCATGTTGTCTCTCAAAACATGGACGGAACTTAATTCTATCGACTTTCTCACGACTACGTCTTATAGTTCAATCAAGGAAACGTTATTTCACGATAATTATCGTTATTGTTTTATCGCCCAGCCCTACTTCTCCTGTAAAGTTACTATGTGGGAGATCTTCTGTTTTTCTGAGGACAGCGCCAACAAGCTGCTTTCTAGATAACATCTTTTTCAGGCCCATCCATGCATATTTTAACATGACGCCAGACCACATTCTGTATGTCACAGCAGCAGGGCTCTGTAGTCAGAGAGTGCGGGTGCTCGACTGGCCTGTCTGCTGTCCATAATCAGAATCTGACTTTACTGGCCACCTGGTAGGGGCCTGGTCGAGTGTGGGATGCTAGCACGAGTGTAACAGGGACCCGCAGCCACACGTTTCAAATAAAGTGCCAGGTGAGGGCATAAAATATTAATAACATAATCAGATCTGAAGCAGAGCCTGTCATTAATCCCAATCAGCACAGACAAACACGGCAGATTAAAACAAAGCCATATTAATTTTACCTGCTCCATGTTGTAACCATGTTTTTCTTTGGCTATTGCAATATATTCGTCCACTGAAAGAAAAACAATAAACAGAAACAATCATAAAAACTTCAAAACGTCAGTCCTAAATACAGTTCATCATAATATCCTCTAAACAAAACCAAAGCCTTAAATACCAAAACACCCTTATCCATTACAGCAGAGACGTACCTACACATGCAGCCTAGAGAAAGACTAAAACTAGAGATTCTGATCGCCGATCACCTTTCAGCACGATCGGCCGATAGCCGATGCCAATCGAGGGCGGGGCTACATGCAACGGCAGAGCTATATGTAATTATTAGCGCAAGCAAGTCATGAAACATGGTCGAAACTGTTTTTTTACCATTTTTAACGAGCTCATGTGAAATAGCATAATATTTTTAACTAAATTAACAGTAAATAAACAAAGCAAATCAAACAAATATCACCAAACTGTAATTATTACATTTAGACCCTTAATTTGAAACGAAAAAAAGATAATTAAATAAATGCAGTCAAAACTGCAGTCATTAAACTCAGACTCTGTTATTTTAAACTAAATCTGTAATCATTAAATGTAAAATATTGAATTACTGCTCCTGTTCTGTTCGTACTGGTCAGATCTGGTCTGTACGGGTTTCTGGGTTATTAGTTTTGTGCTAGCTGTGTGTGTAGCTCTGCTGTTTACTGATACTCACTGTATTCAGCTGTGTGGTGTCTCTGAAGTGTCGTATCAGATTAATAGTGTTAAATGTCTTTGTCTTGGTTCTCCAACGAGACACGCAGATTTTACTAATATTAAAAACGTCCTGGACGACACGTTTTCTATCAGCACATGCAGTGAACGCCGTAAACTGTTCTCGCGAGGACGCCGGTATGCATTTCCACCTAGTGGATCAGATAGGAATTGCAGGGAGCTGGCCAGAGGGGGTTTCAAGCTGGAAATACACAAATTAGGCTCATTTGTTTAAGGCCATCGATCAGCTCTCGGGATCAGCTACATTGGAGAAATAACAGCCGATCACAGATTGCATATTTTGATTAAAGATCGAACGATACCGAGACATAGCCGATCGATCTTTCCATCTCTAACTAAAAGCAATAGATGAGAATTCAGAAACAGCATACTGGTATCAGGCCAACATCAGATGATGATGCTGGTTTGAATATCGGTGGGAAAAGAAACAACAAACCTACAATCAACACTCCACACTGTGTGTTGTGATTTTCTTAGTTGTGCATTTCTCGTTTGAGTTGTGTGACCAATTTATTCTGCTCTTAGATGCTCATCCAAAGTGATGTAATTAAATTAAACAAAGACCCTTAATATATTATTAATATAATAATTAAAAAGCTCAGTAGTATTTAAAGAAAAAATATCAGGCTGGTATTGGGTGATACTCCAAGTTCCAAAACTAGCAACAAAAAACAGCATCGGATAACACTCAGGGTTTCAATATCATTATCGAAAAAGAAGATTTAATTTAACTAAGAAGTCACTCACATTTCGCCTCTGCCAAGTTCTGGCTGGGAATCCACACCAGCATTCCCAGGTTCTCCCTCTCTTGGCTTGCTTTTGCTACGTCTGATAAAGAAAGGGTGACAATGATTACTTAAACCAACGCAAGACATGTTCTTACAGCATCACGCAAGGCCAAGCTCGCTGTGTATCAGACAGGCAGTGCTTTGTTTCAGGGTAGCTGTACTGAGGTACATGAGGAGCAAGGTGTGTCTTCATCAAATGCAGCTCTCTGCTAGTAGATCAAATTCATTGTCTGGTTTAGAGATCTGGACGGGTTTTATTAACCTGCATGAAGCAAACGAGCATGTCTTCACTGAATAACAACACTGGAACTGAGATGCAGGTCCTGGAGGACTGATATCTGAGATCACAGCCTCTTAATATCATATACTTCTGAACATGAACGTCACGTATTCACACATCAGCTCCCCCAATTAGGCAAGTCCAAATATGAGTAGTGGACCTACTGAATAAAAAAAACTTTAACCTCTAACTCTCTCAGGCACTGATGAGCTCATACACAAATTCAGGGCGATTTCGGTTCAAATGAGAACAAGTTACTCGACTGGGGTTAAAGAACAGCCAGTATCTTGCGTCCTGCGACGCTGCTCGAACTACAGAAACTATTTAAACAACGGGCTGTGTCTGAGGCTACCACGACGAGGAACCTGTTCTCTCATCAGAGCTCAGAAAACTGAATTTCCACGCACCGGGGTCATAATCCGGCACGACTGCCTGGTACTGCGGCCCCACTCGCATCCCACCTGCACCTTTAAACAAGCAGAGGAGAAGATAAAGCACACACACGAACAGCAGAGAAGTGTGAGAAGTTATCGCGGGTGACCGAGGCTACCACCACGACTTACCATGCTCGTCATCACTTGAGGAGCCCGAACTTCCTTCCTCCCACGAATTGTTACTGTTCCCGTTCGAAGTAAAACTTTTGGTCGGATTGTTCACCGAGTTTCTGCCTCTCCTCTTGCCGGAGATCTCGGCGGTGCCCTTTTCTAACATCGCAGGCATCTCGGAAAAGAGAGCCGAGAAACTTTAGCGGCGGAATCACGCAGCCCTGCTTGCTAGCCGCTAGCGCAGCCGGCCACGGATGCTCTGGTGGCTAATTTGCGGCTCGGGGCCTCCACTGTGTAAAAAAAAGAACTCCGAATTTGAAATCAGAGGCAAACGTAGCGCACAAGTGTCCTCAAAGTGGACTTCCAGCAGCCGGGTGCGAGATACGGCCTCGGAAGAGCAGCGAGTCCGCGGGACGTTAGCTAGCTGCGGCGAGCACGCTGAGGGAGCAGGTTACTCACACTGATGGAAGTGAACGGATTAGCTAGCCGGCTAACTGTTAGCTCCCCGCAATGTTCCACACACACACAGCACAGCTGATAGCCTGCTAGCTAGCCAAGTAGCATTAGCTTCACATTAGTTTTTCATATCGTTCAAAAAAACGAATTAGAACATTTCCGGACTGTGTCGAGAAACGCCTGCTCTCCGTCCGCCCGGGCGTGTAAGCCGAACGCGAAGAAAGGAACGGTTTAACCTAAACGCAACTCTGGAGAAGTGTTGATGAGATGCGGAGGAACTTCTCTCCACTTCCACTCCGACTGTAGTTCAGCCAGGCCTGGACACTCTCCCCTGTGAGCACGTTTACTCAGGAGCCAGCCTGCTGATGTTAATCCCAGGGGCAATGTGAGGGGGGGATGGAGCAGGAGAGAGAAAGAACGCACTATATCGAGAAGTCGATGATGATGATGATGATGATAACGTCGGATTCCCTCTATTAGAGGTGGTAATAACTTATACAAATCAATAGGAGGAAAATAAAGGTGGTAAATAACAGTAATCCCTGCACAAGGTACACAGCAGACCCACAGTACCACCTAATTACTTATTACTTTATCTTTTATTTTTATTTAAGAATAGCAAAACAAGCCCTTCTTCCTTTTTTGACACATTTGCTAATATGAATGAAAGCCCACCCTATCCCCTAAACACTACCTTTAACCTGACTCAACTGTAGGTAAGGTAGTAAATCAATGTTAGACATTAATGTTAGACAGTAAGGCTGTGTCCCAAACAGCACCCTCTGGAACATTACATACTGCACTACTGACAGCACTTCTAACGATGGTGTTCGTTTGTTTATTCATTAGTTTATTTATTATTTCTTATTTATTTATTTATGTATTTAGTGTAGTAGCAGTCTGCAGCAGGGGCGATTGTAGGCTTGGAAGTTTAGCTGAGCACCCAAATAAGAACAGCTTATAATAAAAAAAACTAAATTTTAAAGTCATTTCGGACCATCAATCCAAAATCAGTGTTGGGGAAACACTGCGACTGGGAAGAGACCAACAAAAAAAAAAAAAAAAAACTTAGTTCACAAAGCTTAGTTTACAAATGTATTCAGACATTTTTTAAAAAAGAAAACGTAATAAAGGATATATTTGTGGTTTTCTTTTAATTGAAGAGAAAAATACATAAATCCATATTAGTTTAACACATTTTTCTGATTGAATATTCAGCTTGAATATTCAGGTTCCTACGCCAATGTATACATATATATATATATATATATGAGCATTGCATTAAATAGTTACAAGCTTTAACAATGTGCATATCTATACAGATGCTGTAATGGGTGGAAGATATTATGATGAACTGTATTTAGGACTGATGTTTTGAAGTTTTTATGATTGTTTCTGTTGATGGTTTTTCTTTCAGTGGACGAGTATATTGCAATAGCCAAAAAGAAACATGGGTACAAACAACATGGAGCAGGTAAAATTAATATGGCATTCTTTTAATTTAAATCAGGGTTACTGCTATGCTCTGCTTCAGATTTGATTATGTTATTAATACATGTTGAATAGACCATTTAGGCAGATGACTAGTAAAGATAGATAGATAGATAGATAGATAGATAGACAGACAGACAGACAGACAGACAGACAGAGGGAAATTTAAGGCATCAGGTAGCTATTCCACAAATGCACAAGGTAAGGAAAAACAGGACAGTAACAACAAAAAAATAAAGCTAGAATATAAAATAAACAGAATATCGTTGCTATTCAATAAAAACAAGTATCTCCAGAATTGCAACTTTACAGGAGAGACCAAAAACATACTTTACTTTCAATGTAAATCAATGAAACGAGAGTTTTTTTCAAGTTATTTTGAAGCATTTCTATTGGTCCATTCATCATTATATTGTCACACAATGTAAATGCTCATTGGTGTGTTCAAATGATGTAGAAAACATGAAATCGACAAAAATGGAAATGTTTTTCATTGGACAGCGATGACATACAAAATAGACATAAAAAAGTCTCACAGTGTACATTAACATTAACTTAATAATTTTAGTCTGTTGTAAGTATATCTCACCCTGGGACCATAAAAAGTGAACCTGCTTTATTGAGATTTATTATGGATTTCCATTTCAAATTTCCGATACAGCATTCCTGTAGAATGTCCAATACATTCCTAAAAGTTGTTTGAGATGATATTACAGGACGCCTATTATAAGATTGGTTCTAAAATATAATAGAAATCCTAGCAACAATCTTCTTTTGAGATTTTTGTATTGAGGTCCTATAGGATGTTCTGATTAAGAGTAACAGTTCATACTGATTTACTTGGTCATGTCACTCTTTTACGTTTACTGTGGCGTAGCTGCTTCTTCATGATTGTTGTAATTTGGCATGTGGTCCATGTCAGTGCAGACCTCTTCACCTGACTGCTTTTTTTCACAGCAGCTCTCCGGAGTGGTTCATCCTGGAGAGATGGATTTTGTGTCAAGCTTCATCTTTCACTTTCCCCTGCACATCAGAGAGAGCAAGGCTGTTATCACAATATATAGCTGGATATATATTGGATATATTGAGCTGGATACCCCATAAAACCGATGATAAAACTATAAATAAAATTAGTCCATTCATTAAATTTGTATATCCATGACGCCACGTCACCTTACCTCACTCTGCGTAACCTTCACCCCTCCCTGGTCTCTTGCTTCAACCATCCTAGGTACCCTTTCACCCCCTGACTCTTTTACCTGGATTCAGTTACAGATACCTTCATCTTTTCACCATCATCTGCAGATTACCTGTCTATTTTCCTCTGTGGCAACTAGATTCTCCTCACCTGCCCCTTGGCTGACTAGTGTCCTGAGAAAATCCCAGCCTGACTCTTCACTCCTACCAAAGGAAAACTGGAAGCATCCTCCTCAACCCTCCTTCTCCTCCATCAGCCTAACCCAAGAGGATTCTGTCACCTTCTTTGAGGAGAAGGTTTATAAAATCCACCTGTCTTTCTTCTCTGTCTCTACTCCCTTCACTAGTCTTCATCCATTGCTGTTAATTCCCTAACCTGTTTTTCTTCTCATTATATTTATTTTATTTGATATTATTATGTTACTTAAATCCAGTATTCCAGCTTTCTGCCTACTGGATCCCATTTCGTCCACACTGTCACACTGAGAAGCTTCAGGAAGCAAGAAGAACAGCCAACCTGTCATTGGTTCTGATTCTTCTTGACCTCCAGCCTTCAACACAGTGAATCACAAGATCCTCCTACCTGTTCTCGCTAACCTCGGAATTGGTTTAAGTCCAATCCGGAGGAGCGCTGTTACCATGTAACATGAAGAGGGTTCACCTCTGCTCCATGCAGACTTGTCACCGGAGTACCTCAAGGCTCAGTGCTGGGTCCTCTACTCTTTTCAGTCTAAGCCCATTCACTTGGTGATGTAATTACCTCTCATGGCTTCCACTGTTATGCTGAAGACAAGTGAAGAACGGTGGTCCTTCCCACCATCTGATGCTCGAGTTTGCAGTTGCATCTCTGACTGACATCTCCATGATCTTGACTCGGTCCTACAGATATCTCCTCTACAACATCCCTCAGGTCTGACCCTTCCTCTCTCAGGATTCTTTCTCAGTCTCTTTTCATTTCAGTGCTTGACTAGTGCACCTCGCTTCTGGTTGGTCTTTCTCAATGAGCCAGCAGGCCCTTGTAACTGATCCTTTATGCAGCATCACGGCTCGTCTTCAATCCTACCAAGCTCACTCTCTTCACTGGCTTCCTGTAGCTGCTCACATTAAATTAGAAACTCTGATGCTTACGTACAAAGCCAAGAATAGACCAGACCCTCCCTACCTTATGGCAATAGTCAAAAGTTGATCTGTACCTCAAGACCTTCAAGCTTCAGGTACAGCTTGGCTGGACCTGCCATCCTTCAACATGCATGGAAGACAAGCAACAAGACTCTTCTCTGCCCTGAGCTTCCACTGGCTGTCCAATTCTTTGGCCGAGTTGCTCTGGATATGAGCGTCTGCTAGATGCCGTAAATGTAAATGAATGTAAGGGATCTCATCTGTACTTTTTAATTAATTTACTTTATGACAACTTATATAGGAGTTCCTATAAGAAGTCCACTAAGATTCCTATACGACTGGTTCTAAAATATAATTGCACAAAAATAAATAAATACGCAAGCACCTGGATTACCTGGATTATTCAGATCAGTATCTAAAGCACAATGGATACAACAGACAGTGTATATAGCCGTAGATACATTACCAATACATTTGTGTCCTTTTATTCAGTTTCATTTATGTCACATCTTCTGAGGTCTTCTGAAAGTTGTTGAAGCAAGGTTTACACTAAACTTAACTGAGAACCCCTCACCCCTAATCTCACCCCCCTAACTGAACACACATTTTGCTGATTAGCTCTTAGAGAAGTCTTTAGCACAGTTCACTTATTTTTTTCTAGCATAACTTTGTACAACTGTGTATTATTAGTTCAGAAAAGTCTTTTATTTTGATTTAAATAACAAGACTACAATTTATTAGTAATCAATGCAAAAACCTTGGTAATTCCAAATGGCTTACTTTAGTTATCTTATAACAGTATGATTAGAATCCGGTGTCCTGTAGGGTTTTCTGATCAGGTATGTCCAGCTGACTGTTGCTCACCAGCAGGTCTCCAGAGTGGATTTTGTGTCAAGCTTGGTCTTTCTCTCGAGATGCAAGAGACTCTCTGTGTACTGGTGAGGGGTGGGACGCTGCAAGGTCCCTGCAAATTGTCCTACACAGTTAGTGATGTTTTCTTCTTAAGAACAGTTTATCAGTTAATTAGCAGGTCAAAGTGATGTGCTTGAACAAGGAAATTATAAAATTATAAAATCTTATCCCAACTTTCTAAATCCTACTCATAGTCTTAATATTGTAACACTTTTTTTTTAATTTCTCCAAAAGAGAAATGGTAAGAATCTCAGGCAAGTCCATGCCAGCAATGCAAAAACTAGAAGTGACTAAACTTGTAGCTACGTGGCCTGCTAAGAGTAACCCAGCCCAGTTTAATCCCTTGCTCTATTCCTCAACCTCTAGAACTGAAGTGTCACCGCTGGCTTACCTAAGTGGGTGTTCCTCAAAGTGATTCATTTTGCATGCCATAGAATCCCCTCCTTCCAGTAAATGCAGTGACACATTCAGATAAGCTGATAAACTACTTTATTGTTTATATGATATGCTTTGGTTTTAAGCTGATTAGTTCTTTGAAGGTAAGGTCACTGAAATTTGTTTAGTGAAATTTTAATTTAACTGTATGTGTAATTGCTTTAAATTAAATTAGGTTTTTAACTTCGTCTCACATTCCTCTTTGCACAAACACCAGCATAATAGTTTGGCATTTTAAGTCTATGAACATTGTTAGATATTCAAGCCAATACGAATTTGAATTACTGGTGGAAGTTATCAAATATGCTATTAATATATGTAATGGAAGTCAATGGAACCAGACTTTTTACCAAGCTATTTTGGAGCATTTCTATTGGTCCATTCATTATGAATTTTTTTCCACAATGTAAACAGCAGCTGCTGTATTTAATTGATGTAGAAAAATAGAAATCCACAAAAGTGGAGATACGTTTTTCAATGGACAGCAATAATATGTAAATATATTACATTTATATTTGTTTTATATGTTTATTTGTATTAATTAAAATGTTATATAGTGACTGTTGAGATAAATTACCTTAAATATTTTTGTTCAGTACTGTATGTAGAATATTGCACTGTATTTTAAACTATGGCCTGGCACTGTGCTCATTTCCTCATACACGTAAACATGTATAGATACCAACATCTAATACCACCTGATGGCATGTGACGTAATGCTCGTGTACACGGCCACGCTACTGGACCAAACCTGCAATAAACAAGAGTACAGAGACTGTACCGTCATGCACATCACTGACTGGCTTTAGTTTCTCAGCATTTCTGCGTATTTGGATGTGCAAAGCATCATTTTAGAAGAAATAACTTAAAACTGGTCTTAGAAAGAGTGTCTGCTGTCTGTGTTTCATATGGCTTCTCAGTCTGAGTGAACAGTTTTCACAGTGAATAGTGAATATAAATCATAAGCTTTATCCTTGTAGGGTGACTTGTCCTTATTAAGATTTCCTAAGTCTTCCTAAAGTGCTTGTCAACTTTCAACTTGACCTCAACCAGCCAACAGCTCTTCAGACACATTGGCCCCCAATAATTCCTGCTGTCAGTGCTTCAAGACGAGAGAGGCTGATGAAGAGAACTGATCAAAACTATGAAATCTACTTATAGCTGTATAGAAGCCCTGACTTTAATGCTACCTGATCCAAAGTAATGTTAACTAATACATAGCAGCGGTATAGTATACGTAGCTAATGCATATCATTAACAACAGCTAGAGTTCAGTGATTTATAATTTGGATCCACATTTACACTAATAACTACCTGACTCTGAGTAGGATACTTATTATGATACTTATTATGTTATTAACATCAGTAGAATAAACGTGTATGAATAAATATAAATTAGTATCTAGTGTTTATTTAAAAGCTATTTAGTTTAAATAGCAGCTTAGATTTCACATTTCACCAACAGAAAATCTCAATGTGTGTATTTTAAGTATCTAAGGTATTTTAGGTGGGGTTTATTATGTTGATCATTTCAGCAAAACTGAAACCGAAAGAGCAAAGCTATGTTACAGTGATGAGTAAAGAGTGATTAGCACTAAGTAGAAATGTTACACAGATATTTTCTTAGAAAACTGATATATTTTAGGAAGAAATATATTTTAGATTCTGGTATAATTGAAGTTTGCGTACTTAGCTTTCGATTCTGACTGTTCTCCTTTTGTGAGCCGAGTATATGGTTTCCTATAAAGTGAGTCAGTGAAATGCAGTATGTGGCAAATCCAGATTGTGCAGGTTCCACCGGTTGAGGCTACAGACATTACATGAGTCGGTACAATGGATAACAATATTTCTATTAGACAACGCCTTCAGCAGTGGGGGGGCAATAATGCAGCTGTAGGTTTCATTCAAGTTCAAAACATTTGTTATAAAGAATCAAAGAATCAACCAGCATGTTGCCTTGCTTGACCTTTTGTAAATTAACTAATCACAGGACTCTCCATCATCATCGTCTCCAATTTTCAATGAAAACGTTTTTTACCACCGCCTCTTGGGCTTGTGTTCCTGCTGGGAGGTCTCTCTCTGTAGAGTTCTTAACCCCTGCAATGTAATGTCTCATTGTTGTTTTGTGTGTTTGGACTTTAATGCTCAGTAAACTCAGTACATCTCCTTCTTCCAGTACTTGAGTGAAAAAAGCAGACTTGCAGTTTAGTTTAAATTATGGAACGTCTGAACTGATCTGTTACAAGTGCATTACTGGCTTTTTCATGCTATTTTTGTTTACCTGCCACTCTGGCTGGTAGGTTGAGCTAATTCATCTAATCTTCAACTCTGTTTGGTAGACATCTGTTTTTACCTTCTCCTCAACAAAGGTGTTAAAAGTATTCACATTCATTACTCAGGTAGAAGTATAGAAGTATAGATGCTAGGGAAGTATCAACTCAAGATTTTTACTTGTAAAAGTACTGCTTTCAGAACTACTTAAAGTATAAAAATAAAAGTAATGTAAGAAAAAATATGCTATTAAGAAAAGCTTAGAGTGTTAGACTGCCGGCAAATCAGATTTATTCCTCCAGTCAGAACTTTAAAGACCACTGACTGTTATATGTGATGAGATTGGATCTGTGTGTTTAGACATTAACCTTTCTGCATGAGATGCAGGTGTCAGTAAAGGTACAGCCAAACTAGTGGCACGGCTTGTATGCGTGGCTGCAGGACAGATGGAGGTGCATTACTTCGCCATCCAAACAATTACTTGATCGAATCGTGGTTCTGAACCCTTTGCCAGTCTTCTAAAATCCCAGAACTTCTATCAAACTTCCATCAGTGATATGACATCACAGTTGTTTGTCGAGTTGAGAATGATGAAAAATACTCTTTGAAAATCTGATTGAAGTCGCAGTTCAACCCCCCTTCAAATGTGGTTTGGATCAGATTCGCAAAAAAATAGATTTCATTATTTTTTTTGCTTTTTTTCCCAAAAATCTGTATGGAGATATAATGAATCAGATTTGGGCTGGAAGTACGTCGCCTCAGTCTGGCGCTCGAATCCGATTTCAAAGCGCGTCACTCGCATTTCAACAAACAATGACAACATTAAATATTGAAGGACGTAATCACTGGAATTCACTACATCACAGCTTTACCAGAGCAGTCAGTGCTGATAGGTTGGTGAGATCTAGATACTCAAATCTAATCTAATCAATAGCGCAGACAGTCGTCTCAGAGGATCCGACTTCAAAAAAAAAGCTGACCAAATGAACATTGGTGGAGCCAGGAGTTCAGCAGTGGAGGCCACAGGAGATCATAAGACCAGCCGACTGCTGCAGGTATACTGACATTCCCAAACATGGAAGAGCGTATGTGTCCGAGGAGAGTGGCGACCACCTGCATTCACTCAGACGTGCTTTCAGCTGCAGTGTCTTCACCAGGAAGCATGTTTGTGATGTTTTACTCCTTAACATTTCCTTACACATGCATGTCACATCATCTGCATGGCTTTCTGGTTGACGGCCTCTTATACGGACGTGAAGAGGATCCTGAATAGAAAAATAGAGCCTTTAGGGAAAAAAATAAAACAAATACTTTGATAAACTCTTCATTTATGTGAAAGCTATATGTCATACGGTGTTCAACCACTAGGTGACACAGTTATCCCTTCATTCCTGAGCACGTCCTCACCTCCTCCTGCTGCTCTAATGTCTGCTCACTGAGGACACCATTCAGGAAACTGATGTTTATTCCATTTGAGATGATTTCATTTCTAATTGATTTAAATAGTGTACAGTATAGAGACACATTATATTTAAAAAACAACAGGACTGTGTACACTGCTATATATTATATTATAATATTATAGTATTTATTCTGATATCGCTGCTATGGACAATATCACTGAGTCACTTTAATTAGATTAATCTTCTTAGATAACCTGCCTATACAAAAGTTTCTACATATGTTCTCCTGTATATCTTATGTATATATCTTGTGTATGTTTTGTATAGTCCCTTATATATTTCAGTTATTACTAAATGTATATTTTCTAGCTTATTTTTTACTTAATTATTGTCCATTTATTGTTTGTACTATATATATATATATATATATATATATATATATAATGCTGTCCTGCTGTATAGTTGTATCTGAGCCTCTCCCCAAACATTTCAATGCATGTTATATCCTGACATGATGTGCAAATGACAAATAAACTTGAAACTTGAAAACTTAAAACTACAGACACATTATATAAAAAAAACAACTAAAAAAACATTTCGCTTAAACAACAGGAGGACTGTGTAATTGAGAGCTGTTGAGAAAAGAAGTGTGTAGAAAAGTGAATATCGTGGCTGCCCAATGAAAAACGTATCTCTCCAAAATAGGAACTTTACAGTGGAGGCCCAAAACAGTCTTACTCTCAATGTAAGTCAATGGAACCAGAAGTTTTTCCCAGTGATTTCAAAGCATTTCTATTCCTCATGGAAGTTGTACACAGTGTAAACAGCAGCTGTTGGGTTTAAACGATGTAGAAAAACAAAAACTGGTTTTAACTGGTCTGATTTTAACTGGTCTGATTTTAACTGGTCTGATTTTAACTGGTCTGATTTTAACTGCACCTTACACTCACTGTACTGCTGTTTACATACAATACTGTTTACATTCACTACTCGCACAAACACTATTGTTTATATTTGTTACTTGCAACTTGCACTTTATAGCTGCTGCTCTTCATACTTGCACATAAAAGCACACATAACTTTTATTTTTTATTCTTTAACTAAAAAAATACTTTTATCTACTTCAACTTTTCTCTCTTTGTTGTTTTAGTGTGATTTTAAGATTTTTTGTTTGTTTTTTGTTGCTGCTCTTCTTTTTTATTATTATACTTTGTATATTTTGTATATATTTTTATTATATCTTTTATTTGTTATCTTTATTGGTGAATGGAGGAGCAGCAAAGTAAGAATTTCATTGTAGAGTGTAACTGTCTGTTCTGCTGTACACATGACAATAAAACAGGGATGATATGTAATACACACAGTAATACAGCAGCCTGTATTATGTTACATATTTCACACATAACGTTATTCTAACGTTGTAGCAGTAACATTCTGAAGACTTCTGAGCGCTGCTGATTAGTTTGTATGCTAGACAGACAGACAGCAGTCCGGTGAGCAGCCCCGGCGGTCTGATCGTGCTCGGTGCTGTTAGATAAGAAGGCACGCAGTGAATGTGCTCTATGCGGGACTCTGCAGCTCTCAGCTAAAACGGGAAAGACCGGGGCGCGCGCCTCCGCATGACGCCACAGCGCCGAGGCCAATGAGACGCCGCCGCCGAGGGCAGGTGGAGGGAGAGGAGGGGTGTGACGGCATAAAGGCCGTGCGTCCCGGCTTGGAGGGGGTTTGGAGGAGGAGAGCAGCAGCTCTGGTCGCAGGAGAGACGCTTCCAGAGAACCACCACAGAGAACCACCAGAGAACCACCAGAGAACCACAGAGCGACCAGCAGTCCGTCCAGAGAGAAAGACTGCGGACTGTTTAGACTCACCCCGAACGTCACAACTAAACACCAGCCCCCGCACGTGAAACAAAACGACACAGAACACAATAAGAGAGCAGAACCGAACCGAGAGGTGTTCTGGAGACGCCGACAGACGCACAGCGACGATGCCGTTGGACGTGGCATGGCGCGCGCGCGAGGACTATAAATCCGAGTCTCAGTGCAAGCGGAGCTCCTTCGCCTTCTACCGGGCCGTCCGGGACCTGCTGCCCGTCTGGCTGCTGGAGGAGATGCGCGCCACCGAAGCCTTGCACTGGGAGGAGGACGGGCGCGCACGCGCCTTCGCGCCCTGCGAGGCGCTCCTCTACGCGCTCGTGCACGACCACCAAGCGTACGCGCGCCACCTCCTGCGATCGTACGCGTCGCGCGCGCTGGAGGCGCCGAGCCCGAGCTTCCGCTGTTGCGCGTGCACAGACGCCGCCGCGCCGCACCTGGCGCTCGCCGTCCGCCACGAGCGCGCGGCCATCCTGGGCATGATGCTGGAGGCGGCGGCGGCGGCGAGCGAGGACGAGCGGCGCGCTTTCCTGGACGGCCGCGGCTGCGCGCACGGCGGCGGCAAGAGCGCGCTGCACGTCGCGTGCGAGATGGCGCGCGCCGAGTGTCTGCTGGCGCTTTTGGCCAACGGCGCGTGCCCCTACGCGACAGACAACGCCGGGGACACGCCTCTGGACAGCCTGCTGGAGCAGATGGAGCGCGGCGGAGACGCGGATGGCGGAGACGCGGATGGCGGAGACGCGCGCGCCAGACGCGCGTGCCTCGGCTACCTCCTGCTCTTCATGCCCGCGCTGCGGTTCCAGAAGAGAAAGCGGCTGCTCGAGGAAAGCGCGATGTGGACGCGCCTTCTCGGGGAGCGCGCGTACCGCTGGCTGTCCGGGCGCACGCCCCCCTCGCTTCTGGTGATGTGCACACGCACGCTGCTCTCGGGGCGCGCGGAACTGCTGGAGTCGTTGCCGCGCTTCCTCAGACCACCGGAGTTCAGACTGCAGCAGTGGGGGGTGGTGGAGTAAAGCTGAGGGGCGGACACTGTACATATGTGAATAGCTCTGTTTGTAAAAAGGCGCGTGCTGATGTGTAAATACATGGGATGCAGTGAAATGTGTGGAAGTCGGTATGAAAATATTAAAAAGTTTATTTTTGCAAGAATTGTTCTTTTTTTTTTTAAAGTTTGAAGAGATCACAGAGGTTTTACTACCACCTGAAGCACACACACACACACACACACACACACACACACAGTGTGTAGAAAAGCTACAAACAAGCAAACAAAACAAAAACAACATCTTTCTGGCAAAAACAAACATCAAAAACTAAACAAACAAAAACCTATAGCAGCAACAACAACACAAACAAACAAAAGAGCAATGCTAACACAGGCACAATGAAACAAAAGCACAACAAAAACTAAAAAAACTAAAGGCCTAAAATCACATTAAAACAACAAAGAGAGAAGAGCAGCAACAAAAAACCTTAACATCTCACTAAAACAACAAAGAGAGAAGAGCAGCAACAACAAAACAAACAAAAAACCTTAAAATCACACTAAAACAACAAAGAGAAGAGCAGCAACAACAAAACAAACAAAAAGCCTTAAAATCACACTAAAACAACAAAGAGAAGAGCAGCAACAAAAACACAAACAAAAAACCTTAAAATCACACTAAAACAACAAAGAGAGAAGAGCAGCAACAACAAAACACAAACAAAAAGCCTTAAAATCACACTAAAACAACAAAGAGAAGAGCAGCAACAAAAACACAAACAAAAAACCTTAAAATCACACTAAAACAACAAAGAGAAGAGCAGCAACAACAAAACACAAACAAAAAGCCTTAAAATCACACTAAAACAACAAAGAGAAGAGCAGCAACAAAAACACAAACAAAAAGCCTTAAAATCACACTAAAACAACAAAGAGAAGAGCAGCAACAAAAACACAAACAAAAAGCCTTAAAATCACACTAAAACAACAAAGAGAGAAGAGCAGCAACAACAAAACACAAACAAAAAGCCTTAAAATCACACTAAAACAACAAAGAGAGAAGAGCAGCTACAAAACACAAACAAAAAACCTTAAAATCACACTAAAACAACAAAGAGAGAAGAGCAGCAACAAAAAACACAAACAAAAAGCCTTAAAATCACACTAAAACAACAAAGAGAAGAGCAGCAACAAAAACACAAACAAAAAACCTTAAAATCACACTAAAACAACAAAGAGAAGAGCAGCAACAAAAACACAAACAAAAAACCTTAAAATCACACTAAAACAACAAAGAGAAGAGCAGCAACAAAAACACAAACAAAAACCTTAAAATCACACTAAAACAACAAAGAGAAGAGCAGCAACAAAAAACAAACAAAAAGCCTTAAAATCACACTAAAACAACAAAGAGAGAAGAGCAGCTACAAAACACAAACAAAAAACCTTAAAATCACACTAAAACAACAGAGAAGAGCAGCTACAAAACACAAACAAAAAACCTTAAAATCACACTAAAACAACAAAGAGAGAAGAGCAGCAACAAAAACACAAACAAAAAACCTTAAAATCACACTAAAACAACAAAGAGAAGAGCAGCAACAAAAACACAAACAAAAAGCCTTAAAATCACACTAAAACAACAAAGAGAAAAGAGCAGCTACAAAACACAAACAAAAAACCTTAAAATCACACTAAAACAACAAAGAGAGAAGAGCAGCTACAAAACACAAAACAAAAAACCTTAAAATCACACTAAAACAACAAAGAGAGAAGAGCAGCAACAACAAAAAACAAAAAGCCTTAAAATCACACTAAAACAACAAAGAAAGAAGAGCAGCAACAAAAAACAAACAAAAAATCTTAAAATCACACTAAAACAACAAAATACTTTTTTTTTTTTTTTTTTTTAAGAGTGTGGTGCTCTCGGCTCGTTCAGCGCCCGTGACAATAAAGACACTCCTCCAGTTTGTTGTAAACTTTTTTTTTTATTTTGAAGTTTTGTATGGACTATGCATGAAGTAAATACAGCAGGTTGAAAGCAGGTAACTGATAAACCACACAGGCGGAGAGTCGCTGCTCTGAGGAGAGTCGCTGCTCTGAGGCGAGTCCGAAAGCGCTTACCGTTTCACTGCCAGCAACAGTCTTGTGTTCGGAGGAGGAGGAGAGGAGCAGGGTCACCCCCCGAATTACTGAATTAAAGGCGAGGTTTCACACGTACAGGGGAAAACAAGAGTAAACAAAAACAACCATCAACACATCGGTGCGATCGTTCCTATTGGCTAATTGCATAATGACGTTTCTGAAGTGTCTGCAGTGAAAACTCTGGAGAGGAACTTCACAGACGAGTCGGGAGCTTGGAAGAAACGGACAAAGGCTATGAAACGTCAGACCGTTATTGTGGCCTCATATTAAAGAAGCTATGATACACGCCATCACCTCTTTATTCAGACGCAGTCTCTGTAAGAGTCACGTGAGAAAAGCTCATCCAGCATTCAAATACAGTTCACTGAAAACAGACTGAGAGCTTCCACCAACCAAGCAGCTTCCAAGTGTGGAGAAGAATAAGACTTGCAAAAACTCTCCAGCGAAAATTGAAAACAAAACAAAACAACATTAAACTAAATTACAGGAGACAAAATAGAATAAACACCTCCCCATCCCCTCCGTCACCTCCCTCTTTCCATCCTTTACGCACTCGTGTACATGAATGTGTACGTACAGGTGTCCTGAAGGGTATACCATGGTTAAATAGCCGAGATGTAAACAAAGTTATTCCAGAAAAACTCTGGCGAGTCAGAATAGTTCGATGTGTTTGATGATTGTAAAAGCAGCTTCACAGGAAGTTCCTACACGGTCACATAGTTTTACGACAGTCTGCGACGCCCAAAAGACCTTCAACGCTTTCACACCTGGTGTTTCCACCAAATCTGGAAAAAGTCATTTCTGTGACTGCTTATGAAAGGAATCTATCAAGTATATAAAGCTGCATTTTAGAGATGGGCCGATCAGAGATTTTAAAGCCGATTCCGATCACTAATCACCTTTCAGTGTGGTTACCCGATAGCCGATACCGATCGAGGGCGGGGCTATATGTTACGGAGGGGCTACATGTAGTTATTAGCACAAGCAAGTCATGAAACATGATCTAAACTGTTTATTACCATTTTAACAAGCTCATATGAAACAGCATAATATTTTAAACAAAATTATCAGTAAATAAACAAAGTATATCAAAGAAATATCACCAATACTACAATCATTACATTTAGACCCTTAATTTAAAACTAAAAAAGATAATTAAATAAATGCAGTCAAAACTGCAGTCATTAAACTCAGACTCTGTTATTTTAAACTAAATCTGTAATCATTAAATGTAGAATATTGAATTACTGCTGCTGTTCTGTTCGTACCGGTCAGATCTGGTCTGTACGGGTTTCTGGGTTATTAGTTTTGTGCTAGCTGTGTGTGCTAGCTCTGTTGTATCAGATTAGTATCAGATTAGTATCAGATTAGTATCAGATTAGTAGTTAAATGTCTTTGTCTTGGTTTCCCACCAGACACATTCATTTTACTAATTTTACAAAACGTCCTGGATGAGTCTTTGTCACATTCGGTAAACACCGTAACCTCTTGCGAGGCCGCTGCTTTAGTCAGTCTGTGGAAAATGAAACGGTATGTATTTCCACCTAGTGGTTCAGATAGGAATTGCAGGGAGCTGGCCGGATTGGGTTTCAATGAAACTCTAGCTGGAAATACAGAAATTAGGCTCATTTGTTTAATGCCGTCAATCGGTTCTCGGGATTGGCTAAACTGGAGAAATATCGGCCAATCACTGATCACATATTTTGATTAAAAATTGTCCAATACTGATATATAGCCGATCCTTCCATCTCTATTAAATTTGCTAAATCTACCATTAACTTCACAGACCTCCATATATGGAAACGGCTCTATAGCTCCCGCCCTAGTTACAAGGAATATTTCAGCCCAGACTGCTTACTCAAGCACAGTACAGGACAGCCAATCACAGCAGAGAACCTTTACCTACATCAGTGTTACTGAGCTGTATGGGATGAAGAGAGGAGAAGTGTGGACTTAAAAATGGGCCCTAAAATCCAATATTTTCACATTTTCTACTATTTTACCAGAACATCACATGATATAACGTAGAAGACATGCAAGTTCTCTGTAGACTTCACCACCACTGTATTAGAAAAAACTTCTGAAAGTCAATTTCTATAGTTTATCAAACCTTTCTGAACAACGTTGTTTACATCTCAACAATAAAATTATGCAAAACCTGATAAACGATTCTCTTATAGTTGCTAATCATATGGGATGGAAATCTTCAGGGTTCTCTGTATTGGGTTCTCGCTACCAATGTTGATCATTCTGTGTGAACAGGTTAATAATATAGAAAAACCATAACACAACAGGCTCCTCCCACACTTCCTCACATCACATTTGGTCCATCTGCTTTGTAGGTCCACAACATATGAACACAGTTACAGACAACGGCCGTGCACAATTTGATAGCCATCAAGTTTCTAACCACATCGCCTCTCTTGAATTACTATTATTATTTTTTATTATTAAAAGTTAAACGATTCCCATCTCAAAACATACCCAACCGACTGGAGCTGCCTGGTCAGAACCTGATTACTGATGAAGGGCTTAAAGATTACACAGGAGATGGAATAGATGATCACACAGATGGGCTCCAGTCTCTGTACACCTGCACATTAGAAGTTCAAAGTTTCGGCTGCCGGGTTTGTGTGTGTAGATTTATAGGAATTTACAGAAAGAGTTAGTTGCATCCTGATATCAGTCTAGTGAGAATGGCACACCGAAGATGATCAACGTTAGTGCAAATGTCCAAAGCATCATTTCTCCTGTGTTTATAGAGCTTCAGCTTTAAGCTTGATTCTAACGCTGATCCTGTTACTCACTGTTCCGGCTTCGTATTCACAAGAGAGGCTGTCGTGAGTGGATGGGTTAGTTTGTCCTACCTGCTATGGTAAACAGATTTAGCTAGGCGATTCACTGAGCACCAAGGTGACGTCTCCGGTTGCTACGCAGACCGCGGACTGTTGATTCACTGAATTCAGGATGGCATTGTCCCGGGACGTTAACAAGGCCTCGTGTGCTGTACCGCTTTCGCCTAAGCGCATTCTCTGATAGCTGCTGATATAGTTTCTGTTTTTATTTTTCAAAAATTATATACGCCACACCTTTTAATGTAATGTACACAGCAAACTTCTCTTTTTACAACCTGTGAGTTAAGAGTCGAACCGTTCTAGCATCATACCAGCATACAAACTCCGGCACGTAGGGCTAACTTGGTGAACACGGAGGTAAGTAAGAGACCGTGCTCTCTATTTGACACAAGTGCAGATATGTGCCAAACACTAACATGATTTCACTCTCGTCAAGTATTTAACTAGTGTTATTTACAGAGTCTTGCTTTGCAAATCCCCTCTAATGTAAACCAGGAGTCTTATTTACCAACCCCTCAGAGTAAGAGCGCTTATCTGGAATCATTTTAGTCTCCTAGACTTTATCAAAAGCATTGATGTTGGCAAGAGGATTCAGTTCTAGATATGCATCCTTACTCCAACACGTTTGGTAAACATGGATCGTGGTTGTGACAGATACAATCAAACCTTAACAGATAAGAATCAAACATATGTTCACATTAAACTTGCACTGGGCTACTAACCAGGCCTTGTCAGCATCTTGAAAATCATAAAATAACGAATCTCGCTAGTGTACATTAAAAAAATAAATAGGAGTCTGGTTAAGACAAATGAATAAAACAAAGGTTCTGGTCACAAGGTGCACGGAGACAGTAAAACAACTGACCCTGTTGAGCCTGTCTTGCTAAATTCGGCTTTGCGGAGTTCCAGTACGGCGCTGTACACTCGATCCCTTTTCCTCTGTACACGGGTTAAAAACTAAAAGAGTAAAGTGCTCACCAGCAAACGACACGCAACCGCTTTTTACAAGAAGAGCTTGTACACAATTGTTTCAATTGAGGTGTCTAAATCACCTCCCACTCCTCCTCCAGCTCCTCCCCGCTGAGAGAGCCCGCGTTGCCATGGTTTTTGCCAGTGTTGTGCGGCAAGGTCTTGGTGAGCCGCTGTGTAAGAACACCAGCTGGGGTAACTGCCCAGAGCTCATCCACGGGGGTCACTGCAAGAAAGAGATATCATCGGTTTTAGCACTCCGTCCATCATTCAGCACTGGAGAACAAGCTCATCAGCAACAAGTTCCAGATGACGTTAAATCAGGGGTGTTTATCTAGAGCTCAGTAAGGTCCAGTCAGAGGAGATCTCCTCAGGACAAGGTCCAGACCGTCATCATCTCTAGCGTGTGTTCTGATTCAGTGGTGTATCCTGTTTACTGAAGTAGTCTAGTATCAGCATCTTATACCATCAGCTACTGAAACACCAACACACCACACATACCGTTCAGTATATTTCAGTATATTTACTGTTAAATACTGAACTGAATTAATTATTTATAAACTAATAATAAATGTTTTTTACTCACTTCAAGTAAAAAAGTGCATCATATCGTGCTTATCTAAAGAAAAAGTAAATTAAAATTTTATTTTTCTCTTGTTCCTCCACACTTTCTCTTGGTCAGTGAGAGGAGTGAGATCTTAGTGGTCCAGCCAGGACTTTAAATCTGGGCTGAAACTGTGTTAGGACCATTCTCACACACAAGATACCCGGGTGGTTCTGTGTGGAGTGTGTATGTTCTCTCCGTGCTTGAGTGGGTTCCTCCGGGTACTCCGGTTTCCTCCCACAGTCCAAACACGATACGTGGCTTTCCGGAGCACACCATCTACTAGTCTTTCTCTCTGACTCGCTTTATTCTCAGATTACTGCTTCTCGCTTCGGACCTCGCCTGTGTGCTCTCCACACTCCCGAATATGCTCAGATATGATAGGCTGAGGACCGCATTGGTGATCTTACAACGCACACGATTGGTCTGTGAGTTTATGGCGCCGCAAAGCCCGTATACCATAAATAGAATCTGTTTGGGTCTGCATTGGACAACGTCTGAGTCCGGACCGCAGTCCGACTATTAGTGACCTCTGCGTTAAAGTGTCCCCAACCCTTGTCCTGCATGTTTGCCTGGACACCCACGTCCACTCAGGTTAGTCAACTAATCAGTTTGTTTAGTTGAAAGACACGAAAATACTGGAATTTTGGCCTGAAATTTTAATCTTAATAGAAATATTTTTTATTCTTTAACTATAAAATACTTTTATCTACTTCAACTTATATTATTATACTTTGTATATTTTGTATATATTTTTTATTATTTATTTTATTTGTTATCTTTATCTATTGGTGAATAGAGGAGCAGCAAAGTAAGAATTTCATTGTACAGTGTAACTGTCTGTTCTGCTGTACACATGACAATAAAACTCTTGAATGCCAAAATGACACATGGCTTTAGGTTCGGAGTCTGAAATGGACCAGCCTATAAAACAAAACTGTCCAAAAATGATCAGAAATTAAGAACCATCAGAACCAAACCTTGTAGAACAGACTAGATTACCATGTACTGAAAACAGCAGTAATTAGAGCGCAAATAGATAAAACATAAACCAATATATAAATAATATGTGCAATAATTCTACTTTAACTCATTTATTTGTCAAATGATGCTTCTCAGCAGCATCGTAAACATTTTTTGTAATGGAACAAGGTTTCCATACAGTGCTGTTCTCACTCTGTAGTGAAAAGCATAAAAAAATAAAGGCTAAAACTAAAGCAGAAGGAATTCAAGCTGAAGTCTGTGGGAGGTGGGCCGTGTCAACCCCAATGTAAAATCTGAAACTGATGTGAGCAGATGGGTCCGGCTGACTTTGGACTAATATATCAGGCTCCACAGAGCAGACCAGTGCTCAGCGACAGACTTCACGCAGTAATAGCCCCTTCTCAGACCACAGCATCACATTTTTTCAGTACTCTGGGTTTCAGAAACATCTTGTACTCTCAAAGCAAGCTAAGCAGCTACAGGTTTCCCAGTACAGGGCAGTAAATATCATGTGGCATTCAGAATTCTTTTCTTTTTTAATTATATTAATGAATTTGTGTCCACATGAAGCAGGCCTGCTCCCTCGTCCACGCCAGTGTTAGTGTAAGAAAATACAATGCTAAAGTTATTGGTAGTAGTAAAAGGTAGCAGCAGTATCTCTTTAAGCACATCTGCTGATCTCCTGGACACATCATCAGTGATGTTCTTAGAAGCTTTAGACATTGTACTTCAATATGAAATACATAAAAATCTTTAATCTTCTTTAATTTTTAGGCAGATCTGATTTCTTATGTGGATGCAAAAGCAAATACTGTAACAGGATGCAGACTGAAGTGTAATATTTGTTAAATAAATGACAAAAAAATAAAGAAAACTATGCCTGGCTTCACCTCTTTAATCAGTTGTTCAACCACTTGATTAGTAATATGCACTCCTGCCTGGCGGGAATGAAAACCTGCACTTCGACTTCAAGGAACATTTAACAATGTTATTAAAGGAACAATACTAATGTTATTAAAAATTAATGAGAGAGTTGGTAAAGACTAACCAGCCCTGTGAAAATTAGTGTACTCATGTTAATACTTACCAGCTAACCAGTTGACTAGGCCTGGTACCTTCTTCCAGTAGTCCCCAGCTGGGTTCTTTTCTGAAATTCCATATCGCCGGGCCACCTCACCATTAGGACAGCGTACCCAGGCAGTTCTCGTGCTCAGCACCAGCTGACTGGCCTGGAGCCCTGCAGCGTGGAGGCAAACAGGGGTTCTTTAGCGGTGTGCTAATGTGCTAACATGGCTCGATGCAGCGATCCAGCTCTCAAGCAACAATCACAACAGTCTCAGTAACTGTGCATTGCAACTGTGAATGTTACAAAAACAACTGATGGACGATAAGAAGATACAGAGATAGATATAGAGATGGTGTACCAGGAATGTGCTCCCAGGCAGTCCCTACTGGCATCTCCTCAGTGATGCCCGTCCGTACGTGCACGTTTCCCCGGTTGTCTAGAGCCCACAGCATGCGGTCATTTGGG
Source organism: Megaleporinus macrocephalus (assembly GCA_021613375.1). Taxonomy (NCBI): domain Eukaryota; kingdom Metazoa; phylum Chordata; class Actinopteri; order Characiformes; family Anostomidae; genus Megaleporinus; species Megaleporinus macrocephalus. Next base: position 43,277,038 of record CM038712.1, read on the forward strand.
CTGGTCTGAACCCTCACCAGGTGCATACCAACAGGCTGCTCAAAGAAAACACAACACACACGGCAACGCCTTTCAAGATGAGTTTCAAAGTCATTTTCTGTAAGATCTGTTATGTAATGATCTTGTAATGTGATGCAGTCATTACTAGAGATGGAAGGATCGATTGGCCATGTATCGTATCGGCCGATTTTTAATCAAAATATGTGATCGGCGATCGACTGATCTCGAGAGCCCATCAAAAACGGTAAACAAATGAGCCTAATTTCTGTATTTCCAGCTAGAGTTTCATCCACAAAGAGGAGCCCTCCGGCCAGCTCCCTGCAGTTCCTATCTGAACCACTAGGTGGAAATACACACCCTTTCATTTTCCACAGACTGACTAAAGCAGCGGCCTCAGAGGACAGTTTATATGTTCATGGCATGTGTGGAAAGAAAACATCGTCCGTCTGGCAGTTTGTTACCGTATGTGACTCAGACTCATCCAGGACAGTTTATAACATCTGTACAATTAATAACATCAGCATCTCTCACGGCAACCAGGACAAAGACATTTAACTCTACTAATCTGATACACACTTCAGAGACACCACACAGCTGAACACAGTGATTATCAGTAAACAGCAGAGCTAGCACACACAGCTAACACAAAACTAATAACCCAGAAACCCGTACAGACCAGATCTGACCAGTACAAACAGAACAGCAGCAGAAACAGCCAGAGAGCTAAAGAACCACAGCCAGAGTGATTGAGTTTATAGTTCTAGATAAGCAGATCTTCTCGGCTGTAGAAGACGTTCATTCTGCTGCTTAATGTTCCACCTGGATCCACGCTCTGCTGTTCCTAGTAGAGATACTTTTCAGATGTGGCTCTTCTGGAGCTTATCAAGCGGTTTAGGTCCACATAGACCAACTTCTAATTTAGTTACAAATATTATACTGTTTCATGTGAGCTCGTTAAAAATGGTAGTAATCAGTTTAGACCATGTTTCATGACTTGCTTGTGCTAATAAATACACGCAGCCCTGCCGTGTCTAATAGCCCCGCCCTGAAAGGTGATCGCCGATTGGAATCGGCCTCAAAAACGCTGATCTGTCCATCTCTAGTCATTACCAAAATGTGTTGCAATGTAAATAAAAAAAAAAAAACAAAGACGTGAAGTTAAGAGCTGAACAGAGAGAACAGAGATGCCCCCGTTCAGTAGTGGCAGTCCAGCGGACTGGCTCTTCTCTATGTTCAGGTCAGCAGGTTTAAGAGTGGTCACAGTATTGGGAGGGGTTTGACTGCTTGGCAATACAGATTTATTTACAGGTATATAAAGTTTGGCTCAAATGCGTCTCAGAAGAGAAGTGGCTTGAGCGATCTGATCTACTGATACATCCTGGATGCATTTACTGGATCTGTGTTTATGTGTGGCTAATACACTGCCTGTCCCAAAAAAAAAAAAGTCTCCACCAAAAATAAGGTCTTCGTTGGACCGTCTTTAGCTTTGATTACGGCAGGCGTTCGCTGTGGCATTGTTTCGATAAGCTTCTGTCGTGCCACAAGATTTATTTCCGTCCAGTGTTGCATTAATTTTTTTCCACCAGGATCTTGCATTGATGATGGCAGAGTCTGACGGCTGCACAAAGCCTTCTCCAGCACATCCCAAAGATTCTCTATGGGGTTGAGGTCTGGACTTTGTGGTGGCCAATCCATGTGTCTCATGCTCCCTGAACCACTCTCTCACAGTTTGAGCCCGAGGAATCCTGGCATTGTCATCTTGGAATATGGCCGAGCCATCAGGGAAGAAGAAGTCCATTGATGGAATCACCTGGTCATTCAGTATATTCAGGTGGACCTCATTCTTTGAGCACATACTGTTGCTGAACCTGGACCTGACCAATTGCAGCGACCCCAGATCATAGCACTGCCCCCTACAGGCTTGTACAGTAGGCACTAGGCATGATCACTCTGGAACAGAGTAAATCTGGACTCATCAGACCACATGACCTTCTTTCATTGCTCCAGAGTCCAATCCCTGAAGCCGTGTTTTCCGGTTAGCCTCACTGATTAGTGGTTTTTGTAAGGCTACACAGCTGTTCAGTCCCAATCCCTTGAGTTTCCTTCGCATTGTTCGTATGGAAATGCTCTTACTGTCTATTAAACACAGCCCTGAGCTCTTCTGATGTTTTTCTTCGATCTGATTTCACCAAACGTTTCTCACGTTCATTCAGGATTTGGTTGTGGCCACATTTCCTCCTTGAAGACGATGGGTCCCCACTATCCTTCCAGTGTTTAATGATGCGTTGGACAGTTCTTAACCCAATGGTAGTCGTTTCTGCAACCTCCTTAGATGTTTTCTCTGCTTGATGCATGCCAATGATTTGACCCTTCTCAAACAGACTAACATCTTGTCTACGACTATGGGAGGTGTCTTTAGACACGGTTGTTTACGACATGAGAAGCAACTCATTGCACCAGTTGATGTGACACAGTTAGGTCTGCATTCATTTTACCTTTCATGTTTAGATAAATCCAAAGACCATCTGCTATTAGCCACACAATAAGCATGATGTGATTGTTTAGAAACTCAGCTGTGTATTGCATCAGAATTGCGAAACTCGATGCTGCAGTAAGGATTACACTGTGCAGCCCTCGTGCACATAACCCTAACCTATCACAACGTATAAGAAGGAGAATCTACATGTTTATCATGTTTACGCAGCCCAGCTGAACGACTGTATACCTGCTCAGGGGGCTCAATGCAGATCCAGGCTGGGAGCATCATACTGGGGTTCAGAGGTTGCGTTCCCACTCGGAAATACACCATGCCATTGGCGTCACACGCCCACACGTTCTGACTGCCGCAGGAAAAGCTCAGAAGCCTCACGTGCCCTGCGCACATGTGAATGAGTGAGGGAGAGAGGGAGAGAAAGAAAGAAAGGGGAGGGGGAAGGAGAAAAAAGAGAGAGACGGAACAAAACAGTTAATCAAGTGAGAACGATACAGACTCTATATGTAAAGCACTAGTTTACCACAACACTACTGAGGACGTTCACCATCTTAACCCCACAGCTGTTTCAGTTGTTTGTCCCTGAATTGATTCTATATACAGAAGCTGAAACCAAAAATGGAAAGCAGAGCATTTTTTAACCTGACGTGATTGGCAGCAGGCATGCTAACCCCTCCTGCCCCCATTCCAGACCTTGAAATGCTAACATAGCGCGCTTGTCTCTGACGTTTCATGAATAACCCTTTGGCGGGTAAAGTCATTTCAGGCAAACCCAGAACATGTACAGTAGCTGGAGTAGCTGAAATTTTGTATATTTAAAAAAAAAATACAAAAGCATCAGGCCTGGAGTGGCTAATCGGGAGATTAGGGAAGATTCCCGATGGGCCGGCTCATGACAACCTCGAGTTTGAGCCGGTTGGAAGGGAAAAATAATTTCAACTCTTATCTGTCACTCATTTAATCTTCTTGCATTCATTCTCCATTCAACTATGTACTCATTCTACATTCATCTCACAGCACAGCCCCTACATCGGGGTAAATTAAGAGGTCTACCATCTGAGGAAATCCCCTCCTAATTTGAGTTGGTTGCGCCCACGAGTCGTCTTTTCTGAAGCAGTAAAATTAAACATAACATCAGCGTAGAGTGAAACGTCAGTCGGTGGTGATGGAGGGCAGAGGGAGTCCAGGTGGAGCTGAAAAGAGCAGGTTAAAAAAGAAAGGTAGAAGAAGATGATGCTGCTAAATGTGTGAAATGAACAGAGCTGTTCTCCTGAAGACAGACTCCAGCAGCAGCCGATAAACAGAGATATGGAAATAAGTTTTTATTGTCAGGCTATTGTCAGCTTCGCGTAGTTTATTTCGTAGAGCCCAATACACACCATTAATCACACATATCCAGTTTCAAGCTGAAAATAATAAAGTAAATTTAAAAGTGTAGTATATTAATAGCCGAACTCATTAATGAAATGTTTTTGTAGTGTTGGAGCAGCAAACCCCTTCCAACGCTACTGATGATCCTGAGGAGGCCATGTTTACTGAAGGGACAGGTAGAGGAGTTATTTAAACTCTGTATAATATAATATATAATAACTAAGATAGTTATGTGTAATGTAAAGTATAACATAGAGAATAGACGTGATATATGTTAAATTGTGTTAATGTTAATGTACAGAGAAGGAAATTCTCATGTCTATAGACACTAGGGCTGTGTATTGGCAAGAACCTGACGATATGATACGTATCGTGATACAGCGGTCCAGATACAATATATTGTGATACTGTAAACGAAGTGATATACTGTGATTTTTCAAATCCTACTATTAAAACACACCACTATATAAACAGGTTTATCAATGTTTACAATAGCACTGCACCCTTGTGCTGCTTGTTAATGTTGGAGTGGAGCGGAAAATGGATTACAACACTGCCATCTAGTGGTCAGAGGTTTAAACACAACACAACATGATTCACTGTCTGCCTGGAATCTGTGTATCGATACTGTGTTTTTGAGAATCGATACAGTATCAACAAATATAATATCCCCATATTCTATATTTTTGATATTTTCTTACACTCCTAATAGACACTGTTATTAATAAAGTTGAGAAGCCAGTGCACTGCTAACCCTAACCCTTTTGATGCTGTAGGTAGCTGCTAAACATATGTTTAGTTTAGCTACTAAATAGGGGTGTGTTTAAAAAATAAATTTTTCGATTCAAATCGATCTTCATTTGAATAATGAATAATGATATCGATTCGTATAAACCCGAGATTGATCTTTAAAATTAACATTCCAGCTGCCCCTGCCTGAACCCCCACCACCTCCGGCCCCCGGCTCGCATGATCAGCCATTGTTTTTCGTGCAACGAGATCTAGCTGGGGGCACATCAGTTAAGCATGGCTGGAGTACAAGTGAAGGCGCCCCAGAACTTGAAAGCAGATGTCTGGCTACATTTTGGATTCAGAAACCAGGACCATCATATATAAACATATAAACACTAATGTTTTTAGTAACGGTAGGTTGAGTGTTCCTTATACATTTACCACATTAGTTCTCTGAAAACCGGTATTGAATTGAATTGAATTGGAAATCTAACTGGGACCTTGTGAATCGGGATCGAATCGATCTGGGAAATCAGTGGCGATACCCAGCCCTACAACTAAACATGAAGCTACTTAAAAGTTTAGTGTAAATCTAATTGAGCTCCTCTCTGTAGGAAAGAAAAACGCTATTTTTTTATTAAACATGTTTAAGTGAAGTGTTTTCTGTTATCTTAGCAACACATACCTGAACTTATACCCAATAGAAAGGCACTGTAAGAGCTAGCTGCTGTTTCATTTATTCAGATTCCTCCTCCATGAAAAAGAGACCAACTCCGGCCCTGAAAAGCACCAATACCAACACTGTGCAGTGAGACTGGAGCACCATAATTACCCAGTATCCTCCTAGTTCATTACTGAAAGGTCTCCAGGGGAAGTTTCTAGAGCTCATATTTCATAACAATAAGCTGATATATAATAGGATTAAGTCTTTAAGGAGCAAGTTGGTTTGGTTTAATGTGTTTGGATAACCTTGATACAACTCTGAACCTGCTAACTGCTCTTCTTCCGAACTGCTGAAACACAAAAACGCTAGAGTGCTGGAGAGTCTTATTTAGAAACTGATAGTGGGTAATGATGGTGGCTCTTGTCATACAGTGATATGACGCCTCTCTGACGTTTCTGTTCAACTGATAATCAGTAATGAGGACTGACTGTATACACGGCATGTCAAGGATCTTGCCTAATAATACGTAAAAAGGAAATTCAGGTCCTTAAAAGTAACGAAAAGAGAGAAGAGAGGTGTGGTTGGTACTAGACGTGGGCAAGATCACAATATTTATTGTTCAGTACTGTTATTGTGATATGCTTTATGATTTTTAACTATGCTTGTATGAGCAAATTGTGTACATTATCTGTACTTAAATATGGAAAAATTTAGATTAAATAAAATATAGATTAAACATGTATGCAGTGTGCAATATGATTATAAAAAATGCATTAAAAATTATGATATGTACTTTACTATAAAATATATTTTTTACATAATCGCCCCCCACCCTAGTTGGGACTTCTTGGAAATAAGCGATGTTTAATATCTTATCATTATCATTACAAATGACCAGAGGTCCAGAAATAGTTCTGAAATCAGTACTTTTACACTTTTACAGGAGTAAAAAGCTTCAGTTGATACTTCAACTTCTACAGAAGTACTTTAAACCCTAGTATCTATACTTCTACCTGAGTAATGACTGTGAATACTTCTGACACCTTTGCAAATGACAATACACAAGATTATAATAGACACTAGCGTTAGTACTGACAGGCTGATGGACTGTACGCTTCATTAAAAATCTGAATTTTTCCTTTCCAATACAGCTGACCGGGTTTATTATTTTTATGATATAATAAAATAACCCAGGTAAGTGCATTCACGCTATATTAGACTGCTTTTCATTTTGTGGGTGGGCAGCTGTTACTGTGATACTGCACATGTGCTTTTCTAAGCATAACATGAATTTGAAGAACACTAAACAGCTGTGTATGATAAAGATAGCTTAATGAATTAAATAGGATTTAGAGCAGTAAAGCACGAAGAAGGCTGAAAACTTGCAGCGGTTTATAAATGCTAATGGATTGTGTCTGTGAGTGATCCATATGGGATATTATCAAAATGTAAACGTGTTATGACATTATGTTTTATCTGGATCGCCCTGCTCAACCTTTTTATTGAAGGTTACGCAACGTGAGTTGACTGATAACACAGTAAAGCTTCGCTGAAACTATCACGCTATCACTTTCTGATTCCTAACGTTCAGCATTGTGGATCACGATTTACTTGCAATGTTCCAGATCAATAGCAGCAGAGCAATCCAGCTTGTGACAGAAGCTCAAATACTTCAGGAATAAGCAGAAAGGAACAATAGATGTCATCACACTTATGGTCTTTGACCTTTGACAGTTTTCTAGGCACACAGTGTTGCTTAGCTGCTCAGAGAACAAGCTAAAACACTTAACCACTCAATTCTACTCACAAACAAAATACTAACGGCAACCTCTACGACAAAATTAATACAGAATAATAAGCAGTTGTCTGAGATCCTCTAATCTCCAGAACTGGTCTCGGGCTACGTTTTAAAAGCAAAGGAAACACCGTGTACTCTGACGTCTGTGTGCATTCTAAAAATGAGCCTGTGTGCTCGAGCTGTCCCGAGCTCATCTTTCACTCCGCTACACGTCCACACCACCCAAAACAGGCAAGGCTACATTTGCCTCATCACATGACTGTGTGTATCTGTACCCCAGCCCCTCGCATAGCACCTCACACACACACACACACACACACACACACACACACACACTCCATAAACAAACACTGGGCTGCAGTATGTTCTTGCTGTGAGGTAACTGGAGTTTCAACTGGAGTTGCTATTAAAGAGAACTTACTGTGTCCTCTCCTTACGAGACGAACGTCATTAGTAGAATCTGAGGTCATTAAGGTTCGTTATCTAAAAAACATTATTCCTTACTAGGGCTGGGCGATATGGGGAAAAAATCTTATCACGATAGTTTTTTCATATCAGTCGATATCGATTTATATCACGATATAAATTAAATCACTATTGCCTTTTCACTTTAAGTGTGAAGTACAGATATCAAAATTTAAACATTTTGTTAAATTGTTTTCTATCATATATATATATATATATATGGTGCAGTATTAGTATCAACAGTACCCACACACAGTCACTGTGTTAATCAGGCTGTTTCTGGTTCTTTAAGTTGGTTCTGAGTAAAGAACTCTGTTTATGTTCACTCATAGCGGTGAGTCGACTCTCTGTCTGCTCTAATGAGGAGTTGTTGGTTTAGTGATTCTGTTTTCAGTAGAAAATAAAGTTTCCTACTCGGGATTTTTGGTTATAAAGTTAACTTTGTCCCAGCGTCTCACTCGAACTCCTACAGTATATATATTTATCTTTATCAATTATTAAATTACATTGATTAGCATAACGTGCGTCGCATAGATGGCCGCACCGACTGAAAGCATGGATTTATCTTTCTCTCTAGATAAAGGCAGGAGATCTGGGGGTTCATGGTAAGATGTTGGTGCTGTTGTCCCACCATTTCACACGATCACACAGGTTTGTTGACGGTGGAGTGGGGGGATCCCAGTGTCTCAGGGTGGTCTCATGTTTATGTTAGATATGCCGAAGTCGCCAGCCACACTCTGAAATGTTTAATCTGTTTACTTTCATACTCACTACAATCTTACTCCTGAGCTCAACTAACTCTCTCTCTTTACTCTTCCTGAGGTAATGACTCAGCTCACCTCCTCCCCACCATCACCAGCCAGCTCACCTCCTCCCCACCACCACCAGCCAGCTCACCTCCTCCCCACCATCACCAGCCAGCTCACCTCCTCCCCACCATCACCAGCCAGCTCACCTCCTCCCCACCACCACCAGCCAGCTCCATCTGTGTTACTGCTACACCCTCAGTTACATCACTGTACCATCCAGATGCACCAGCATTGAGATAGGGTGGGACTGTTTCAGCTCACGCCCACTTTACATAAAGACTCAGTCAGAGACCGCCTCAGTCAGAGACTGCCTCAGCCAGAGACTGCCTCAGTTAGAGACTGCCTCAGCCAGAGACCGCCTCAGTCAGAGACCGCCTCAGTCAGAGACCGCCTCAGTCAGAGACTGCCTCAGCCAGAGACTGCCTCAGCCAGAGACTACCTCTACCTGTGCAGCTTCTAAAGCTTTGCTATCCAGATTTCAAACAGAGACTCTTTTCTTTGGAGTTCAGTTTATTAAACTGTAAATACTGTTTGATCAGAGGAGGACGGGTCTCCTCTTGTGAGTCTGGTTCCTCCCAAGGTTTCTTCCTCCAGTCTGAGGGAGGTGTTCTTGCTCACTGGGGGGTATATGTTGTAACTGTTTGTTTTCAAAACTCTGTAAAGCTGCTTTGAGACAACATTGTTTTAAAAAGCGCTATATAAATAAACCTGAATTAAATTTAATATATAGAAATGTGATATATGTCGGTGTTGAGACTATTTTGTGTAAATATTTCCGGTTAAATGTATATTTTTTAGTTTAATTATACTGAAAAATGAAGAACTCATACCTAATGGCAATTTTGACCAAGAGGGTGGTCTCTGACTTCAGCACAGTACTGTAGATATAACTTTATATTGTAACTAGTCTTCGTTCAGCATGACTAGCATCAGATAATTTATTAGGTTTATGCAACATGCTGAATGTTTATGTTTCTGATAGCAAACATACCTATTGGCTACATTCTTTTACTCCAGTCATTCGTATTCTATCAATCCAATATCCCAAAGATCAGCAACGACAGAGGTGCTTTGCTCTTGCTCTGCTTTGAACCATGACCCTTTGCCTTGGTGTTACGCAAGAACCACCTGCTCATATAAAAATATAAACAAGTTCCTCAGTGATGGACACTTCTGATATCTGAAACCCTCGTTAGCTGTAACTGATCTGTAATCACACCCATTACTGCGCTAACTCAAAACACAGCCTTTGAGGCATAACCGAACCCAGAAAGCAAAGCATGCCTGGTGGTATAACACACTCTCAAGAAATGCTCCTGCTGTTTGGCAAAGTAGTTCTGCGAGGGGCTCATAACATAAATAACAACAGAAGAGGGTCTGCAGTCAACAGGCAACCTTAGAGGAGTTGAAAGTGGAGAGGGTCCAAGAGGCAAGTTATGATCCGTCAAGCAGGACTAACATCTGACAAACTTCGAGTCAAAACATGCCCACTCGCAGAGACTGATAATAATATAACAATCATTTATAAACAGCGACCTGGTGACTAACGAGTGGCACTTATAACTGTTATTCTAACATATTAACAACATTTATTAATACATCACAAGGAGGAACTCTTTTAATCTTGTAATTAATGGAAAAAACAGGTACTATGTAGAGATGGAAAGATCGGTCAGCTAGGTATCAATATCGGTATCGGTTAATCAAAATATGTGATCAGTGATCGGCCGATAGACTCAAAACAAATGAGTCTAATTTCTGTATTTCCAGCTAGCGTTTTGTTAAAACCCTCTCCAGCCAGGTCTTTGCAATTCCTATCTGAACCACTAGGTGGAAACCCATACCCTTTTATTTTCCACAGACTGACTAAAGCAGCGGCCTCGCGAGAACAGTTTATGGCGTTTACGGCATGTGCTAGAAAACATCGTCCGTCTGGCAGTGTTTACCGTATGTGAAACCAAAACAAAGATATTTAACTAATTTTTTATATATTTTAGATATTTTACTAATCTGATACTAATCTGATACTAATCTGATACTAATCTGATACGGCACTTCAGAGACACCACACAGCTGAATACAGTGAGTATCAGTAACAGCAGAGCTAGCACACACAGCTAACACAAACTAATAACCCAGAAACCCGTACAGACCAGATCTGACCGGTACGAACAGAACAGCAGCAGAAATTCAATATTCTACATTTAATAATTACAGATTTAGTTTAAAATAACAGAGTCTGAGTTTAATGACTGCAGTGTTTACTGCATTGATTTAATTAGCTTTTTTTTGTTTTAAATTAAGGGTCTAAATGTAATGATTGCAGTATTTGGGTTATTTGTTTGCTGTACTTTGTTTATTTACTGTTAATTTAGTTAAAAATATTATGCTGTTACACACGAGCTCGTTAAAATGGTAGTAAACCAGTTTAGACCATGTTTCATGACTTGCTTGCACTAATAACTACATGTAGCCCCGCCATAGCATATTGCCCCGCCCTCGATCGGTATCGGCTATCAGCTGATCGAGGTTATCGCGGTGCTCAACGATCGGAATCAGCCTCAAAAACGCTGACTGGTCCATCTCTAATATTACGACCTGATACTAAGACGATAACTGTTTAAGGTCTTCATGAATGCTGTGATCTGGTCTGGTAAAGATCACCTAGAGGCAGCACTACCTGCTGGGTGATAAGAGTGATATTTCAGGGTATAATATCGTTCACGATATTCAAAAATGTTGGAGATATTATTGTGTATGATACGATATGGCACATCCCTAATACATAACATATACATATCCACTGAATAACATTCCCATAACTAATAAATAGTCGTTGTACTTCACCATTATTATCTCCTCTCTAGGAAACTGGGCGGTCGTAATCTTAAGTAACGCCCCTGTAAGAATTTCTTAACCAATCACAAGACAGATGTCTCCCCCGCCCACACAAGAGAGTTTCAGGGGACCACCTGTCTGTAGCAGCCTGTCGATTTGTTCATTTATTTATCCGTTCCTTCGTTCACGTCACTTCATCTGTCCATTTGTTGAGTGTTCATCCGTTCCTTCACGCTGTACTTCATCCGTCTGTTCGTTCGTTCGACTGTTTAATTAAAAGAAACAAATCTTTTTTTCTGAAGGTTTCATTAAGTTTTCAATCTCAGTCAGTCTCCATTCTAACAACGCCCTGAGCAACCATCACCAACCACGTCCCTCCTGACACCAAACTCCAAACCAGCGAGCTAATTACCCCGGTAAAGAGCTTGTAGCCTGTTGCTGTGCTAGTCTAAATTTGGCACACGCATGATCCAGTGACGCAGGTCGTTTGTGCGGAGAGGTGTCTACATACCGAGCTGGCTGAGGTCCAGGGGTGTCCAGTGCATGCCGGTGGGGCAGCTGGCCGAGAGTGTGCGGATATGAACGCGGCCGTGGTTGTCCAGGCCCCATAGAGCGTCCCGACAGGCAGAGAGCTGGGTCATCTCCACGTCTGGGGGGAGCTGGACAGTGAGGGGCCGCATCGTCAGATCTTGGTCCCAAATGCAGAACAGGTCTTTCCTGCTCTGACCCAGCCACAGCAAACTCCCTACAGCCATACACAAAGAAATATTATAAACATGACGTTCACTAGTTTTCATTAATCTAATGATTTATATAAATACTTTTTTATTTCATGGCTGTCTAAGACATACAAACTGTGTTAGGAGCGTAATGATACAGAAAATTAATTATTTTATGCGCTGCAGTCTTGCTTCAATAACTTCTCATCATTTTTAGTTTAGTATAATTTTAGTTTAGTATAATTTTAGTTTAGTATAATTTATATGCAAAAGTATATGCAAACAATAGTTTTACTTCATTAGTAGCACACAGATCAGCCACTGTCTGGATCAATGAGGTAGATATGTATAATACAGGAAGTAGACAGTAAATAAAAACAGCAATTAAAACCTCCAGCAGCACTAACATGTCTGAGAAGAATCCACCACCCAAATAGTACCTACTCTGTGGTGGCTCCTGACCACGAGGAACAAGGACAAAGGGGCCTAACAAGGTGTGAAGTGAAACAGACGGACTACCGTCTGTAATTGTAGAACTACAAAATGTACCTACATGGTAAGTAGGGCGATATGGGGAAAAAATCGTATCACGATATCGATTTTTCAGTCGATATCGATATATTTCACAATATACATCAAATCACTATTGCCTTTTTATTTTAAGTGAGAAGATATCAAAGTTTTAAACATTTGTTACATTGTTTTTTATATTCTGATTTTTTTTCTTAGAAGATAGACAAATATACTATAGAACATTACACTGTATTTTAAATAAATTACACACACGAACACACACATATATCTATATATATATATCATGAACTGTATTCATTGTGTTAAGCAGGCTGTTGCTGGTGAGTCGACTCTCTGTCTGCTCTAATGGGGAGTTGTTGGTTTAGTGATTCTGTTTTCAGTAGAAAATAAAGTTTCCTACTCGGGATTTTTGGTTATAAAGTCAACTTTGTCTCAGCGCCTCACTCGAACTCCTACAATATACATATTTATCTTTATCCATGAATTATTAGGATGCACATGCGTATGTACACACACACAAAGACAAAGTAAGCTGCAAGGTGGAGTCACCGCTAACGGAACTTCTTGTTTTAGCACATCCCATAAATGCTTGATTGTGTGGAGAGGTGGGAAATTTGGAGGTCACACTTTGAACTCTTCACATGAAGGAACACTGGTCAGAGCATCACACTGACTTCATCCCACAGTGCATCCTCGTGTCATTACTTCCCCGAATAAACCGTACACACATACACGGCCATCCACATCACGTAAAGGTTCAGGTTCAGTTCCGACAATTGCAAGTCCATTGCAGGCTCCCTGACCACGCAGCTACCCATCCTGATAAGCAGCAGGCTGCATGCACTGTGATGTGACACATTCCTCGAGTAACCGTCATTAAAAGATTCTGCGAGTTTTGCCACAGTAGCTGTTCAGCCAGTTTGGACCAGATGGGACAGTCTTCATTGCCCTTATCCACAACTTGGGCACCCAATATCCTTTGTCTGGTTCACGGTTTGTCCTATCTCAGAACACAGTCAGTAAGTACTAGGGGTGTAAGAAAAAATTGAAATATCAAATATCAGGATATTATATTTGTTGATACTGTATCGATTCTCAAAAACACAGTATCGATACACAGATTCCAGGCAGACAGTGAATCATTGTGTGTTGTGTTTAAACCTCTGACCACTAGATGACAGTGTTGTATCCATTTTTAGCTCCACTCCAACATTAACAAGCAGCACAAGGGCGCAAGGCTATTGTAAGTATTGATAAACCTGTTCATACAGTGGTGTGTTTTAATAGTAGGATTTGAAAAATCACAATATATCACTTTGCTAGCAGTATTGCAATAAATCACGACATACTGAATCGTAACTGCTGTATCACGACATACTGAATTGTAACACCAGGTTCTTGCTGATACACAGCCCTTGTAAGTACCCACTACTGCTGACTAGGAGACCCCAAGCTTTGCCATTTTGGAGCTATTGTGACGCCATAACAATGTAGTCTTTGGCAAAGGAATTTCTCCCGTAGCAACCTCGTAAACAGTGAGAACTGACATCATATATTATATCCCATCTAATATGTCTAGATTATATACTTTATCTGAGCATGGTGTTATGTACACATACATAGATAGATAGATAGATAGATAGATAGATAGATAGATAGATAGATAGATAGATAGATAGATAGATAGATAGATAGATAGATAGACAGAAAGATAGATAGAAAGATAGATAGAAAGATAGATAGAAAGATAGATAGATAGATAGATAGATAGATAGATAGATAGATAGATAGATAGATAGATAGATAGATAGATAGATACCTTATTGATCCCGAAGGAAATTTAGCAGCCAGTAGCAGTTACACAGTATGATGTCTGACCATCACACTTATATGAGCCTGCTAGACGTCCCATTCCATATCCAAGTCATGGACACTCATGTCTTACTAATTAGGTTATTAGCAGGTCTGGAGTGGGTCTCTTTATCAGCCCGGGACTTTCATGTGCAAATGCGGCCCACTTTTTCCACAGAGGAGAAATTTGAATAAATGAAACAGCAGCTAGCTCCTTTTTTAGCATATAGCGCCTTTTTATTGGGTATAAATTCAGGTATATGTTGGTAAGTTAATAGAAAACACTTCACTTAAACATGTTTAATTCAAATTTAAATCAGATAAAAATTTAAAAAGGTGAAAAATGTGATAACGATGAAAACGTATTTACATTTGTACATAAGCAATAAATTAATAAAATAAAATAATTTGAAATTAAAATTACACTTTACTTCCCAACAGACAGGAGCACTATTGTTAGGTTTACACTAAACTCTTTAGTAGCTTCACTGCACGCATGTTTAGTAGCTACACGCAGCATCAAAAGCCTTTTCTGCTATTTTTTTAAATAACATTGTGCATAGACATGAGAATTTTCTTCTCTGTGTACATTAACATTAACACAATTTCACATATATCACATCCATTCTCTATGTTATATGTTATCTGTTCATCTAGGGCTACTTTTGTTCAGTAATTGTGACATAAAAGAATGCTGGGTAATGAGTTTATTATTGTGTGAGTAGCGGAGCAGGCTAAGAGTGTTGGACAGACAGCTGTCAATCAAGCTACTCCTTAGCCACACCCACACCGTTCTCAGGTAGGTTTGATCAGCATTTTTTTAAGCCTTGTTTTATCTTATATTTTTTAATTCATGCTTTGCTGGATGCTTAATATAGCATGTAACTTAAGTGTCATACAAACATTTATAACATTTGACTATGTGCTCCCTAAAACTATTAGGAAATGTTTGTTCTCACAGTAAACACAAAGTAGCTGGCAAGTCATCAACGCACAGAGAGAAAATACTGATTCCTCTTTCTGTAAAAGGTCATCTGCAAGTTTACCCACAAGACTTCAACATTTAAATAAATCAAAAGAAAAAATATAATTTGGTAAGTCACTTTATCTTTGTGTGTGTATGTACTGGTTGTGACCCAAGCATAGGTTCATCTTTAAAATAATAATTTCAAATATACTATTTAACGTATACTTGTGGTGTTACTCACCAACTGCTTTGTCAAGTAATAGAGAATAATGCTTGGCCCTAACATAGAGCACATACAACCCAAGTAAATATTAGTTATTTGTTAGTCTCTGTCTGAAATATTTAATCCCTTTAACTGAACAGAATCTCAAGTTTTATAGCATACTGAGGTTAAAGGTGAACAATATAAGCAGATATGCGCATACCTTCTTTGCTTAGAACGGCTGAGGAAAACACAAAGGCCCATTTAGTAGCAGATGCTGTTCCTCTGGGTACAATAGTCCTCCAGTATGTCCCTGAGGAAACATTTAAAATCTAAATTACCACAAATAATCAAAACAGAATGAGCCATGTTTAGGCAGCTCTAGTAAACGATCATAAAACTCCAGAAACATTGGACGCCCAACGTGTTTCAGGCAAAAAGTTAGTATTGCATAATCTTTAGAGGAAACAACTTGATCTAAGCCAGTATTTCCCTCGAGCAGAAGCAGAAGAAGCAACTCATAGATGTGGATGAGCCAGAGAAAGCTTAATAAATGAAATAACTGTATTAAAAGTGTTAAAACAGGAAAAGTGCTGGGTTTCGCAGGGAGTGGTTCTAAGATGAAGGAGTGCCGTACCAACAAGGCTGCCCTTGGCTACATGGAAGTCATTGCGTCCCGAGGCGATCCACACGCCACTGCTATTGCCACTGATCAAGCTGGGCTGACACTGGGAATGCTGCGAGAGGAAGGCCACACGCAGCCGCTCAGCCACCCGCTCCACGGGAGCCTTGGTGGCCGTGGCAACGCTCTGTGTAGCCTGAATCAGCGTCTGAAACAGGCCGCCCTGTTCAAACACCACATAGTCTGTGATGCTCACCTACAAGACAGAGAACAAGGAACGCTGAAACAATGGAAGAGTAGGATGTCAGCAACTGGTATGCAAACAAAAACTATGACTAGCATTAGGTTACCTTGTCCCGGTAAACAAAACTCCATGCTAACAAAATTACTATTATTATTATTAGTATTTTTATTAATAACTAATAATTAAAACTAATAATACTAATAATAATCAACAACACCATCATCTAAACACTCTGAACACAAAAAAAACTCTCAGAAAACATCCACTGTGCAAGGTCCCCAGCTCACAGCCCAGTCAAACTCTGGTGAAAAGTGTCTCAGGCTCATTCAAACACTGCTATTGCCAAGTCTCTCCACAGGTTTTCAGTTATCAAACTCTCAGATTAGCGAAGAAGGTCAAAACAAAACTATTTACAATCATAAAAAATAAAACAAACAAAAATATGCAAAGCATTTCACTAGACATGACCACAAACACACCAAAATAATCCAACCTGTATAATAAACTAATTTTATTATACAAACAATCAATATTTGCCACTTATATAAAGTAAATAGTATATTTACCGCACTCTCTTTAAGAGTATTATGTGTGCGCGCACCTGCCACCAGTGCTCGTCCTCGCCTTGAGGCTTCTTTGTTGTGACCCCTGTCCTGAACCACAGGCTGCCACTGGTGTCTAAAGCCCACAGTGTGTTGTTCTCACCCAAGGCAATGCAGATGGGCTCCAGACCCTGATTCTCACTACATGGACAAAAATACATGCACATACAGAAGTGTGGATAATTATGATATTAGAGGCTCTCAAAAAAAACTAGTACATTCTGAAATCTGATTCAAAGCAGTATTATGTCTACGTCAGAAATCTACCAGAGCGTGATAAGAGATACACACAAGAACAGAAACATACAATCATTGGTACCAAGTACATTATGAAATATGATGATGTAATCAGGTCGGAGTCATCTTTGGTAAGCAAAACAATATGACTATATCTTGTGTTCTAATGTTCATTCCTAGAATATAGATACAAAACTGACATGATTAGTTGTGAGAATTGAAAAGTTTTGGTGCAAATCTTTGCTACAATACCAAATTGGACCACAGCTGTTTTACTATTTGACTAAAACAAGACATAATAATTTAACACTGCTAATAATAACACTTTCTAAAAAGAATGGCTGGACTAAAAATCAAATATAGACAATTTTCTCTCATACCCTGGAATCATTTGACAAGATCTGTCTAATACAGCTGCAAACAGCTTTCAGCTGTGTTTATTTTATAGTTCACAGTATGTCATATTGAGGTATTAGGCATATTGACCTTAATGGAGACCTGGATGAGAGACATTTTTGGAATGTATTTACAAAAAAGTTTGTGTGTCTACTGTCTCCTAGCGTTTGTCAGCATCATTATTCCAGCACTAAACTATTAAAGCAAAAAACAAACGTGTCAGCTGACCCTATATCCGGGTCTACGTAAAGGAAACAGGTCCTTTAACACAGAGAAAAGTTTAACATGAAATTTTTAAGTGAAAGTAAGTCAATAAACCTTTAAATAAACAATTGTACTGTGAAAAAAATAAAACATACAATTTTAAATGCACCACACATTTTCCACGTCACTACTTGACCAAGTAAACAGTAATTGCAAGTAACGTTAGATGTGTGCTCTCTGTAGAGAGAGTATTTTTCACTTTTACATGTATTTAACCAAGGCACCCAAACCTTTAGGTTAAAGTACTCATGCGTACCTGACTTTGTCGTACTTCCACTGCTCTCCCTCTGCGCAGTACCTGCTGAGGCCCTCTCTGTAGAACAAAGCCCTTTGCTCACTGAGTGCCCACACAACGCTGCCCCGTGCTGCCATCTGAGCCATGGGACAGGGACAGTCCACTTTCACTGCCCGCGCACATGGCCTGTCCACACTCAGCCCTACAGATACACAGGTAAAGTATTTACTATGTTTCTGTAGTAATTACACTTAAACTAAATCACAGACTAAATTCAAGGTAGTACTATTACTTATGCAACCTACTTTCATCTTTTTTTAATAGAAAACACTTTCATGCATTATGAAAAAACACCTACACAAGTTTAGAGACTGCTTAACAACTCAACTCAGTCTAAGGTGACAGTTTAGACATTCTGTTTTCATGTTTCTAACTGGTGCAGTACAAGCTTTAGTATATTTATCAGCTGTATTTTGGCTGTTAACTAGATCTGAAAATGTGTAAATTTGGTTTTAAAGTAGTCCTTTAACACACTTATTGCACAGTTTTAAATATAATAATAACAATAATAATAATTGGACTTAACAACACAGACAAATATTTCTGCTTTGTAATTGTACAACACTTGCACAGTCTTTTCGCTTGACTTGACTTCTAGGGGTTTCAATTCAAACAAAAATTAGTTTACATTAAATTTCTTTTTTACAAATCTCTGAATAAACAAATTACAAATTATGTGGCTGCAGTGGCTACCTTTAAATGCTTAACCTTTATTAATTATTCCAGGAAACTAATAACAAAAAATAAGATACATTAATGTTTTCACAACCTTTTCATTTCATTTAATTTTGAACACATTTTTATGATCTAATGAGAAATTTCATATTTTATGGCAATTGGTTAATGTTTGCAAATTCATGTCTCTTTATAAAGTTAAAAAAATAAACAATAGAATTAAGTGAAAATAAACAACAACAAAGTTATTTGTCTTAAGCATTCCTCACTTTTGGAATAGATGAGCACTTTTGTGGACGCTTCATACTGAGATTTGTTTTAACTCTATTTGTTTTTTGAACTGGATTTTGTTGGTAGTGATGTGCAGTGATGTGTTAGCCAGGGGATCATAAAGTTTCTACTTTTGCTCTACGAACTGAGTGAGATTTCAGTTTTGAACAGAGAAAGTTCTCTGTTTCAAAACACTCTCTTACTGTCATCAATGTTCCTTGGTTTACTCAGACCAGAAAAAAATCAGAAAAAAAAAAAATCTATGAAATTATATCCGACTTGATATTTGCCTTTATCATTTATGAAAATACACGTGACTGGATAAACTTTAACGCTTCTGTTCATGTTTGTCGCTAAAATAAAACAATTTTTTCCTTTACATACATTAATCAGCTTTGCTAATGAATTTTTCAAGAGCTCGCTTCGGTCCGCTGAAATAATTTGTTGGGTTTGCATCCAGACAGTGGGATGCCAGTTAATGGTCAGTTTCTGAATTTGTTTATTAAGCAGAATTAATTTTTCCAAAAAAATTCCTATATTAATATGATATAAACTTTCTATAAATAATAATTTCCCAATAAATAATACATGTTATGTGGCTAATTAAAAGTTAAATTATATTTTAAGTGTCTCCACTTTTGTTTTTTGGCCTACTTTTGCAAAATATAGTGTGTTTAATACTAATTTCTGATCCAGTTTCACATTATTTAACCTTAGAATGGATTCATGTTGCAACTTTTGCATAGTGTCTATTTAACATGCCTCAGAAAAACAAAAGGAATTGAAACTGGAGACTATTTATGGATGTGCAGAAACCCTGTCTAAATCTGGGTTCATAGAGCTCTCTCATAATTATCATGCAAACAAATAAAAGTTACTGTACAACAAGCTATGCCTTTAGAGCCTTTGCTATTTTCAATATGAACCTTTCCACGAACATGGCATCACAACACTGACCACTGCTTCCTGGGGGAAAAAATAAAAACTGAATTGAAGGAATTGCTCTGAGAAGTAAAACTCGAGCTGCAGAGTTAGACGGTGGTCACGGTCGTATGATCTGATAGCTGGCCAGTGTATCTGCAGCAATAATGTGGTTATAGTTAGAGAGCCTTTTGCTGGGGATTTCCATAAACAGAGCTGCAAGGCGTCTGGCACGGCCAGGGTGAGAGCAGCTGCGCTTGATCACGCTCCGCTCTGTTACGTAAGGCTCGCGCTGCTGCACACAGAACTCATACTGAGGCTGGACAACAAGGCAGCAGCAGCAGCAGCAGCAGACGCCTGCAGTTCTCCAACTGACACATTCTTTTTACTTCCAATAGAAAACTACTATTGTCAGAAAGACGTGATTGCCAGGAACATTAGAGAGGGGGCGACTTAACAATTAGTCTAAATTTAGGCACAGCGGTGGATTTTTCAGCAAATGCATGTTGCGCCATCTAGTGGTCTACATGGTAGCTCTGCTCTCTGTCTTCAGCCTCAGTACTGAGCAACAAGATATTAACTAGCCTGTAAAGCAGGGGTGTTTAATTTAGTTCAGTAAGGTCCAGTTAGGAGAAATTTCCTCAGGCTGAGGTCCGGACCGTCATCCTTTCTAACTTATGATCAGTGTTATGATTCAGTGCCATATCTCTTATACTGAAGTAGCCAAGTGTCAGCATTTTATGTCATCAGCAATTGAAAAACAAACTAATTACAAATACCGTTGAGTTTATTTTATTAGTATTCTTTTTTAAAATGCTGAATAAATGTTTCAAGTAAAAACATAGGCTACGTAAAAAAAAATGCACCCTGAATTACTTATTTATTAAAAAAAGTAAATAAAACTTGTTAACTGAGTTTCACATCTTATTAGTTTATCTCTCTCTTGTGTTCCTCCACTCTTTCTCTTGTTCAGTGAGAGGAGTGAGCTCTTGGTTCTCCAGCCAGGACTTTAAATCTGGGCTGAAACTGTGTTAGGACCATTCTCACACACATATGAGATATCCGGAACGTTATGTGTGGAGTGAGCACGTTCTCACTCACTTGATAAAAAGCAGAAGACGATGGATGGATGGATGGATGGATGGATGGATGGATGGATGGATGGATGGATATTACATTTACGGCATTTAGCAGACGCTCTTATCCAGAGCGACTTACAAAAGTGCTTAGTGTTGGTTCGAGTATGAATCTCTATCTAGTACAACAGGATTAAGTCCAAACCACTCTTATACTCAAACTCCTAGAAAAAAGACAATGCAATACCTAGCAAGACTGGAACACCTACAGAGAAGAGAACAAATACAAGACTTCATACAGTACAAGTGCAGTACTTAGTCAGAGCTCCTAGAAGATAAAGTGCAGTTACAGTTTATACCATACTTTAGTAGATTAGTGATTATAAGTGCTTTACAAAGAGATAGGTCTTCAGTCTGCGTTTGAAGACCGCGAGAGAGTTCGCTGTTCGCTGGATGGATGGATGGATGGATGGATGGATGGGATGGATGGATGGGTATGAGATATACGTGGCTGCTTTTAGTTAGCGCCAAGGTCTCAGAACCTATGAGACATGTTGGCTTGGAGCTGCCTGTGGGAGAATAAACGTACATGTCTCGGTCCAGTCCTGGTTGAAAAGTCATTGTCCCTCGTCAACTTTTCTTTTTTTAGAGCAAGCGATTGGTCTGTGAGGTTTCTGCACCGCAAATCCCTTCTTAAGTACCGCCGCTTAAAATAAACACAGTCAAAATTAAACCCTTCTAAATAGTTTAACAGTTTGGGTCCGGATTCAGACCATGGTCCGCCTATTAGTGACCTCTGCTATTTATGCTATTTTCAATGACAACCCTGGGGCGGCCATCTTTGTTTACATTGTGTTAGAACTTCTGGTGTAACCGCGGATACGTTGATACTAATTACAAGCAAAACAACAACAAACATATAAAACGACTAGAATAACATGTTCAGTTAGAGGGAGTCAGTAATTAGAAGACAGCACATAAAGATCAGAGTGTTGGGGGGCCGCCTTCCAAAGAAGACCTCTGACTGAAGACCCTAAATTTAAAACATCCACCCAAACCTCTGTATGTCTGCTCTCACCATTCTGTGGAGGAGAACCAGCACCAGAGCTTCCTTATCCAGAGAAATGTCTCTCTTATGAAGCTCAGAGGAAGCAGACGTGTCGGGTGCTGGTGAGTCTATCAGTTCAGTAACTGTTCTCTGATCAGTGTCTACCGCGCTAGGCTATCTGGACTGTAACTAACACCCACGCAGAGCGGCTCGGGCAGCTGCTGGACTTGGGTTTAACCGGCTTTCAGAAATATAAACTCACCGTCTGTGTGTAGGAGGACACGCCCACCTTCCCACTGTGCAGGTACTGATATGCTTCAGTACTTTTATAGTTTTTCATTACTGAACCGTCTACACCTTCCGAGAGTACAGAGTAATTAAACATGTCTCCATCAGTAACCTCAGACCACCTTCTCATATCACCCACCCACTGTGTTATTAACCTCAGACCACCTTCTCATATCACCCACCCACTGTGTTATTAACCTCAGACCAACTTCTCATATCACCCACCCACTGTGTTATTAACCTCAGACCACCTTCTCATATCACCCACCCACTGTGTTATTAACCTCAGACCACCTTCTCATATCACCCACCCACTGTGTTATTAAGCTCAGACCACCTTCTCATATCACCCACCCACTGTGTTATTAAGCTCAGACCACCTTCTCATATCACCCACCCACTGTGTTATTAACCTCAGACCACCTTCTCATATCACCCACCCACTGAGTTATTAACCTCAGACCACCTTCTCATATCACCACCCACTGTGTTATTAACCTCAGACCACCTTCTCATATCACCCACCCACTGTGTTATTAACCTCAGACCACCTTCTCATATCACCCACCCACTGTGTTATTAACCTCAGACCACCTTCTCATATCACCCACCCACTGAGTTATTCATCCTGGATGAGACAGTGTTGTTCCATCCATTTTGGTTAGCTGACCGGAAGTTCTAACACAAAGGCAGAAGAAACACACGCTTGAAAGTGGGTGTGGCCAAATACGGTGCCATCATCCAGTTATATCTGTTATTCACACGATGGCTGCAGTTACGGTTCCAGTGCAGTAAAATATATATCATTTATTTATTTATTAATGACGTCCTATTAATAATGAGTGCCCACGCCATTTCACCTGTCTGCAGATAAAGGTCTCCACTAGTGCGGATGATCCAGGCCGTGTCGTCACTGAGGGCCACGAACGCCGTCTCATCCAGGGCTTTGTACCAGTGCCTCTTGCCTTTGATGGTGACTTTTCCGCAGGCGTAGGCCGTCATGGTCTTCTGCTCCACCTTCCATAGCAATGAGCCTGCCACAGGCATGACCACCCACAAGCACTGCTCTTAGATTCTGATCTCCGACCACACAGAATATTCAGTTCTAGCTGCATAAACTAGGCCTGGGAGATATAAAGACATTACTTCTCCCATAGTGCATCAACAGACATCAAAACTATTAATTATATATTTATATACTGTTATATGATGAGAAGAAAGCATTCTGTAGTTTTGAATATAAATAAAAATAGATAAGTAATTACCATCCACTATTATTCTCATAAGCCCATACTGTTGATGTAGCAGCAGCTAAGATGAAATAAATAAATAAATAAATAAATAAACTTACCTGAAGGGGACAGCGCCACCTGCTGGACATTCTCCTCAAACTTCTGCCAGCTCAGGCTGCCATTTGGGAGTCCGGTGCAGTATAGGCCACCTTTGAAGTCCAGGCACCACACGTGACGGTCAGTCACCACCAGGCTGAGGATGCCACAGCCCGGCCCGCTGTAGCCCATCCAGCTCTCAGCCAGCTGCGCAGAGAGCACAAACAGTATTACAACAAACAATGCTGATAAACTCAACTGGGCCTTAGTCTGGGTTTAAGGTTTATGATTTTATAAAAACAGTTTTGTAATGCTCAAGCCTGTAGATGTTTTGGAATAGTCAGGGTTTAGGGAACGGGTGAAGATGTGATAAGTCTAATGAATGAAGGCCAACAGAACGTTGGACACAGTCACGTGTTGGGTTGATGGAAAGGTCACAATTAGAGATGGAAAGATCGATCGGCTATGTATCGGTATCGGCCGATTTTTAATCAAAATATGTGATCGCAATCGGCCGATATTTCTCCAGTTTAGCCGATCCTGAGAGCCGATCGATGGCGTTTAAGAAATGAGACTAATTTCTGTATTTCCAGCTAGCGTTTCATCCAGGAAGAGGAGGTTGCAGGTCACAATGTAGAATACAGCAATTGTAGAAATGTAGAATATTCAATTACTGCTGCTTTGTTTTGTGTTAGCTGTGTGTGTAGCTCTGCTGTTTACTGATTCTCACTGTATTCAGCTGTGTGGTGTCTCTGAAGTGCTGTATCAGATTAGTATCAGATTAGTATCAGATTAGTATCAGATTAGTATGTTAAATATCTTTGTCTTGATTCTTCAACGAGACACACTGATTTGACTAATTTTAAAACCGTCCTGGATGAGTCTGTCACATACGGTAAACACTGCCAGACGGACGATGTTTTCTATCAGCTCATGCAGTGAACGCCATAAACTGTTCTTGCGAGGCCTCTGCTTTAGTCAGTGGAAAATGAAAGTGTATGTGTTTCCATCTAGTGGTTCAGATAGGAATTGCAGGAAGCTGGCTTCCTGGATGAAACGTTGAAATACAGAAATTAGTCTCATTTGTTTAACGGCTCTCGGGATCGGCTACATTGGAGAAATATCGACCGATCACCCATACATACACTGTAATGAATTGCTGTAAATTTACTGTGGATATATAACAGTATCTTACAGTTTTTTATAAGAATTGTAAAATACAGTTTAATAATCACACACTGTGTGTAAATTAACAGTGATATAATCAGTCGCCCAATAACAGAAAATAACTGTAATTTATCAGCTAATACAGTATTTTCTGTTTACCTTTTAAAATATGCTCCATCATCCCTTTACAGTCCAGTCACTATCCATCAAAATCATACTGGTGATTATAGACTAATGTTTATTTTTAATTATAACCCTTTTTTATTAAACTGTCCAAACTACTTCTACTCATTTAAATAACAAAATATATGCAGTGGGCGGGGCCAGCTTATCTGACTCTAAGTTAAGACTCTCAGCTCATTCAGTCAGTGCAGGAAGTGCCGGGCAGCTTGTATTGTGTTCATTCGTAAAATAAAATATAATCTAAATCAGTTCTTAGACGAGGAGACGCGAGCTGGTGTATTTATAACTGACACGTTTGGACTGCAGCTGCGGCGGTCCCCGAGAAACTCAAGAAAAAGGTAGCTGTTAACGTCTCGTCTCCTAAAGTTTGCAGTGGTACGGTTTTGTCAGTATGATTATTAAACTTTTTAAGATATAAGATGTTGTTAGTTAGGTCTGTTTTATTTAGTGACTAAATTTAGCAAAGAAACTGTAGCTTGAACGGTGTTAGCTATTTAGCTAGCTAGCTGGCTGGCTAGTTGGTTAGTACCATAAATACGCAGTTATTTTACTGACATATACTGTAATTCAATTTACAGTACAATACTGTTAAAATAAATTACAGTAGATGCTCTGTAAAATTACAGTAAAATACTGTTAAACTAAATTACAGTAAAATACTGTTAAAATAAATTACAGTAAAATACTGGCGTTTCTGATGCGAGTGTTTTACTGTTAATTTACAGTGTAATTTTTTACAGTGTAGCTGATCGATCCTTCCATCTCTAGTCCTTTGTAGTTAGTCTTAGTCTAAAATAGACCATTTGCCATGCTTCCTCACATCTCCTTCAAGGAGCTGCCTGACTCGGTTGGCTACGTCAGATGACAACATGGTCTCGTGCCAGCAGCAAGCTGCAGAACAGCTGGTGCCGAGGACATGAATGACTAATATTTTTAAAATTCCAGCAGTGTCTGACTGTCAGAGGCGAAATTCCAATTCCACCTTAAATGGTTGAGTAATAAGAACAGTCAGTTCAGCCCACAGCCATTACTAATCATGGTATCGTATTTTGTACACGGTATATTAAGCAAAACCCACATATTTTATAATCACAGCCAGCTTCATGCTTGTCTTGATGCTATGCAAAGTCATAATCTACCTCCTCCTTACCAGGTCTGCTTTGTGGAGCCGTGCCTCGTCCTGCTCCGCCTGATTAGAGGCAGAACCCTGAAGGCTCAGAGTGCTGAGTCCATCTCCTAGACTAGTGCTGGATGGCATTCCATGTGCATATATGTCCTCCTCATCACTAGAGGGCAGTGGCTCAGGTTCTGGTTCTGGGGAATAGGCCAGAGGTCTAATAGGGTCATACGGTAAGTCCAAGTCAAAGTCCCTGTGCATGTCCTCTTTGGACTGGATCCCCAAATCCAGCAGCGCGTCAGGACCATCGTCCACAGCCTCCTCCATCCCGGCCTTCTCCTCAGCTGCTTGCACGTACGAGAAGGTGCACTCCAGGAGCATGTCTACGTCTGGAGTGGCAGTCATCTGAGGTTCACGCTCTGCAAACGTACCCACGGGGTCACCGTAAGCCTGGCACTCCATGTCTTGTAGAGGAAGAGATGTTGGACAAGAGAGTTGAGCGTCCGGTTCTCGGTTAACGGGGCTCGGACTATACTCTTGGTCCTGGTTCTCATTCTCTCTTTGAGGGAGTTCTGAAAGGTTCTGGCTCAGAAAGGGCTCTCCACAGATCGAACCCTCCTGGTCAGGTGAACCATTGCTGTGGAGGTCCAGGCTGCTGCACATGAGGCTGGTGCGGTCCGAGGGCGGCTCGCTGAGAGGCGTCTGCAGGAAATCGCTGGCTGTACCGTCCTGGCTGAACATGCCTTCTGACCAGCTGCTGCGCTCGTTCACACGATTACCACTCTCTGCAGAGACACACACACACACACACACACACACACACACACACACACACACACACACACACACACACACACACACACACACACAGTACTGAAACACATTACACTGCCTCTCTGCAATTCTAAAATACATACACAGAAAAATAATATTACAGACTCAAGAAGTTTTTTAAGTATATCTCCAAATATATTTGGAGTTGAGTTATCTTATTTCCTAAAATGCAAGAAAATTAAGAATATAAGACACTAAACAGTCAATCATATCTGAAAATCCATTCTTAATATTGTGTTTAGATGTTTTAATAATTAACAGTGGGTGTTTTAAGTCAGGAGTAAGGTTCAACACTCCTGTATCTGATCAGCATAAGCTGATAAGCTGTACTGGCCCACATTTCTGAAATATTAATATAAATAAATAAAAAAGAGGCACTACAATAGCTTCGCTGGTCATAGAATTTGGCAGGTAGCATCCTGATAGAAAGGGGGAGGTGGAAACAGGACATCAAACAAAAAGAACATCGAAGGAACTGCATGCCTCTTTGATCTCAGTTCAGGTAATTGTTTATGACTAGGGGTGTTCCATATCGTATTGTACACAATAATATCGCCAACGTTTTTGAATATGGTGAACGATATTATACCCTGAAATATTGTGCCATATCACCCATCACTAATTATCACATCAGGTACTACTTTTACTGTTTTTAGAAAAAGATAAATTCACACTTTTCTCATTTCCCATTATATATCTACTAGAGACAGATTTTATCTCCAGTATCATTCACTTTACTTCAGTCCTGGATATATGGAGATATTTGGAGTGCTTTATTTAGTATCATGACATTCTGGATCATTGACTTCTGTTATAATCTAATAAATTCTTGTATCTCAGTTAGGGGTGTGCCAAATCATATCATAAAATTTAATTTTCATTTTGTTGCAGTAGTGTATTCTTGAAATATTTTTTTTAAATTCAATGTTTTGTCATATCGCCAAGAATATCGTTATAGAAAAAATACCATGAAATATCGTGATATTATTGTAGGGCCATATCGCTCACCTCTATTTATGACTTCACAGCAAGAAAGAGGCTAAACATCAATGACTTTCGTAGAAGATCAAACAAGAGCGAGGACTCAAACAAAAAAAAACACCCATGCTTATCTCACCTTGGCAACAAAAGCAGCTGAAGACTCTGGGAGCGTCCGAAATCGCCTTTTTGAGGTAGGGATGGGGATAATTTTGTCAATTTTGTTAACTCTGATAACATTATTCATCTCTTAAATGAATAGCGGGTTTTTTAAGGTGAATCTTAAAATCTAATCTAATAATACTGAATCTAATCTTGTGCCTACTGACTAGTAGGCGATCTCGGGCGCACTCTCTGTATAACCTTTGGAATAACATTCTATGCAAAGACCAGTCCGAAGGGCAACTTATTGACAACATAGATTCCCTTATATCTGTATAGTCCAACAATAATTAAACAATAATCAACAACATAGATTATCTTATATCTGTATAATCCAACAATAATTAAACAATAGTTAATAACATAGATTCCCTTATATCTATATAGTCCAACAATAATTAAACAATAATCAACAACATAGATTATTTTATATCTGTATAATCCAACAATAATTAAACAATAATCAACAACATAGATTCCCTTATATCTGTATAATCAAACAATAATTAAACAATAATCAACAACATAGATTCCCTTATATCTGTATAATCCAACAATAATTAAACAATAATCAACAACATAGATTCCCTTATATCTGTATAATCCAACAATAATTAAACAATAATCACTAACATAGATTATCTTATATCTGTATAATCCAACAATAATTAAACAATAATCACTAACATAGATTATCTTATATCTGTATAATCCAACAATAATTAAACAATAATCACTAACATAGATTATCTTATATCTGTATAGTCCAACAATAATTAAACAATAGTTAACAACATAGATTCCTTTATATCTGTATAGTCCAATAATAAATAAAAATTTTTTTTTTTTGGTGTTTATTGAGGCTCTCTGTATAATTTATGGCATTGTGTTTAGAGATCTGCATGACTTCACTGGGACAAATAAACAGTGATAAACAAGATCAAAGCACATAAAGCAATAAAACCTGTGTAGTAACTGCAGAGTATTAGCCTTGAAAAAAACGATGACGACTGCGATGATGTAATACACCTCCCTGCACTCACCTTGTCTTCTCCTCTTGCCCTTCTTTTTCAGTTTGATCTGCTTTACCACCAGCTCCTGCTGAAAGTCCTCCTGGGTGATGGCGCTGTAGCGGCTGGAAGACATCTCGGAGGCCGAGGCCTCGGTGGCTGGGGTGCTGGCCGTGAAGGCGCCCTGAGCGCTTTCCCAAGAAGTGACGGAGCTGCTGCGGCTTCGTATGTCCAGGGAGATCCTTTGCTGGCCCTCCACCTCCTCAGCCACCTCCAGCGCCTCCAGCGCCTGACTGAACTCCTCTTTTACCTCCTCAGAATCGTCCACCTCATTCTGCTCCTCGGGGCCAGGGTCCGACTCGCGTTCCACTATGATGGGCATGGTCCTAATGGGCTGAGCTGTTTCCACAGCACCATTTGGAGGAAGCAGGATAGTGGGTGTGGAAAGAGGGGACGTCAGGCGAAAGGAGAGATCTGACACTGAATGAAACAGAGAGTGAGAGTGTGTGAGTTAAAACGTATACACTGTATGAGGGAACCCCTAAAACTCTTCAGTAACTAAAGTAATACTACTATGTACACAGTTATAGGAGTGAGGAACTGAAGTACGGGCTCACATATAGGCTGCCAAGAGTTTAAGGAGCAGAGGTGTCAAGTAACAAAGTACTAATACTTTATTACCATACTTAAGTAGAAATGTTGGTTATTGATAACATGTCTTTGAAGTTTGACTTCATTACAATACTTATAGACGACTAGTCATCATATCTTCTGCTCCATGAAACACATGTTAATGTTCAGTAGTAACAGATATGCTTCTTTAATATATTTACATTGTACTAAACTACATTCATGTTTAATGGGTGTATATGAGCTGAAACAGGAAGCCTAGCGCATCCCAAACTTATCAACATTAACATTTTAATAGAACATTATAGTCATTATGGCTTTTAGAAGAATGGGGTTTTTGGGGAGGTGGGCTAGTGCACTATAGACCCCTGTGGTGCGGCCTAAGCTTTTGTCCTTAATGGTATTTTTTTTTTACATTACTTTTACTTTTATACTTTAAGTATAAACTCTAACTGGAGTAAAAAGCTTGAGTTGATACTTCAACTTCTACAGAAGTATTTTTAAACCGTAGTATCTATACTTCTACCTGAGTATTGAGTGTGAATACACCTTTGTTAAGGAGTTAAGAAACATAGAAGTACCTACATGGTAGAAGGTAATGGGCTTGCCTAAAGTTTAGAGAGTATAAATGCACCTGCCAAAGTAATTGGAAACTGAACTATCTATCATTACTGAAAATTAATATCTTTAAACATTCTCTAGTACAGGGGTGTTTAATTAGAGTCAGTAAGGTCCAGTTAGAGGAGATCTCCTCAGGTCAAGGTCTGGACCATCATCATTTCTAACGTGTGTTCTGATTCAGTGGTGTGTCCTGTTTACTGAAGTAGTCTAGTATCAGCATCTTATACCATCAGCTACTGAAACACCAACACACCACACATACCGTTCAGTATATTTCAGTATATTTACTGTTTAAATACTGAACTGAATAAATGTTTTTTTTCATCTTTAATTAAAAACAAGAGCTACATTTAAAATGATTTTTTTAAAAGTGCATCATAAAGTGTTTATTTATAATAAAAAGTAAATAAAGTGTTTTATAAAGTGAGTTTCACATCTTATCAGTTTCTCTCTCTCTTGTGTTCCTCCACACTTTCTCTTGGTCAGTGAGAGAAGTGAGATCTTGGTTCTCCAGCCAGGACTATAAATCTGGGCTGAAACTGTGTTAGGACCATTCTCACACACATATGAGATATCCAGAACGTTCTGTGTGGAGTGTGTATGTTCTCTCCGTGTTTGAGTGGGTTCCTCAGGGTACTCCGGTTTCCTCCCACAGTCCAAACACATGCATGTTAGGATCCTCACTCTAAACTGACCGTAGGTGTGAGTGTGTGTTGGCCATGTGATGGACTGGCAGCCTGTCCATGGTGTACCCTACATTTGCCTGCTGACGCTGGGATTGGCTCCAGCCCCCTGTGACCCTGAATAGCGGGATATAGTGGAAGATAATGGATGGATGGATAGATATGAGATGTCTGGCTGCTTTTAATTAGTCCTACGGTCTCAGAACATATGAGATGTTGGTTTGGAGCTGTGTTTGGGAAGTATAAACATCTCTGTCTCGGTTCATTCCTGGTTGAAAAGTTGTTTTTCACCGTCAACTTTTCTTTTTTCAGGGCGTTTTCACACCTGTAGTTGTTTCTCTGGTCCAGATCAGTTAATGAGTTTGTTTACTTGGAGCGTTTCCTCCTCGGTTAAGTTTGTTTTCACATGCAAAAACCTAAACGCACCAAAATGCGCCACGTGAGCACGTTGTCTCCTCTGATTGGTCAGAGCTATCTGGTGTGTGAGCTAGAAAGTAAACACAGGAAGAAGATCCGGTTTTCTAAACTACTGCACATTTCTTGTAGAGCGTATCACGGAGCAGCGGCAGAGACAGCATCTGTTCATAGCTGTAATAATAATCTGATAATATACCAAACTACAGTCCACCTGCAGACCACCCAGCTCACTCCAAACATCAAGTAGACCACGTCCCTCACTGCTAGTCCAACAGAGACCTGGCTTCATTGTCCTCGCCCTGTTAGCTGCTCCAGTTCTCCAGTTCTCTGTTTACACCATCTGCCGCATCCCATAATGCAAAGCACACCTGGCTGCAGGAGATGTTTAGATCAAACTTGTGGAGTTCACCTAATACTTGGGTCGGATCGAGGTCGGATCATGTTCTCACCACAAACGAACCGCTCCAGAGTTTGTTTGGAATCGGACCGAGACCACCTCTTATCGAGGGTCCCGGTGTGGTTGTTCTGGAGTGTGATTACTGTTTTCACACCTGACAAAACGAACCACACCAAACGAACCAGAGTCGGTTTTAACCGGACTCACTAGAGCTGGTGTGAAAACACCCATAGAGCACGACGTCTGACTCGCTTCATTCTCCAACTGCTGCTTCTCGCCTGTGTGTGCCACGCTCACAAATCAGCACAGATCTGATTGGCTGAGGAGTTCTTGGTGATTTTACAACGCACGTGATTGGTCTCCTGAGTAGTTTATCTGTTTGGTTCCACATTGGACAAACTGATAATCCTGGACCACGGTTGACCTATTAGTGACCTCTGCTCTACGTGTTTAAACAAACTCTGTTTGGCTTAACTGGGTATTATTTGTTTGCTGATGTCCATCGTTTTAAAATTCAAACATCCCCTGAGAGCAGATCGTTAAGTAGGTTTTCATTTAACACTAAAAACATTTTATATATATATATATATGTGTGTGTGTGTGTGTGTGTTCATAAAGTCTTTTCCTTTTTTTAAACAATCTTATTCAGACATGCCTCCAGTGTGTTTGACTAAGACACCACTGTACTGCCTCTTGAACTGGTTTCAGGGTCCTGAACTGCAGCTTCTGCAGGAAGAAGTTTCTACAGAATCTGAGTAATTCTTCTAATGAAGTGCTGTGATGGTCAAAGCACCAGCGCATCAGCAGAAAGCACGTCTTACTGTTGGAGATGAGTCCCTCGGGGCAGTTGGAGATCCGCATGACGTCTCGATCTCCTTTCAAAATGAAGATTTCATTCTCCGTGCATGACACAGACACTATGTCTCCACAGCTTTCCAGACCACCAATGATGACCTCGAAGTGAGCAAACGGAGGAAATGAGCAGCAGTAGTAATAATCAGCCTAGTCACTGCTAATACACCAGGCGGGAAAAAGCAATGAATAGAATAAACAGAAGAAAGTCTCAGTTTCAAAAGCAAATACAATCTGATCCTTGCAAATAAAACTATTAAATATTATACCATTGATTTAAAAATCGTATTCGAGTTTAGGGCCGTCTAATCTTATCTGCCAGAGGCCGACGTGGCTGCAGGTTTTCATTGCATCCACAGCTGCATTCGTTTAATCCATTGGTCTTCAAACAACTAATCAGGTCTACTGGAATAAAAACCTGCAGCCACACTGACCCCTTGAGGATAAGACTGGACATTCCAGTGTTAGAAAAAAAAAATATTTGCCAAGACTTGTCCGTCTCAAATCCTAGTGAGTGTGTAAGTAGGCTGTCTAGGTAGTGAGTGTGTAAGTAGGCTGTCTAGGTAGTGAGTGTGTAAGTAGGCTGTCTAGGTAGTGAGTGTGTAAGTATCAGCGTTCTCTCCTCATCTCTCCTCATAAAACAGATTACTGAGACGCTCTAGTTAGAGAGAGACTGCGTCACGCCACCGGTGGTTTAGCTGGTTGCTAAGCTGAGGCCATTTTTAAAAACTCAGTTGTTTGAGGCAAGTGTGTGATCATATCGTCGCTGTCCAATGAAAAACGAGTATCCCCAAAACTGAAACTTTACAGGAGAGGCCAAAAACATACTTTACTTTCAATGTAAGTCAATGGAACCAGAATTCTTTCCAAGCTATTTTAGATCACTTCTATTCGTCCAGTCATCAGGGGACGGTCCTGGCCCCGTTCCTCTTCACCCTGTACACTGCTGACTTCACGTACAGCTCACGGTCACCTCCAGAAGTTCTCTGATGACTCAGCGATCGACGGCCTCATGACTAATGAGAAGGACGGCGAGTACAGAGAACTAATTCAGGACTTTGTGGACTGGTGTTTGCAGAACCACCTCCAGATAAATGCCGGGAAGACCAAAGAACTGGTGGTGGATTTCCGCAGGTGCAGGAATCCAGGGTATGGACATCCAGAGAGTGGACTCTTCTAGGTATCTGGGTGTTCACCTAAACAACAAGCTGGACTGGTCAGTTAACACCACTGCACTGTACAGAAAAGGCCAGAGCAGACTCTACCTACTGAGGAGACTGAGGTCATTTGGAGTGCAGGAAGACTACTGAGGACCTTCTTTGACTCAGTGGTGGATCTGCCATCTTTTACGGAGTGGTCTGCTGGGGTGGCAGCATCTCGACTGCAGACAAGAAGGACTGGACAAACTCATAAAGTGGGCCGGCTCTGTCCTGGGAAGCCCCCCAGACCCAGTGCAGGTTGTGGGAGACGGGAGGATATTAGCCAAGCTGGCATCCATGCTGGAGAATAACTCCCACCCCATGCAGGAGACTCTGAGAGCACTGGGCAGCTCCTTCAGAGACAGACTGCTTCACACCCAGTGTGTGAAGGACAGTATCGCAGGTCCTTCCTTCCTGCTGCTGTTACACTCTACAACCAGCACTGAGACCACATATACACACACACACACACACACACACACACAACACACTGCTCCCAGCAGACCACATACAAACAGCAGACTATATACGCACACACTTAAACACTACACACTGCTCCCAGCAGACCACATACACACAGCAGACTATATACACACACATTTAAACACTACACACTGCTCCCAGCAGACCACATACACACAGCAGACTATATACACACACATTTAAACACTACACACTGCTCCCAGCAAACCACATACACACAGCAGACTATATACGCACACACTTAAACACTACACACTGCTCCCAGCAGACCACATACACACAGCAGACTATATACACACACATTTAAACACTACACACTGCTCCCAGCAGACCACATACACACAGCAGACTATATACACACACATTTAAACACTACACACTGCTCCCAGCAGACCACATACACACAGCAGACTATATACACACACATTTAAACACTACACACTGCTCCCAGCAGACCACATACACACAGCAGACTATATACACACACATTTAAACACTACACACTGCTCCCAGCAGACCACATACACACAGCAGACTATATACGCACACACTTAAACACTACACACTGCTCCCAGCAGACCACATACAAACAGCAGACTATATACACACACATTTAAACACTACACACTGCTCCCAGCAGACCACATACACACAGCAGACTATATACACACACATTTAAACACTACACACTGCTCCCAGCACACCACATACACACACTTACACACTACACACTGCTCCCAGCAGACCACATACACACACATTTAAACACTACACACTGCTCCCAGCAGACCACATACACACACATTTAAACACTACACACTGCTCCCAGCAGACCACATACACACACATTTAAACACTACACACTTACAGAAAATAGATTTTTTTCAGTGTAACATAACGTGCAATATTTTTCATTACCCTGTGCAATTAAGAAACAATATACAATTACCTGTAAATACAATTTTAGAAGTTCTTGATTTTTTATTATTTATATTGTATATACTGTACTGTTTATTGATCTACTGTTTGTACTGAGTGCCTTACTGTCCCTTAGCTGCTGTAACATGGTGAATTTCCCCCACTGTGGACTAATAAGGGATTATCTTATCAGGAAATTTTCAAACAATGTAAATGATCATTGGCACGTTCAAATGAAGTAGAAAACTCAAAATTGACAAAAATTGAGACGCATGTTTTTCATTGGACAGCGACCATATGCGGCTTGTGCAATGCTAAATGGTGGGACGGACGTTTTCAATACATTAGGAGCAAACTATACTAACAGCCTCCCTCTGCCCCATACCTGATTAGTGCAGTCCACTATATAGACGCTGTACTCATTCCAGCTGAGCACCCAGCCATCCTTCAGGAAGCAGCTGACCAAGCCCAGCTGCCTGTCTGCGGGCCGGTAAGCACCGGTGGGGCCTGAGCGGGGGAACAGCTCAAACTGAGGCACGTCCTGGTTGAAGAGGGGCTTAAGGACATGGGTCTCCTGGACACGGCCGCGCACGTCTGTCCTCCAGAGGCGGAGACCGGGCCGCGCTGCGTACACCAGCAGATCGCTTTGCTTGCACAGGCCTGGCTGAAAGCAGGCACCGAACTTGCCATTGCTGTCGGGGAAAGAGAGGGAGAGGCGTGTGCTTTAGAGTTTAGAGTGTGCTGTCAGGATCAGGGTGTGATGAACGAGAAGCTGTTATTAACAGAGATGGAAGGATCGATCGGCTATGTATCGGTATCAGGCGATTTTGAATCAAAATATGTGATCAGTGATCAGTGATCGGCCGATATTACTCCAATTTAGCCAATCCCGAGAGCCGATCGATGGTGTAAAACAAATGAGCCTATTTTCTGTATTTCCAGCTAGCATTTCGTTGAAACCCCCTCTGGCCAACTTGCTGCAATTTCTATCTAAACCACTAGGTGGAAACATATACCCTTTCATTTTACCTTTCAAAACTAATAACTCAGAAACCTGTGTAGACCAGATCTGACCGGTATGAACAGAACAGCAGCAACAATTCAATATTCTACATTTAATGATTACAGATTTAGTTTAAAATAACAGAGTCTGAGTTTAACGACTGCATTTTGGACTGTATTTATTTAATTAGCTTTTTTGTTTTAAATTAAGGGTCTAAATTTAAAGATTGCAGTATTGGGGATGTTTGTTTGCTTTACTTTGTTTATTTACTGTTAATTTAGTTAAAAATATTATGCTGTTTCATATGACGTGATCAGCGGGTAGTGACTTCAAATGGTTGCAGTAACCGGACGTCACGCTCGAGCACAGCTAGCTACTAAACATGCTACTGTTCAGTCTTTACAGTTTGAACTAGAACTCAACATTTCTGACATCAGCGGTGACATCACACACCACGTTAGTGTAAATGGTGAACAGAGAGGGTGGAGGGGAGAGTGGACACAGTGCTGGAGTTGTTGTGAAGCTGTGTGTTGGTGTTGACGGAGAAGGAGAGTGTCTGTTAAAGGAGCTCCGCTTTCTAGCAGGAAACATTCACACTCAGTAAACAGCTAGATACACTGAACGGGAGTGTCTCTGAGCTTCACACTCCTTTATTAGTGAACTAGTATGTTCACTACTAAGACTGGACTTTCACCTTCAGGATCCACAAACGAGGAGAAGCAGCTGACGCTAACGCTAAACGTTCTCAGGAGAGAATCCAGCGCATGTTCACGTTTACGGTTCTTCTCGTGGTTCTCCATAATCTGGAGCTTCTGGACTTCCTGTGTGGGGAAACTGTGGCACTGCATTGTGTTTTAGTCTACGCTTAAAACCAACAGCCTCCGTCAAGTCTCTCACCAGTGGTGGTCTACTGAACCACTCAAACTCATCCAGACTGAAGTGAGGAGAGCAGAGCGGGGGTCTTTGGGTAGCTGTGTTGGTCCACACGCTGCTTCACTAACTATTCTCCTTGTTTATGTTTGTGAAGCTGTTTAGACTAATATCAGTCTTCACACTGCCTTTCACTGAAACTACATCAACAACACAATGTACATGGTTTTCTTTAAGCTAGGTTAGTAACTAACACTCACTCCTTCACACCACAGTCCAGTTCAGACCTGAAACCATCTGACCTCATCTACCCAGCAGGCATTGCACATCAGAAATAATGGCTGTGACCATATGTTAAATATTTAGAATAAAGAGTTAATTTAATTAATATATCTGATACTTTTAGTGATTTTTTACAACACGTCTTAATAATTTAGAGTCCACACCATATTAAGGCTTACTCACAGTTTGCTATGGGAATTCAATAAAATACCAAGGTTAGATATTTTAGGAGTCTTGCAACAATGACAAACTATTTCTAGTGTACTGGCAGCTCCCAGGGAGTTATATGTCACAAGAGTACAAAGGGTCCTTCAAAGGTTCATGGCCGGTCGTATTTAGGGTTTCACAACACAGGAGCCCGCAGATAAAGGAAGAGAACGTTTGTGTTTTTATGTTTTTGGCTGTTATTACTAACCTCTTTCTGGGTTTGGTGCCCAGCTGCTGTAGAGATTGCTCTTGGGTGTAGAAAAGGAGGGAGCGCTGACAGGTAGAAATCAGAAGTACTTTCTGACTGTACTCCAGCTGAACTATAGCTGAGGGTTCCTCCAACAGCACCACCGGGTTACACACACCCTGAAACACACATACACAGACTGATTACACAACTGAATATCACAAGAATATGATACACTGGATTACCGTTGAGTGTGAACTCATTATAAATGTTATGTTACAGCAGTTACTGAAGGCTGTGCATCAGCTGTGCATTAAATGTTTGATTTATAACAATTAAAATATCAATTTGTAATTGAAGTCCGGCAGTTCTGTTCATCACTGTGAAATATGAAGGGGAATGTGTAGATTTAAATCAATCTACGTTCTAATAAAACAATAAGTAAACCATAAAGCTGTGACAGATGGCTCTTCTCTAATCCTGGATTAGCTTCTCAGATCAATAGGAAGCACTGCCATCTGCTGGTTAGATATGTTTTTACAACTTACAACCAAATTAATTCATGGGAAACTGTGCATAAAGCCTGAACACCACATAATATTTCACAGGAACATTTTATTTCCCTCCTTACTCCTTGTTTCAGAAGTCTCAGTCTCACATTCACTGAGGTCGAGGTCAGAGTGTACAGCACAAGTCAGCAGAGCGGGTTGTCTATCTGACCTGTACTCTGGTACAGTATATCTTGTTCTTTGATTGTTCCTAAGTAACACGAGTGAGGCTAGAACATGTCAAAAAACTCAAACATCACCTTTTAGATAACGCTGTCTTGAGAGGCGCCCTAATGTGGTTTCAAAAACATGCTTAAAATTTTATGATCAGATGATTACAAGATGTAAAGAAAACCTGTTTCTTCTTAAAAAATGTAACTTATCACTTATTACATTGAACCGTTATGTTTTTGAATACTACTAAACATGCAAAACACTCCTAAAATACTCTCAAAAGTATAGCACAGAAATTCCCACCTGGTCCAGGTCCACAGCAGAATACACCACTTTCCCTTTGTCGTCGCCAGAGAAGAGTTTCATGCCATTTGCGCTCCACGCTAGTGCTGTGACTGTGCTCTTATGCAGACCGACAACATCAAACCGTCTCAGCTGCAAGCAAAATTTTAAAAAGTGTAAATTTTTATTGAAATATATATATATATATATATATATATATATATATATATATATATATATATATATATATATATATATATATATATATATACACTTTCAATGGAAATTAATGTAACCAGATTTTTTTCCAAGCTATTTTGGTGCATTTCTATTGGTCCATTCATCATGAAATTCCCCCACAATGTAGAAGGCAGCTGCTGCATTTAACTGATGTAGAAAAATAGAAATTGATATAGCTATATCTCTATCTATATATATCTCTATCTATATATATCTCTATATCTCTATCTCATATATATATATATATATATATATATATATATATATATATATATATATATATATATATATATATATATATAGTCGCTGTCCAATATATGTTATCTTAACCGCACACATGCAAACCAAATGATTCCAAACTTTAATGAAGCTTTAAAGCAATGAAAAAAAAACTTTTATATTTCAACTGATTCTTTGTGTGTAGAAAGTCTATAGAACTAACTAAAACAACTATAGAACTAGACTGCACTAAGGTTCTGGCACGAAGGTGGAAACATCAAAGTCTACGGCTGTTTTCACTATTATGGTGTTGTGAGCTTGTTTTTATTGATCATGAACTCAGAACTGTCATTTTTGCTACCTCCATAAGTCCATAAGAAATTGTTTAAAATGATACAAATAAAACAAAGAACAGCCACCTTTTGAATTCTTTACTGTCGTTTACTGCCCCTAGTGTGTATGTTCACTAGTGTGTGTATATGTGGGTGTTTCACAGTCCCCTAGTGTGTATGTTCACTAGTGTGTGTATATGTGGGTGTTTCACTGCCCCCCAGTGTGTATATTCACTAGTGTGTGTATATGTGGGTGTTTCATTGCCCCGTAGTGTGTATATTCACTAGTGTGTGTATATGTGGGTGTTTCACTGCCCCCTAGTGTGTATATTCACTAGTGTGTGTATATGTGGGTGTTTCACTGCCCCCAAGTGTGTGTCTATGTGGGTGTTTCACTGCCCCCAAGTGTGTGTATATGTGGGTGTTTCACTGCCCCCTAGTGTGTATGTTCACTAGTGTGTGTATATGTGGGTGTTTCACTGCCCCCTAGTGTGTATGTTCACTAGTGTGTGTCTATGTGGGTGTTTCACTGCTCAGATGGGTTAAATGCGGAGATTAAATTCCGCTGTGTGCAAAACATAAGTGTCTAATTCTAGTTCTAAATTGTAAATTCTATTTTTATACGTACCTGTTTATTTCTGCCGGGCAGCTGTGACACCAGTTGAAAGAGAGCGACTCTACCAGAAGCCGTACCCACCGCCACCAGATCATCAAAGCAGCTCAGCAGCTTGACTACAGTAATGGCCTCACATTTTCCCTATTAGAGAAGATGATTAAAAACATTCAGGAGAAAACGTCTAAACATCCTACCCTGTGATCACCCCAGTGTGAACTACAGCCGTACCTCCAAGTTGTACTTATTCATCTGGCTCACTCGTCTGCAGTAAAGGTACAGCATCCCGATACTGCTTCCCACAGCTATGTAGTCACTGTTGCTGTCCAGAGCTGTGAGATACACCAGAACCGAACGGAAGCCTTTCTGCACTTTTGCCGGGATAGCGTTGAGTAGGTAGTAGAGGGGGCAGAACTCCCTCAGGGGCACGGAGGGTGGCTGGCTCGCCATGTCTGAGCGGTGGCCAATGGAGTCTGTAAATGACAGGAAGTGGAAATGATGACATGCAAGTAGCACCTAGTGAGAGTTCATATACACTTCATATACAAATCATACTGCATTATAGGTGATATATAACACAACTAGAGATGGAAAGATCGATCGGCTTTGTATCGGTATTGGCTGATTTTTAATCAAAATACGTGGTCGGCCGATATTTCTCCAGTTTAGCCGATCTCAAGAGCCGATCAATGGCGTTAAACAAATGAGCCTAATTTCTGTATTTCCAGCTACAGTTTCAATGAAACCCCCTTCAGCCAGGTCCTTGCAATTCCTACCAGAACCACTAGGTGGAAACACATACCCTCTAATTTTCGACAGACTGACTAAAGCGGCGCCTTGCGAGAACAGTTAGCCTTCATGGTATGTGCTGTCCGTTAGCACAAAACTAATAACCCAGAAACCCGTGCAGACCAGATCTGACCGGTACAAACAGAACAGCAGCAGTAATTCAATATTCTACATTTAATAATTACAGATTTAGTTTAAAATAACAGAGTCTGAGTTTAATGACTGCAGTTTTTACTGCATTTATTTAATTAACTTTTTTGTCATAAATTCAGTGTCTAAAGTTAATCATTGCAGTATTGGGGATATGTTTGATTTACTTTCTTTATTTACTGTTAATTTTGTTAAAAATATTATGCTATTTCACATGAGCTCGTTAAAAATGGTAATAAATCAGTTTAGATCATGTTTCATGACTTGCTTGCCCTAATAACTACATGTAGCCCTGCCTGGCATGTAGCCCCGCCCTCGATTGGTATCGGCTATCGGCCGATCACGCTGAAAGGTTATCGGTGATCGGAATAGGCCACAAAAACGCTGATCGGTCCATCTCTAAACACAACCATCAACACTCACATCCAGAAATAATAGAGATTTTACAGCCTGTCAGGTATATATTGATACCCCTGATTCACTAATATAGCAAGTTTCTAAAGCTTTCTTTATTCATAATAAAACACTACATACTAAAGATCTGAGCATTTCATTAAACTCTGTCTTCATTATCACCTCGCCCCTTTTTCCATAGACTCATCAGAGAACACATGGGTTTGGTTCTTGATGTCATCCAGTGAGGGAAATAAGCATTCGCCAAATTAGTTTTAATACAGGATGTTAACTACAGGATGTTAACTACGCTGCCTGGCCCAAAAAAAAGCCACGCTCTAATATTTTGTTGGACCGCCTTTAGCTTTGATTACGGCATGCGTTCGCTGTGGCATTGTTTCGATAAGCTTCTGCGATGTCCCACGATTTATTTCCGTCCAGTGTTGCATTAATTTTTCTCTTGCATTGATGATGGCAGAGTCTGACGCAAAGCCTTCTCCAGCACATCCCAAAGATTCTCTATGGGGTTGAGGTCTGGACTCTGTTCTGGCCAATCCATGTGTCTCATGCTCCCTGAACCACTCTCTCACAGTCAGAGCCTGATGAATCCTGGCA
The DNA here is from genome assembly GCA_021613375.1 of Megaleporinus macrocephalus. NCBI lineage: Eukaryota > Metazoa > Chordata > Actinopteri > Characiformes > Anostomidae > Megaleporinus > Megaleporinus macrocephalus. Next base: position 43,319,300 of record CM038712.1, read on the forward strand.
TTGTTATCTTGGAATATACCTGTGCCATCAGGAAAGAAGAAGTCCATTGATGGAATCACCTGGTCATTCAGTATATTCAGGTGGTCAGCTGACCTCATTCTTTGAGCACATACTGTTGCTGAACCTGAACCTGATCAATTGCAGCGACCCCAGATCAGCCTCCACAGGTCTGTACAGTAGGCACTAGGCATGATGGATGCATCATCTCACAAGTCTCTCTTCCTTCCTGATGCACCCATCACTCTGGAACAGAGTAAATCTGGATTCATTAGACCACATGACGTTCTTTCATTGCTCCAGAGTCCAATCCTTATGCTCCCTAGCAAACTGAAGCCGTGTTTTCCGGTTAGCCTCACTGATTAGTGGTTTTTGTAAGGCTACACAGCTGTTTAGTCCCAATCCCTTGAGTTTCCTTCGCAGTGTGGGTGTGGAAATGCTCTTACTGTCTATTAAACACAGCCCTGAGTTCTTCTGTTGTTTTTCTTCGATCTGATTTCACCAAACGTTTCTCACGTTCATTGAGGATTTGGTTGCACACACATTTCCTCCTTGAACACTATCCTTGAACACTATCCTTCCAGTGTTTAATGATGCGTTGGACAGCTTTAACCCAATGTTAGTCGTTTCTGCAACCTCCTTAGATGTTTTCTCTGCTTAAGGCATGCCAGTGATTTGACCCTTCTCAAACAGACTAACATCTTGTCCACGACGATGGGAGGTGTCTTTAGACACGGTTGTTTAAGACACGAGAGGCAACTCATTGCACCAGTTGGGGTTAAATAACTTGTTGCCAGCTGAAAGATAATCACCCATGCAGTAATTATCCTTTTTTTTGGGGGGCCAGGCAGTGTATGACTGGGTGCATTTCTCACATTGAAGATCAGCTCACTGTCTGATAATAACCTGACTTAAATTTGCATGTACTGTAATAGAATAATTAAGACACAATTACACAAAATACAAGTGGCTTCATGTTTCTGGCTGTTGAGCAACCTGTCAGATAATGAAAGATGAGAATCCACCCTGCTGACTGCTACTAGGCTCTGTCTGTCACAAGTACCCAAGTACTCAACCACAGAAAAGCTCACAAAAACAATAAAGTATCAGTGAAGTTAATAACAGTCTGGTTGAAGGTGTGAGAATAGAGAAAAGAGACTGAAACACATCGAGTCATCTGTGTGTGTGTGTGTGAGGTGTTTGGGGAACACACCCCCCAACACCAACAAACTTAGCACGCACACTTTATCACAGATTTACTCAACATCGTCATCTTAACCCTAACCTAAACCCAAACCTGACAAATCTTACCTACGATCTATTTCACATGACGAATCATATTCGCAGCTAAGCAGGTTAGATCCCCGTTAGCGAGCGAGCTAACATCCACAGCGCAGATCTGACTAACACTCGGCTATCCTAATAAAACTCTGAGAGACACAGTCATGGTCATCCGGAACATTTGTGTACCAAAAAAGCCTGAAGCCACTGCCTTAATCTAAAAGTATTTTTTTAATTTAAAAGTTAGTCAGTAAACAAAACAGCGTTTATTTGTAAGCTAAGATGTTTAGCAGCAGGCTAGGCTGTCAGAGCGAGCAAACAACAGGCCAAGCAGAGAGTCTCTCTGTGACTTACCACAGCCGACTCTCACTGAAGCAGCCTGGTTCCGCTGTTACGGTACACAAAAGATCAGAGTCGGTATTAAATTCGCGGTTTGACTGAAATGTTTAGACTTATAACAAAAACAAATCATAGACATGTCTGCTCTGTTGACGTTCTCCGAGGACTTCTTCTCTGTAGTGTACTGACAGAGAACTATGACAACAGCGCCCCCGCCGTGCAAGTGCCGCACATGCGCAGTACTGGAGATAGCTCACGACTCAAAGATTTTTAAAAAAAATAAAATTACGATTTTTTTTATTTCCTTAAACATCATGATGTACTGAAATGAGAGTTTTAGAAATTTATGCTATGATTATCTTCTCCAAAGCTTTCTGTATGTAAACTGTGGACGATGTTCAGAGCGCCACAGGAGGTCATTCCTACCATCAGACTTTATAACTCCTCTCTTAACGTACGACACCTTTCACACGTACAGTATTAACAGTAGAACTATAATTTAATTATGTGTGTAAAAACTCAAATGTTCAATAACTTCTTACTTCTAAACTCTTACTGCTGTATACAGTATATCTGTACTTATTATTATAGCCACAGTCACTTTATATTTTATTATTCTATTGTATTATAAGACTTATATATGTGTACATATGACAAAATTTCTTTTATGTTGTAAATTATTATTAGAGTGTTTATTCTTCTACACAACCGGCTGCTACTGTAAAAACTGCAATTTCCCCCTGAAATCAATAAAGTATTTTTGATTCTGATTCTGATTTACTTTCCTGCCCCACCATGATCCCATGATCAGGACTGCAGTTAGAAATCTAAACAGTTTTTAAGACCAAGGTTTCATTTAGACAGAAATATTTGTGCTTGTAAAGAAGGTACTGAAACTGAAGTCAAGTCAAGTTTATTTATGTAGCGCTTTTTACAATGATGTTGTCTCAAAGCAGCTTTACAGAGTTTTGAAAACAGACAGTTATAACATAGTGAACAAGAACACCTCCCTCAGACTGGAGGAAGAACCCTTGGGAGGAACCAGACTCACAAGTGGAGACCCGTCCTCCTCTGATCAAACAGTATTTACAGTTTAATAAACTAAACACCAAAGAAAAGAGTCTCTGTTTGAAATCTGGATAGCAAAGCTTTAGAAGCTGCACAGGTAGAGGCAGTGTATGACTGAGGCGGTCTCTGACTGAGGCGGTCTCTGACTGAGTCTTTATGTAAAGTGGGCGTGAGCTGAAACAGTCCCATCCTATCTCAATGCTGATGAATCTGGATGGCACAGTGATGTAACTGAGGGTGTAGCAGTTGGCACAGATGGACAGGAGAGCTGGCTGGTGGTGGTGGGGAGGAGAGCTGGCTGGTGATGGTGGGGAGGAGAGCTGGCTGGTGATGGTGGGGAGGAGAGCTGGCTGGTGATGGTGGGGAGGAGAGCTGGCTGGTGATGGTGGGGAGGAGAGCTGGCTGGTGATGGTGAGGAGGAGGTGAGCTGGCTGGTGATGGTGAGGAGGAGGCCCTGATGGTCAGTCCTTCAACAGCGTTCAACAAACAGGAGGACAGTGATTATCTCAGGAAGAGTAAAGAGAGAGAGTGAGTTGGGCTCGGGAGTAAGACTGTAGAGAATATGAATATTCTGAATTTTAGAGTGTGGCTGGCGACTCCGGCAGATCTAACTATAACAGTCTAAACTAAAAGGAGAGAACCAGAAGCTAACATAGACATGAGACCACCCTGAGACACTGGGATCCCCCCACTCCACCGTCAACAAACTTGTGTGATCGTGTGAGGTGGTGGAGCAACAGCACCAACATCTCAGTTTACCATAAACCTCTGTGTCCAGAACATATACAGGTGTAGGGATTATTTACATTACTGGTTGTTTGGTCTATGTGATTTACAAAGCTGAATATGATACGTGAAAATTCTGAAATGCCTATAAACTGTAACTTACTGTAGTTAAAGAGTGTTAAATGTGAGATTCTGGTGGGACTCCACCTTCTTTTTCATGACTGTCCTGTGTGTGTGAGGTCATTTAGCAATTAAATTAAAGCTGCAGTCCTGCCTGCCAGGCTGTTAGACTGTTGCATCGTCCATCGCTGTCCTGTTTTGGTCAGTAAGCAAAAACTCCAGTTACAGAAACGAGCAGTTTGCTGTGGATGTAAATGTGATTTCTGTACTGCTCAGTCTGTATGTAGTATATCGTGGCTGTCCAATGAAAAACAAGTCTCTCCAAAATTGCAACTTTTAGGAGAGACCAAAAACATACTTTACTTTCAATGGAAGTCAATGGAACCAGAATTTTTCCCAAGCTATTTTGTAGCACTTCTATTGGCCCATGCATCCTGAAACTTTTGAGATAAAAAAAATGAGATACGTGTTCATTGGACAGCAACGATATGTATGTGTGTGAGAGCTGAAGCAGGCAGTCAGCCTGTAATATCGTTTTATGTGCAGTAGGGGGCGCTATGAGAAAGCATTATGAAACGACCTCAAAACTCAAGTGTTGGAGGGCTCGGAGCTGCCTTGTGGGAGTCTGTTTATCAACAACAACAACACGTGAGCCAACAAGTAACTGAAGTCAGTCAAGTGTGATGATTGTGATTAAAAATGAATGCGTAATGTGATTCAGACTAAATTCATGATTCAGATAATGATCTTAATGTTTGTTATAATAAACATACACATGTTATATTTGCTGGTGACTCTAATCTGATGTTTACACAAACGTATTCAGAAGGACATGACTACATTCCTGCAAACACACTCCGTTTACTTTTTCAAATCAAATCAAATTAAATTTATTTGTGTAGCTCTTTCAACAACTGATGCCGTCACAAAGCAGCTTTACAAGAATTTAGTGAGAACAAATGTTCAACAGAGCATAAATAAGCCTGAGAAGGAAATAACACAGAAGGAAATCATAAAAATCATAGAACAAACATAGAAAACCCCCCAGTGAGCAAGCCATAGGCAACAGTGGTGAGGAGAAACTCCCTCAGAGCTGGAGGAAGAAACCTTGGGAGGAACCAAGACTCCTCCTCTGATCAAACTACTCAAACAGTACTGATATACTGACTGTACCACCTTGTACTTCTGTTCAGCTGCTCAGGTGTGCTTATATAATCATAATATGATATAATTAAGATGAATTATAGTACAGATGAAGAACAGTCAGAGTGATGAAGACAGGTAATGAAGGTAGAAGGTTAGTGGAAACTAGTTAAACTAGTCCATGTTAATTTCAGTAGAGTCTATAATGGAGGCTAGGTAGCTGGTATGGCGCAGGTAACAGACGGGCCTGAATGAGAGTGACACAGTGTCACTATTAGGAAACGTTATTTAATGGTGTTATGGTTACCTGTTAGCAACGTTACAACTACGTTTTCACAACAATGTCAGATAATGTTGTCACAGCTGTCTGAGGAATTACATTTTAACGTTGTGACAACGTTGTGTGCACCAACACAGTACATTTTCACAGTATATTTAATAAGGCCTCCTTATAAAGTATATATTTGGTGCACACAACGTTGTCACAAAATTAAAATGTAATTCCTCAGAAAACTGTGACAACATTATCTGACATTGTTGTGAAAATGTAGTGGTAACGTTGCTAACAGGTAACCATAACACCATTAAATAACGTTTCTTAATAGTGATGTTGTGACAATCTCGTTCAGACAAAGTAAACGGTGTGTGTTAGCAGGAATGTAGTCCCTCTGAATAGGTTTATGTAAACATCAGATTAGAGTCACCAGGAAACCATTAATTCATTTGTTATCATTGAGGAGGAACAGTGGGTCTAGAGGCTGGAGGGCATGGAGAAGATGCAGATGGGAGAAGTGAGCTGATATGGATGTGAAGCTCTCCTATCCATTCATCTGCTCGTCAGGTGAATCTCTGCTTCTATCTCAGTAAAATGGAACTGCTGCTTCTTCTGCTGAACATACAAGAACATTGCAAATTCTGCTGCCCTTTGCTTCACTGAGACCTGGCTCAGGAAATCCATGCCTGACAGCAGATTACATGTGCTGGGCTTTCATCAGAGGAAAACAAAAGGCGTTGGGTGTTAATTATACAGAGATAATAAAACCCTGGAGCTCGACTACACTATTCCTAAAGATGCACATCACTGTGTTCCTCAGGCAGCTTTGGGGAACTCCTGGTTTATCTTTCTTCCACCCTATGGGCAGAAACTATCTGTCTTGAATGCACCAACTGGAGAGCCAAGATGAAATGACTGACACTGTGACTTCTTACATCAGT
>CM038712.1:43330188-43427688 GCA_021613375.1 Megaleporinus macrocephalus
AAACAGACAGTTACTACATATATCCCCCAGTGAGCAAGCCAGAGACAACAGTGGCAAGAACACCTCCCTCAGACTGGAGGAAGAACCCTTGGGAGGAACCAGACTCACAAGAGGAGACCCATCCTCCTCTGATCAAACAGTATTTACAGTTTAATAAACTTAACACCAAAGAAAAGAGTCTCTGTTTAAAATCTGGATAGCAAAGCTTTAGAAGCTGCACAGGTAGAGGCAGTCTCTGACTGAGGCAGTCTCTGACTGAGGCCGTCTCTGACTGAGGCGGTCTCTGACTGAGTCTTTATGTAAAGTGGGCGTGAGCTGAAACAGTCCCACCCTATCTCAATGCTGGTACATCTGGATGGTACAGTGATGTAACTGAGGGTGTAGCAGTAGATACAGATGAACAGGAGAGCTGGCTGGTGATGGTGAGGAGGAGACCCTGATGGTCAGTCCTTCAACAGCATTCAACAGACAGGAGGACAGTGATTATCTCAGGAAGAGTAAAGAGAGTAAATAAAGGAATCACAGGAGGGACATCATGAAGAGGATGGGTTAAAAAAACAACAAATATGAAAAAGATATTAAGATCAACTTAAGAAGATTGCATGGACAATTCAGAGGAAACACTTATGAAGTAGATCTGATGACTAACTTGTGTGTCCAGGGTGTTTGTACACACTTTATTTGACGACTTTAAAGCGTTAGTGTGATTAATTACCCCAAAACATAAAAATAAGCTCCAGCGTTTTCAGTTTAATGGCGATATTATGTAAGTGGGGCAGTGAAGCGCTGAAAATAAAGAAAAGCGCAAAAGTCACTGAAGCGTCGAGAAGCGGTCTAAACCGTGTTTTGCCGCAGCCGCTTGAACCACATTAAAAACTTCCCATCAGCGTATCTTCCTGATACTTATTACGTCCAGGTGCTTAACACAAACGGAAACAACCCCCCAACCTACGTAATGTCTTGCATCACACATATCCAAATCATTAAACTACGAACAAAACAAATCACAACATAATTATATTCACTACATAAACACCTTTTCCATTTTTTGGCTACAAGACAACTTTTAATTCATTAAAACAACACAACTGTCTCAGTCACCCGCATTTGTTAACCAATGGCTATGAGAGAAAAATTATTCAAACATACAACAGAACAATTTGTATGCTTGAATATACTTGATTGTGTTCTATTTAAAGAATGGAAATGTATGGCTTAATAAACGAAGTTGATCATATTAGGTTAACACACTGGACCACAGGCCTGCTAGAGGCTGATAGGACCTAAAACTGTAGACTCTAATACTGCAGAGCTGCTAGTGTACGAGTACGGGATGCCACCTAAGCTGCATTCTCTCGTGGCTAATCCAGTCATCACTGTGGTGAATGTCTGGCACTGTTCTGGGCACACCAGCAAAATCAACAGCTGCTCTCCTTTAGCAGTTAGCAAAATTAGCACCAGGCCTCCTACAGTGGCACAGAGGGCCAGTTCTCCAAACCCCACCACCCTGCCCCACACACACACACCAAAATTCCTCTACACCCCCCTCTCACATTACTCTTAATCCTAGTCCCAGAGCCTGGCTCGCCCAGCCTAACAAGTTGAGAGTTGTAAATTTCAGACTTGCCGGGAGGTTTAGGAGATCAGCATCTGTTTAGAGATTAATAAAAGGTCATCCAGTTCAGAAATACTGAATATAATAAGTAAATATGATCCTTTCACTGGTTCTGAAACCACATTAGAGTCTGGTGTTCAGATAGCATAGCCATGAAATACAGCACTGTAAAAGAAGAAAGCTGTTATAAGTTTTAATAGGTCCACACTGCCTCAAAAGTTTGAGTAAATTTAATTTTGAATGATAAGTTAGCAGAACAAGAATCTGTGTTTTAGGCACAGAAGCTTATTATTTCAAGTTCAAACAACTTTAACAACTTTAAAACACTCTTTTACAGTGAAGTCAGGAATAAAGCTGACAATTACACAGAAGCCTCTACTCTATACTAATATATAAATAATAAACTAATAATTCTCCAGCCACTCTTTGCCTTCTATTCATTTTTTGAGGCTTGTTTTAAACTTTTTCTCAAATTTTTGCATTGTGAAAACATGTGGAAGTTTTAATCTATAACTTAAAAAAGTTTGTGTTCAGACTGCCTTAAAATTTTAAAATTGTTTGAACCTGAAATAATGTGTTTTTTGCTGACTTACTATTCAAAATTCAATTAGCTAAATGTTTTAAGCCCAAACACCAAGTTATACCTTTTTATAGCGTGCAGGCTTATTTTCACACCTTGCACTTTTCACTTTCATATGATCCAGTTCGTCCCAAACACAAGCAGTAAGTCCAGTTCTTTGACGCACAGCAGCTTCCTTGTTTAATTTGCTTCCTTGTAAATCAACTTCCTTGTACATTTCTCAGTAAAAGCATCCTGACAGCTAGACATTGTTTCATAGTGTTGGCGTGTCTTCTTGCAGTGAAAGGATGGACAGTAACACCTGTTACCTGTTAGTTTTTCAGATCTGAAACAAAGGTGGAGTTTGGTTTTCTCCTGTGTATTGAAGATGACAGCTTTATAGAACTCTTTATCAAACAGGCTGTATCTTTTGTAAAATCCTGTATTTTTTCTTTTTTTCCTCTTCTAATTTAATGTTTCTAATACCTGAATATTTAATAAAAAAATATAATTTGTACTTGTCTCTGACTTTTGCATTGGACTATCTTTTAAATGAAATAACAGTGGATGTTGTAATTCTTCAAATAATAATTGGTCAAAGTGTTCCTAGCTTTCACTGCAAACAACACCAGTAAAAGTAATTGCTTTTGATATGCTTTTGATATATATAGGGATATAGGGAGTATATAGAGAGTATATAGGGAGTATATAGGGAGTATATAGGGAGTATATAAAGAGTATATAGAGAGTATATAGGGAGTATATAGAGAGTATATAGGGAGTATATAAAGAGTATATAGAGAGTATATAGGGAGTATATAGAGAGTATATAGGGAGTATATAGAGAGTATATAGAGAGTATATAGGGAGTATATAAAGAGTTATAGAGAGTATATAGGAAGTATATAGAGAGTGTATCGAGAGTGTATAGGGAGTATATAGGGAGTATATAAAGAGTATATAGAGAGTATATAGGGAGTATATAGAGAGTATATAAAGAGTATATAGGGAGTATATAGGGAGTATATAGGGAGTATATAGAGAGTATATAGGGAGTATATAGAGAGTTATAGAGAGTATATAGAGAGTATATAGGGAGTATATAGGGAGTATATAGGGAGTATATAGAGAGTATATAGGGAGTATATAGAGAGTTATAGAGAGTGTATAGGGAGTATAGACGTTACAGACGTTTCAGGTTAGCGTCTGTTAACGTCTGTAGCGGTCTACAGCGACTTAAGAAACTAGACAGATCACTTTTCCTGTTCCATTTAATATCAACACAGAGGCGATCTCCTTCAAACTTGGCTAAGTATCTCTTTCTCTCATTCTACTACATTACCCTCAAGTTACTACACTTTAAACATGTGTTCTCCAGTACCTGTTCTCTCAGCCCACAGAACCAGACGAGCCCGTCGTCACCACAAGAAGCGCAATGCAAGGAATCTCATCCATCCCTCAAGGTCGTCACATTCTCAGACCAGGGTGATGGGTGGACTCTAGAATTGCCAATCTGCGGTTCGGAAGGCTGACTTCATCTCGGCCTTAGCATCTCACCATTTACTGCACTTCCTGGCTTTGACTGAGACCTGGATCAGCCCTGAGAACTCTGCGACTCCAGCAGCCTTATCCTCTGACCTTAACTTCTCTCACTCTCTGAGACTGACTGGCAGGGGTGGTGGCACAGGTTTGCTCTTGTCTAGGAAGTGGAACTTCACTCCACTTTCGTTCTCCCATCTCTCTATTTCTTCCTTTGAATTTCATGCTGTAACTGTATCTTTCCCCACTAAACTGCATATCATTGTCATTTATCGCCCTCCTTCTCCTCCAGGTAACTTCATAGATGAGCTGGATGTTCTTCTGAGTCTCTTCCCCATTGATGAAACCCCGCTCATTCTCCTTGGTGACTTTAATCTTCTATCAAACAAGCTGCAGTCATCAGGTCTTGAACCGCTGCTGTCATCCTTCAACCTTGCACTCAACCAGACCCCTCCAACGCACAGAGCAGGCAACATCCTAGACCTGATTTTCAGCAGACCTGTCCCAGCGCTGGATATGACAGTAACCCCCATACACTGCTCAGATCACCACTTTCTATCTTTCACACTCTCCCTCACTGCTCTCGCTGTCAATGCCTCTTCTTCAGGCTCGTCCTTCACTCGACGCAACCTGCACTCCATTTCTCACTCGTCTCTCGCTTCAACTATCCTTACTACCCTTCCACATCCTGATTCTTTTCTTTCTCTTTCTCTGGATTCAGCCACAGATACATTGTTTTCTTCACTCTCATCTGCAGTTAACCTTCTGTGTCCTCTTTCCTCCAGGCCAGCTAGATCCTCTCCACCTGCCCTGTGGCTGACTGAAGTCCTACGCAGCAACCGGAGAGAGCTAAGGAAGGCAGAGAGGAAGTGGAGGAAGTCCCAGCTTGACTCTGACCTACACTCCTACCAAGCTCCCCTCTACAAGTTCAAACTACAACTTCAAGCTCAAACCCCCCTCTCCCCCACCACCCTCTTCCCTTACCCTGGAGGATTTTGTCACCTTCTTTGAGGAGAAGGTTAACAAAATCCGCCAGTCGTTTTCCTCTTGCTCCACTTCCCTCACCAATACTCATCCTCTTACCAGTAATTCCTTAACATGCTTCTCTCCTCTTTCCACAGACCAGGTCCTACAGCTACTTAAATCCAGCAACCCAACCACCTGCCCACTGGATCCCATTCCAGACAGTCTCCATGGATCTGCTGCCCTTCATCACATTCATCATAAACAGCTCCTTGTCATCAGGACGGGTCCCAGCCGCATTCAAGACTGCCAGAGTGGTTCCAATTCTGAAGAAGCCCACACTGGACAGCTCAGATGTCTGCAACTACCGGCCGGTATCACTCCTTTCTTTTCTATCAAAAATTCTTGAGCGTGCTGTTTATAACCAACTGTCTCTCTTTCTCACCCAGAACCTGCTCCAGGACCCCAACCAGTCCGGCTTCAAACCAGCGCACTCAACAGAAACAGCCCTCATAGCGGTGACTGAGAAGCTCCAGACTGCAAGATCATCCAAACTGTCATCGGTTCTGATCCTTCTGGACCTCTCTGCAGCTTTCGACACGGTGAACCACAAGATCCTTCTATCCGTCCTCGCTGACTTGGGAATCACGGGCTCTGCATGGAAGTGGTTTGAGTCCTATCTAGAGGGGCGGTCTTACCAGGTAACATGGAGAGGGTCTACATCTGCTCCTTGCAGGCTCCTTACTGGTGTCCCTCAAGGCTCAGTGCTAGGTCCACTCCTCTTTTCACTCTACACCCGTTCTCTTGGTGATGTAATTACCTCTCATGGTTTCTCTTACCACTGCTATGCTGATGACACTCAACTAATGCTTTCCTTCCCACCATCTGACACTCAGGTTTGCAGTCGTATCTCTGCATGTCTGACCGACATCTCTTCATGGATGACAGCTCATCATCTGAAGCTCAATCCCAGCGAGACTGAGCTGCTGTTCATCCCTGGAACTACAGGTCCTCAGCAGGATCTTGCCATCTCATTCGAGAACTCTTTGATTGTTCGGTCTAAAGATGCAAGAAACCTTGGGGTGACTCTGGATGACCAGTTATCGTTCTCAGCCCAGATTACGAACCTGACTCGGTCATGCAGATACATTCTCCACAACATCAGACGCATCTGACCCTTCCTCTCTCAGGAGGCCTCCCAGGTGCTCGTCCAGTCTCTTGTCATTTCAAGGCTGGACTACTGCAACTCACTCCTGGCTGGTCTTCCTCTGCAGACCATCAGGACCTTCAACTGATCCAGAATGCAGCAGCACTGCTCGTCTTCAATCTTCCCAAGTTCACTCACGTCACTCCACTGCTGCGCTCCCTTCACTGGCTTCCTGTAGCTGCTCGCATTCAGTTTAAAGTTCTGATGCCTACAAAGCCAAGAATGGACCAGCTCCTCCTGACCTTATGGCAATGGTCAAAAGTCGAACCGCACCTCGAGCCCTTCGCGCTTCAAGTACGGCTCGGCTTGACCCGCCATCACTCAAGATTCATGGAAGACACGCAACAAAACGCTTCTCTGTCCTGGAGCCCAGATGGTGGAACGAACTTCCACTGGCTGTCCGAACAGCGAACTCTCTCGCGGTCTTCAAACGCAGACTGAAGACCTATTTCTTTGTAAAGCACTTATAATCACTAATATACTAAAGTATGGTATAAACTGTAATTGCTCTTTATCTTCTAGGAGCTCTGGGTAAGTAATGCACTTGTACTGTATGTAGTCTTGTATTTGTTCTCTTCTCTGTAGGTGTTCCAGTCTGGCTAGGTATTGCATTGTCTTTTTTCTAGGTATCAGCACTGGCCCTGTGTTTATGGCAGTGTTTGAGTATAAGAGTGGTTTGGACTTAATCCTGTTGTACTAGATAGAGATTCATACTCTAACCAACACTAAGCACTTTTGTAAGTCGCTCTGGATAAGAGCGTCTGCTAAATGCCGTAAATGTAAATGTAAATGAGTATATAGGGAGTATATAAAGATATATATATATGTGTGTGTGTGTGTGTGTGTGTGTGTGTGTTAAGAATATTTTAGGCCCTCTGAGAGGGCATAGAGGGTCATGACATTTCCCCACTGTATGAAATATATATAATTTCTCCTTTAATATATTTCACTTTTAATAAAATGTCTTAATACATCTGTAAACTAAGCTTTGTGAACTAAAGTTTTTTAAGATTTGTTGGTGTCTTTCCAGTCACAGTGTTGCCCCAACACTGATTTTGGATTGATAGTTTTTTCATAGGCTGTTCTCATTTGGGTGCTCAGCACCCCTAAACCTCTAAGCCTACAACCGCCCGTGGTGATAATTGATTAGACTCCCAACAGAGAAAACAAGCAACAGTGTATATTATTGATTATTGATATTATTGAACTGCCCCCATAAATCCCCTCTCCCATCACTTCCCCAGCCAAACCGTCACTACACTAGTTTCCGTTACATTTTCTGAAAGAAAGCAAACAGATAAAGAACTAGTAAACAAACAAAAGAGACATACAATAAACACAAAAAACTAAATCTCAGAGAATACTTTCATTGCTTGATTAGCTTCAGCTGAAACAGAGCCAAACCACTTTAAGGCCAAATAAGTGTGAAAGCTAAATCATGATGACATGTAGATTTTTCATCTTTACAAAGTTGTTTCTTCTTTGCCTGAAATCAAAAACAGCAAACTGTTTGTAACTAGAGCTCCTGACTAATGTGTGTTTGTGATGGTCAGAGTTTCTTTCTTACTCTATACAAGGAAAAGCTGAACCGACCTCTGTATTTATTCTATTGTGTCATATGTGTGGTTGTTTTAACAGGTTTTCCAAACCTGGCTCAATGTTTAAGTATGTATTTAAGTATTTAAGTAAAGTTAAACCTTTAATGCATGGTGTCCATGCTTATTGACAGTTAATAATAGTTTAATTTAAAGCATATGAAATGCATTTCACCCTCCAAACAACTAGATGGCAGAATCATAAGTCTCACTGCACCAGTGTAACAGAATCCTTTCTCCTGAATTCTATTGCAGCCTTGAGTGCTGAGGCCTAGATTCTAGGATGGCTGACGATACTAAGAAAGCAGAAAATGTCTCTGGTGTATCTATATTCAAAGTTTCTACTGAAAAAGGTCAAATTTGGTTAAAAAGAAATAATATTTGTGTGTCAAACAGACTCGAATGAACATGATTTGATAAATTAAACTTCTTTTCTCTTATTTTAGATGTTATTATGGCTCAGAAACCAACTGCACACATATGCATCACGCATCAAAGGCTATAAATACTTTAAATATAAACATGCACCATTCTTATGTTATAGTTTTTATATGTTGTGTAGATGTATAATAGTAATACATTTATATAAATTTATAGTTGTGTGACATCTATGTCCAATATTAAGTGTCCCTGTCCAGACTGTTTTGAGTGATTTCACAGAAAGATGTAAGAGTACTGTAAAAAACATGTCTTGCTACCGCCGGCCACCTCTATCTATCACAGGGTCTGCAGCACAATTCCAGCCTGAACAGATTTATTAAAGTTTCTATTAATTGTACTTTCAGCATTCTTTTAACAGAACCAGAATTATTTTATTTTATTTTATTAAAAGAGGAGGAAACCTCACAAATGTTCTAATATTTTTTATTTAAAAGTTACAGAAAAGAACCTTAAAATTCAGCATTGTTTGTATAAAATGTTAGTTTTACATTATAATACATTTAAAGGTTCATAAAAGATTTGAGGAAAGATATAAGCATTCTTGAAAACACTTTAGATATTTTTAAAAATCGTATATTCTGTTTTTTTACTCTGTTAATGCATGGTGTCCACATACAAGTACAGTTCAAAACTTTTTAATAAAACTGATTTGTATGTAAAATGAAATTCCATATGATTTTTATGCAGATCTGAGTGAGAAAAAGCTTTTTTTTTTAATCTGAAAATATTTTTAAGAATTTATGCATGAAAGGGTTAAAGTATGGCAACCATTGTGTCTACATTTTGGTCACTTGTCCTCCCAAAAGGAAGGATTTATTAATTAAACATAACCAACATATTGCAAGGTATTAGCAGGTGAGAGACGGACTCCCGTGAGGCTGGTAGTGACCAGTGGACAGGCTGTTTTTAATAGACAATAATTTTGATTTGAAAGTCAGCAGAACACAGCGAGTGACACTGATTTCTTCCCAAGACATTACACGCTCTTTTGATATTGAAATGACTCTGATATTGCAGAAAAGTATGCAATAGTCAGAAGTGTGACACCATGTATATTTCTCTTTGTCTGAGAGTTGAAGTGGAGTCATCTTCATATAACAAGGAGTCTAATTAATTAATCACTGAATGAGCCAGCGCAGACACCGTTCTCAAAGAGACTGACTCTGGAAAATAACAGCTTTTCACTGCTGTAGAAAATCAAACTAGGCTTTCATTAAAACTTCATGAAAATATTCTTTTATTTAAGGTTAATCAGTTATTAATCTTAAAGCTAATTATTTAGGAACTGCTATACATTATTAAGGAATTATATGAAGCTGATATTCCAGTTTTGGTGTGGACACAAACACAGACCCTCAGAGTTTAGAGAGTAAGTTTGTATTTTACTGATCTGGAAGTTTCACAGTGCTATTTAAGGTGACTGAGGTCGATCTAGGGATTCTGGAACTCCAGGCCCAAGACAGCAATGAGACTCCCTCAACATTCATCTATAAATTAGCTGAAGCTTTGGACCTTTGAGTGCAGCAAACAATTACATCTAGGTAAATCAATTCATCTTATATCTGCTCACTACATCTAATATATCTGAAATGATCTCACAGTGCTGACAGATCACTTTGCCTGTGTTTATGCTTGAAGCAATGTGCCAATATAGAAAGATAATTTGGTACAGACTAGAAATAGAAGTAAAGTAATGGGCAGAGAAGTTACTTTTGCCAGTAAGTCATCAAACATTACTTGTAAGACAGCGTAATCTAATCAATCTCCACATCCCAACATTCCAACAAATGTTGGAATAACAACAGCATAACAACCTTATCTGAGAAACAATGACCCACAAGACGTCCAACCAAAGAACAGTAAAAGAAGTTCATGTTTAGGTCGTATTCTATGCAGAAATAAAGAAAATACTAAAGTTTACAAACTTTCAAGAACCTCAAGGACCGCTGTACGTTCTACATCTAAAGGTACTTTAATAATATCTTTGAAGGTACCACCCCAGAAACAAGAGATATACATTTAACAGATTTAGTCCATTTTCTGGATATCTCAGGATCTTTGTACATCAAATTACTGCAGCCAAAAATAACAACAACTGTCTGTCATTGTTTATTACTGCGAGCGTCCACTCATTCATCAGCCGCTGTTCCAGAGAGGAGCTTGTTTCGGGGGTCTCGTCTCGGTGGAGCTCTCAATCCACACTGTCAGAAACTTCTGAGGATCTTCACCCGATGCTCTTCAGGAAGTTCACAGTGTCCGTTCACGAGCGTGCAGAACTGATCAGATACAGAAGATTTAGAGCAACTTTTTGATTGAAACAGAGAAGATTTGATGGACGGGCTAAACAGTCTGTAAAGCTTTATTTCTTGACTTTATACCAATAAAACGTTTTCTGACTATAAATAATCACAAGTTAGGATCTCAAACTCCGCCATATTTATGTGTTTGACCTTTTCATATGAGCTGGTGCTCAGCCTTTAATCTCCCAGTTATGTGGAAACATCTTGTGCAGCAGCCGGTAGCAGTAAATGACCTCTGGTCAGAACAGCTCCTGACCCTTGCATATCAGCATGGCACCGGGGTGGATGATGCTGTTATCTACTTGCTGGACAGAACATCACACTTGAACACATCAGGCAGCACAGCGAGGATCATGTTCTTCTACTTGCATCCATACAGCCTGTGCTGTTGTAGGAGAAGCTCTGGCTGATACAGGTGGATAAATCTATCATCTCATGGACAATAGACTGACCGAACGTTCTCAGTATGTGCGACTGCAGGTCTGTGTCCCAGACAAGGTGTTGTGCAGCTCTGGGAAACCCCAGGGGACTCTGTTAGTCCTATTCCTGTTCAACCTTGGACTACAACCTCGGAATACAAGAAGCTGGTGAAAGACTCAGTGGACTGGTGTAAGCAGAACAAGCTGCAACTAAACATCAGAAGATGGTGATGGACAGGAAGGTCAGACCTGCCTTGTGACTAGTGGAGCATGAAGATGAAGACCTCCAAGTACTGCCCCGGACCCCTGATTCCCCAGACTTGAGCCTAATTGAGCTTCTGTGGGACCACCTGGATCATCGTGTTTGCTCTATGGAGTCTGATCTCTTAGAAAACTGTGGCTGTTTTCTGATTTACAAACAACCTACAGCATATTAAAGTATGTGAGATGGATATGGGCATAGTTGCTGTCAGTGAAGGACCAGCTGGAAGACCTATTTGCTACAGCGCCACCCTGAGGCCCTGAACATTTTATTGTTCCTCTTATATTTAATTTTCTGCTGGGTTTCACTCAGTTTGGTGCTCATGCCTCACGTTGGAGCTTTAGCAGTTCTGCATGTACTGAGCTCTACTGGACTCTTACATTAATGTTACATTCTAATTATATACTATGTGTATTGTGCTGAAATAGTTGTGTATTTATGTTTCTTTTAGAACTACTACTTTGTACTAAATCTCTACTGATATGTAATTAATAATTTATACTAATCATATGATGTTTTCTTCACTTTTCCAACACAGTTTAAGCAGATTTGTCTCAGCTGCTCGATTAAACACTAAAAATACATTAAAGAGTAACTGCACCTTGTAGTCTCAGCTGACTCCACTCCTAGCTCAACTTTAAAGAGTGATCAAAAATATGAGGGGCACTTCAGGAGGAGCACTGCGATGATCTACAGATTTGGAGGAGGGCCTGAGAGGGCAACCGGGTGGGCTGGGCTGCTTACTGTAGCTACTAGGAAATATGACGAGTGACAGAGCCCACCAGCACTTTTGCAACTGACTGATCTTAAAAGGTTAGAGATTTTTCTCCACAAGGATATTTTAAGCCTTACCAATTTAAACCACTGAATCAGTCGCAGAAACCGATCAGCAGCCGGTGGGAGACGTGGCAGAATGATAGGAAATTCTGAAAAACTGTGCTAACGTTAGTTTCTAATGATCGTAAGTAAGATTCACAGTCCTAATTTCTCATATGTACTGAACTGCAAGCCAATAAAGTGGAATTTCTTCAAGTTTCCCGTATTTCGATATCAAGCTATGAAAACAGACTTTGTACAATGTCTTTCTATACGTATGGGCTATACAGGTGTTCACAGTACAGATCTTTCATCTGGTGAGAACATTAGCTGTAGGAAGCTGGTCGATGCACATTAACATGCAGAAGAAGTTAACAGAGCCTGCACTTGTAGCTGAAGCTTGTTAGTGTATGACACCAGCTTGTGTTCTAGTTTTCTAGCATTAGCAGCTAAAATCACAGTCCAAACTTAAAGTATGACAAGACTGTTTCGTACCATACAGGTTATTCACAGGTGAGATGAGGTTGAGATTGCAGACTGCATCACCTGTCGTCCAGGATTTGCTGAGTGTTTGAGTGTTTCTCAATCGTTACATTCTGGAGGCTGTTTACGGCTCTTACCCGCAACTTTACGAGGAATCCTCATGTAATCGTTTATCAGGTCACAGATATCTGCTGTAACGCTTCGCCTAGGTCAGAGGTCACTAATAGGCGGGCCGTGGTTCGGGTCCAGACCCAGACGTTATCCAAGGCGGACCCAAACAGATAAACTACTGAGAATGATTTAATTTAGACAGTGTTTATTGTAAGCAGCGGGACTTTTCTAGTCTTTACGGTATACGGACTACGAAGTCAGAGAATAAAGCGAGTCAGAAAGAATAACTTGCTCTAATGAAGAGAAGTGGAGGTGAAATGTTTTAGCAGAAATGGAGAGACGTATATGTTTATTCTTCTCACAGGCAGCTCCAAACCAACAGGTCCAGATGTTAAACTGATGCACGATTTTACTGTTTTACTGTTTACAGTATTTACAGTATTTAGAATTTTCAAAGACATTCTATTTTTAACAGAGCCCTGGTTTTACTTAAAGTGAGGAACAAATATAAATATAAATGATTAATTCAGTTCAGCTTTTAAACAGTAAATATACTGAAATATACTAATTTGTTATATACTGTTATTTGTTGGTCTTTCAGTTGCTGATGGTATAAAAATTCAAAAAATTCTGAATTCTAAACAAATACCCCTCAGTAGTTTATCAGTCTGGGTCTGCATTGGACAACGCCTGGGTCCGGATCCGGAACGCGCTCCGCCTATTAATGACCTCTGCTATAGACCTTGTTTGTTATTTCAAAACTGAGAAAGTTGGATATTTTAAAAAGTAATCGTGCTTAAAATATTTTAGGAATATCTTATCTTTATGCTTTTGAAAATCATTTAAAGATCATCTTTTGCTTGCTTAGCTTTTCACAGTGACAAAAAAACAAGTGCCCAACACTCCACATTCATTTAGTTTTTAAAAAAGTAGTACAAATCTGGCAAATACATTTGAATTTGTGATGAATTTTGGTTTTGGAAATGACTTTACACAAATTCACTTACAGTAATAAATCTCACCTAGTCTTAAACACAGTTATCAGTTGTATCAGTTGTATCAGTTGTATGCTCTAAATCTGAGTTTCTCTCCTAGTTTTTATGGAAAAGGAGTAAAAAGTAATGGACATAAAATCACTAGCGGTAGCTTTGACTTCTAAGGGTTAATGGTAATTAACATTGACCCGACCGTGTGGCATTCCTTACTGATGTACACGCCTCTTAACAAACCGCCCGTGCTCGGATTCAGGTTTTCGGGCAGTTTGATTGATCTAGAGCAGTGATGAGGTCACAGATTGCTTTAATGTCCACTGTAAAACTGAACAGGCATCTGGCCAGTGATATCAGGGTGCTGATATAAATCAGGGCGCAGTCACCTGAGCCCTGACCAGTGAGCTTTAAACGGCTCTCCCTTCATCTTCGCATCTGAGTGGAGGAGGAGGAGGAGAGGCAGAGGAACGAGTAAACATAATTTATGACCCCAAGAGCTTTCAAATGGCCAAAACAAAACAGTGCGCTCGTGTTTCTGCCATCAATCTTTCATGGGTTTTCTTTTACAAGGTCACCGGGTGGCATCCTACACTGGACAGTGGCCTCATCTGTCCATCCCTGAGAAAACAAATGAACTAATAAACAGGTAAACACAGACAAACAGGGATGGAGCAAACACCTCTGTCAGAAACGTGAGTACTGAATGGGCTTCTACTGAGCCGCGGTGGTGAGCGCTGGACTCTGTGTATACATGCTGTTGTTGTGCTTCACGGCTGGGCTTAAGTGACCAGTGGAAAAAGCCACAGGGTTCGAGGCTTGAGGGCATATGAGTTAAGAGCCTCCTCTCTCGCTCACGTCCACACAGTGACGCCTTCTACCTGATCTAAATGACAGGCCGTGTATAGCCTTTACTGATGGTTATCCAAGGCTGGACGGATATCTTCATGACAAGAGTTTCGAGTGTGAGTGGATTGTGATTGATGAGCGGTGGCCTAGTTGTCTGTCCTTTCGCAGGAGTATGTACGCTCTCCTGTGAATGAGGCCAGAATCATTTCAAATCACTGGCCGCCTTTACATGATGACTGGACTGACAGAGATGGCTCAAATGACTTGCAACAAACAATTTCTCTATTAACTTGAGAGATTTGAGACATGGGGACAATATATTCTCTATGTATTGGGACCTCTGGTAAACGTCTGACTGTAGAGGTAGAGGCAGGTGGTGATATTTTATCAGAACACATTTTGGTTTCATGATAACCAGTAAAAATATCTGAGTATATTGTGGATATTATCAGTACTTCAAGAAACCAACCAACTGAATTTAGAGTTCTTAGTTTTGAAACTAGCAGTGCATCAGTGTTTCAGAACTATTGTGATATGCAGCATGATGTCTTTAAGTACTGTGACATATAATTTTAATGCTATACATTAAAAAAGTATTCACACTCATTACTCAGGTAGAAGTAAAGATACTAGAGTTTAAAATACTTCTGTAGAAAAAAATGGTGTATGCAAAACCTCAGCTACTCAATGGATTGCCAGATAGATCTCCTGTGAGAAATAGTTAAACACTCATAAAATCATTACTTATGGTTATAATGGAATGTAAATTTTATTCTAATAAAGCACGGCATTTCTTACAGCCCACATAACTTTTAAATGTAATTATCTCAGGAATCTTAAACTTCCCTTCCACACTGTAATGTGATTCTAAATAAAAGGGGGTGATTAGTGGTGGTCTTTGAGCTGATGGTTTATGCTGATTGATAGAGGCTATGCCTTTTTTTTTTTCGTACCTGCTGGGGCTTGTTGACACAACACAACCCAAATGTTTCAGAGATGAGAATGACTTGCCTTTTAAATGATACATTAAAGGTGATGTGTTTCTTCTGATCACATGCAGAAAGTAATGAGGAAAAAAGGCTGTTTTGATTCCAGGTTTAATTTATCATCACTTTTGTTATATTAACGACAATTAGCAATTAGCATAAACCAAATATTATATATAACACATTGGACGAGCTTTGAATCTCTTATTTGCATTATATTGTGATTGACCATTAATAAAGAGTGAGGACTGTGCAGAACCACTGGAGGTTAATATAATGAGGTGTATGAATATCACTGTGTACAGCGCTGTGCAAAAATCAGAGACCATCCTGTATTTAATTAAATTACAAGAAAGACCGTTAAGTACAATCACTAATTTGTGTTGTAAACGCCCCCCCCCCCCCCCCCCCCCCCCCCCCCCCAAAAAAAAAAAAATATATATATATATATATATTGAAAATGGTAACTTTACAGGAGGGGGTAAAAGTGTATGCAAGGCTATTCTGGAGCATTTCTATTCTATTGGCCTATTTATCATGCAGTTATGTACAGTGTAAACATCTCCTGTGATGCAGAATAGTAACAATTAAAAAAATTGGGGATACAAGTCTTACACACTCATTACGCAGGTATTAGTATAGATACTAGGGTTTAAAAATACTTCTGTAGAAGTTTAAGTATCAACTGAAGCTTTTTACTCCAGTAACTACTTAAAGTATAAAAGTAAAAGTAATGTGAGGGAAAAATGCCATTAAGTACAAAAGCTTAGGCTGCACCACAGGGGTCTATAGTGCACTAGCCCATCTCCCCAAAAAGCCCATTCTTCTAAAAGCCATAATGACTATAATGTTCTATTAAAATGTTAATGTTGATAAGTTTGGGATGCGCTAGGCTTCCTGTTTCAGCTCATATACACCCATTAAACATGAATGTAGTTTAGTACAATGTAAATATATTAAAGAAGCATATCTGTTACTACTGAACATTAACATGTGTTTCATGGAGCAGAAGATATGATGACTAGTCGTCTATAAGTATTGTAATGAAGTCAAACTTCAAAGTCATGATATCAATAAACTTTACTGGAATGTAAATGTACATGAATGAAAACAAGCTGAAATGAAATAGGAGTAACGAGACTATGTTTAAAATGTAAAGAGTAGAAAGTACTGATAATGGAGTGTAAATAATCTAAATTTCTACTTAAGTAAGGTAAGGAAGTATCTGTACTTTGTTATGTGACATCTCTGCTTTTAGATGGTAATGATATTAGACAATCCACTTGCATAAGAAAGGGGGGCAAAGGTCAAAGTAAGTTTACAAAACTGGAGCCCTTAAATAAAAAAAAATAAAATAAAACAACAAAGAAAATCAAATTAAGAAGTTGCTCCTGTTTTCAATTACTGAATGTGTTTTAAAGTGATCTGGACTATAAGAATCAGAGGGTGCAACCAACTTCAAAGACTGAACTTTTGAAAAAAAAAGAAAAAAGTGTTCTGAAAAGAATGGAAGCTGTAGCAAAGGCAAAGCGTTGATGCACTGAATAGTGATTTTGTTTTACCTAAAATTGATCTGTTGATGAACTTCCTGTTAAATCTGTTTTGTTTACTGTTGGAAAGTGAGTAAGTTGTATTAAAGAGCTGCTCGGACATGAAGTGAATGAACGCTGGGTGGTGTTTGATTTAGTTCAGTACTGTACGTGTGTATTTCAGTATGATATGATGTCTTTGTTATCGTGCATGCAGGTTTCGGGGGGTGAGCAGAGCTCACTCTTTCCTCAGACGTGCCGTCATTGCAACCAATGACATCACCCAGTCTGTGTGTGCGCGTATGTGTGTGTCTGAAGAAATCTCGCCCGTCTCATCCTGTCAGCTGTCTCGTCCTCTGCAGTCGTCCCGGGCAGGGGATTGAAGTGGGTCAGGTAGGAGTGGAGCAGGTGGCCATGGACACTCGAGCGGGATGAAGAAAGCCCGGAGTCCGCAGGGGGTCCGCCGTCCAGCTCTGCTGTACTAATCCCATCTAAAGCACTTGGTGTGTGTGGGAGGGGGTGATAGCACCCAGGTGTGAAGAGCCCCATTGCATCCCCTGATTACAGTTCCCCCAGCACCGGCCTGCATGACAATAGAGGTGCGAGGGGACAGGGGCATTGTGGGTAAGCTGTGAAAACATGAAGACAAAGGCGGAACAGAGGAGAGGAGAGGATGCGGGAGAGGGAATGAGAGAGCAGCAGAGTGTGAATGAGGGAGGAGA
Organism: Megaleporinus macrocephalus; assembly: GCA_021613375.1. Classification (NCBI taxonomy): domain Eukaryota; kingdom Metazoa; phylum Chordata; class Actinopteri; order Characiformes; family Anostomidae; genus Megaleporinus; species Megaleporinus macrocephalus. Next base: position 43,347,571 of record CM038712.1, read on the forward strand.
ATGTGCTGAGATAACCATATAATGAGCTGCGCAAATTCAAAGTAATGAGTTTACGGGGCTTTAAATTCCCACAAAACTCATTTCTCAAACTGAAGACACAAGAGGAGACGTCTGGAATCTCCTGTGTGGAGGAGCAAACTAGAAAAAAAACATTTCAGAAGTTGTTCAGCCAGTCTGCTATTGAAAGTGGCACTAGTAGTGTAGTGAGTTAGCAGCCAGCCAGTGCTGGTAAAGGCAGCCAAGATAGGACCCCCCCTCCCAGAGGGTACTTTGCACTATTTTGAGTTTAGAGGTTAAAGGTAATGGTTATGAACTGAATGTTTGCCACAGAAGAAAGCTTTGAAGATATCTTCTAACCTGTTTCAGTATGATCACAGTTCTAGACGAAATTTGAAAATGTATCAGCTCAATTCTAGATAGATAGATAGATAGATAGATAGATAGATAGATAGATAGATAGATAGATAGATAGATAGATAGATAGATAGATACTTTATTGATCCCGAAGGAAATTTAGCAGCCAGTAGCAGTTACACAGTACAAAAAAACAATAAGGTATATAAAGAAGAATAAAGAATTCCAATAGTAAAAGAGAATATATACAAGAACATATGAATACAGACTAAACCCCCTGACTGAAGGTAAAAAGGTAGAGCAGTAATAAATTAGGTAGTGTGTAAGAGAAAAACGGGTATCAGTAGATACATAACAGTACTGGGGTATTTATTAAAAAATAAATAAATGTGCAAAGATTGTATTTAAGTAAAAGTTAAATAGTGTTTAAAAAGTGTCCAGGAGTGCAAATGTACAGGATGTACATCAAAGTGTCAATAGTGTCTATGAGTGCTGACATAAGATGTCAAGTAAAGTGTAATAGTGTCCGGGAGTGCAGATGTACAGTAATGTGATTACAGTACAAATACTGATATGATAATACTCATAATTCCAAAGGTGTCAAGTAATGAAATACAAATACTTTGTTACCTTACTTAAGTGACGTGTCCCACCCAATATCAGAAACAGGTAGATTTGTCCCACCCAAAAATTAAACCACAAAAAAAACAGAAACTGTTTAAAAATACTTTTATTATAAGCACATTTTGGCAGCATTCGCTATTCACTCACTGTGTTTGCTGTTAGCAACGGGCTCTGGTTATTAGGTGGTCTTTCACTGTGTTAAGGTTTGTGTTGAGATGCCTGTTCAGAAATATCCTGCGCCAGCTTTAAACACGAGGTCAGTGATGAGAGCAGTGAATAACAAAATATACTGTAATAAAACAGCTTTAGTATAATGTGTTGTTATGGTAACAGACAAGGAGGGTTTGGGTTAGCTAACATTTATATTAACTTTAGTCAGAAATCACTCTGAAACGTAAAGTTACATTACTCTCTGACCACACCCCCAACTGCAGACTGTTACTACACTACATACATAATAAATAATATAATAAATAAAATAAATAAGTTAATGAATTATTAAAAGGACTCCATCGTTAGAAGTGCTGTCAGTAGTGCAGCATGTAATGTTCCAGAGGGCGCTGTTTGGGACACAGCCTTACTGTCTAACATTAATGTTAGTCTAGTCTAGTCAGGAAACCTCTACATACATTTCTTTATCATTTCATTTCATTATTATACCACCAAAGAAAATAATAATTGTTTTAGTTATATATGTATATAATCTAGACATTGCATGTATAATTTAAAAGTTTTCTGACAGCAGTAGCATGTAATGTGGAGTATCTAGTTTAGTGTGTAAAGTGGTCTTTAATTGGATTTATCTAATAATAAACAGATGTACAGATAATGTTGTGTTTTGTTCATTTATTTGTAATTTACTGTAATTCCATAAATGTTGTTCTACGTTACTATACATACAGTGATTTACTACCTTACCTACAGTGGAATCAGATTATAGGTAATATTATAGGGTATAGGGTGGGCTTTAATTTATATGTTAGAGATCGGACTGGAAGTTGATCAGAGTGTCTACCCAGGGAATAAACTGTGCTGAAGGGTTCCTGGAAGGAGGACAACTCGAACTGAATACTGACAGCTCCATCAACTCAGTGAGCTCTGTCAGTTCAGCTGGTTTAGTCTGGTTACTGGTGTTGACTGGAAGTAGCAAGGAGAGCCATTTCACCCATGTTCTAGATAAAGGACAAGGTTAGATCCAGATATTTTATTGGTGCAGAAAACTACTTGGAGAAAATGTGCTTGGTGACATTATGAGAGATTTATTATATTATATTTGACTATTCAACAGCGTCATCTATCATAGCATTGGCAGAAACTTATGCTCAGCACTCAGCATTCAGCACTAATCAAATGTAGCCTGCATTATTAAACACATAGACATTCATCCTCACTCTGTTTAACTGAATAGAAGGGAGACCATTCTTAATGGGACCCCCAGCCACCCTTTGGCTAATACCGTACATTGTTTATTTAGCTGAGAAGCTTGAAACGAAAGTTAAAACGTATTAATTATATATTAATAATAACAATTAATTAAGTTAACTCAAGATGTGATCTCAGTGCTAAGAAAAAAAAAAACAATCATTTAACAGTATTGATCTCACTCTGTTGACAACCATGAAAAAACAGGGCTTCCTTGTTTAACCCCTGTATTAACTCCAACACACATATCCATATACTTCATATACATATAGTTTATACCTAAAATACATAAACTGTATCTACAAATAACAGATATAGGTACAGTATCAACTGTTTACCAGTGCTTAAACTTAAACTTCTGTTTTTTTGAGTAGGTTATTATTATTATTATTATTATTATTATTATTATTATTATTATGATTTTAAGAGGGAATTGAAAGTTAGTTTTGTGCCCCAGTTCCCGGTGCATTAGCTTTCCATTCTAACTGCATTAAGTCAGACTGACTGCATGACCGGTGACTTCATCGACTGAAGACCTCAGTAAACAGTATGTTGTTTGTTAAGTACACATTTCAGTTTACTTCCAGTTATTCGTTTTTTAAGTTCTAGCCTTTACTGAAAGCCACAGATGCTAAGAACTGCGGGGGGCAAATGAAAGACATTTGATTTATGGGTGGCAACTGTACAGTGAAGTGAATGTGAATGCAGATTGAAAGCAGACTATAGCATGACATCATGACCCGCGCTGGAGCCGTGCGTATCCTGTGAATGGCACATTCTGGTAATGGTTTTAAATTAGTTGCAGGGAAATAACACCACGGTCAATGAGTCATTCAGGATGAGGTGGGTCATTCACATTCAGACCATTAAGGGGGATCCACGCTCGCTCGGACCTCCAGTACATAAGATTTAGGCAACAATGGGGCAATCGCATGCAAGATTAATTCTCAGAGCCCACAGTAGCAAGGGCAATTCAACTGTTTAATAAACTATTTTAACCCACTGAACATTGTTTAAATAAATTTAAGCAACTAGGATTAGGTTTATATTAATTAATGTAATGCCTACATTAATGTACATTAAATATCTAACACTAACTTTTAAAATTTGGAATTACTTTAATCACATTAATAAATGATGGTATTGCATTTAATGTAAACGTACACAGCTTTCATTAAAATACTAGAAGGTAATTCAATTCATTTTAATTCAGTGAAGCTTCATTGGCATTACTGTGTTGAATACAATGTTGCCAAAGCATATAAACATCAAGCTAAACAAACTTCACCAAACTAAAAGCAGATATAGAATTATAAATAATAATAATAATAATTACAATAGTCCCAGTTAATGACAACAATACAAGGGATTATACTATATACATCAAAATAAGTCGTGTGTAATATAATAAAAATAATGTATATTAAACAGTGTATGTTAAATGTACAGGTGTGGTAGTGGGTCAACGGGGGGTCAGGATGTGGGGTGTGTTACTCACTGTCACTCAGGTGGTGACATGTTGGCAAATATTTTACTGTCATTTGTATTTATACTAATTTCTTGCTTTATTTTATGTGACATGTTAAAAAGAATGGCTAAAAATAAAAGATGTACGTTAATTACAGTGCCAGGAACCACTGATTGGTCACTTGTTTTTCATTTTCTCATTGATGTCTACTCCCCCATGAACCCTTTCATTTGGTTTACTCAGAGCTTATGGTGGCACTTCTGATGCATCAGATGACCAAAGACAAGTGTGATGTTTCAGAAGTTCAAAAGCAAAGCAGCTGAAAACTGGGTGGGGACTTCACAGCAGTGGACAGAGGGGGTGGGGGGGGGCAGCCTCATGTGTGCAAGGGGGGGAAAGATGCGGTTGACGGCATTCCAGGAAGATGATGTCATGATTGTCGGCCTGGGTCCAGCTGCAGGTGGCCAGGGTCTCTTTAGAAGCCCAGTGTCAGCATGTTAGCATTAGCGTCTGAATGGAGCAGATTAAGAGCGGGGGCTAAAGGTGAAAGACACCCTGCAGAGAGGAGCTTTTTTTAGGAGGCCATTCAGTGTGTTCACACAGGCCTAATGCACAGGTGCTGAATTCGGATCCTCAAAAGAGTGCTGTTGGAGTTCATTCATATTCAGCCACCTTCGCTGACTCACTCTGGCTCGGGAGAAAGAGTCGGGCGCGTTTACTTGCAGGGGGACACACTTTGTTATTTCTGCCTTTGTGTTCAGGTGTGACGTAATACAGAAACAATATGGAAACTGTTAACTCTGCTAATTATACTGACCGCAGCACCTCCACACGCACTGCCACGTATCCCTGATGCTCTTTTCTATTATTTGGCCTCTACAAAAACATGGTGCCAGTAAAAGTTTTTATTTTTATAATTCCACTTCCCTGAACAACTTTTTAGTGGAAGAAATAAGCTTTTTAAAGGTATAATGTTATCTAGTACAACCTTTACGCTGATAATAAGCCTTTTACTTTTAAGCTTAAGTCAAATTGTTATGTTGATCTAAAAAAAAAAAGAAAAAATAGAGCCTGTGCATATGTTTTTATAATTTATTTTTTACCAAAATATTAAACTCAAATAAATCAAAGGTGTTAAAAGTATTTACATTCATTACTCAGGTAGAAATATAGATACTAGGGTTTAAAAATACTTCTGTAGAAGTTGAAGTATCAACTGAAGTATAAAAGTAAAAGTAAAGTAAGAAAAAAATACCACTAAAGACAAAAGCTTAGTCCACACCACAGGGGTCTATAGTGCACTAGCCCACCTCCCCAAAACCCCCATTCTTCTAAAAGCCATAATGACTATAATGTTATATTAAAATGTTAATGTTGATAAGTTTGGGATGCGCTAGGCTTCCTGTTTCAGCTCATATACACCCATTAAACATGAATGTAGTTTAGTACAATGTAAATATATTAAAGAAGCATATCTGTTACTACTGAACATTAACATGTGTTTCATGGAGCAGAAGATATGATGACTAGTCGTCTATAAGTATTGTAAAAGTGCATTGCAAGACTACTGGAGGCTACACACAGTTCTTTGCTCAGATTACAATGCTGACAAAAGACACAGAGATAAAACATTATTTACATTATTAGTTCATGTAATTTCCATTAATCCATCTATCGTCATAATAGCAGCTGTAAATAGTGGCTGCAGGGTTCAAATGATTGAATGTTTTTTCAATAAGTGCTCAGTTATGAAGGGGCTTAAAAATCAAATAATGTCATGAGGGCCTCATGATGTCACACAGAGAGATGATCCCAATGTCATTGATTATATTAATAATTGACTAAAACTGTGATTGAAAAAAGTTATTCAAGAATCAAGAAATGTAAATAGTTATATATAGTTAAAGTCAAATGTTTAAGAACAATACCGGTCAAAAGTTTTAGAACAGTTCTAGATATACACTACTGCTCAAAAGTTTAGGATCACTTTAGAATTTAATTTCATGCAATTTTAATGCAATTCATGCAATTTCCATGCAATTCACAAACAATACTATCCATTTCTCAATGAATGTAAGTGTATCAGATGATTTTTAAAGAATATAAATGTTTGTATTAAAGTCTATTTTTGTGTAGAGGCTTATTTTACATATAGTCCTATTATCAGTAATTCTCAGTCCTCTGTCTAAATCTCCTGGTACGACCACCAATCCAAGTTAAGGATGTTATTGGACTAATTGGTTGTTAGGACACTCTTGATCAATTGTGATCACAGCTGAAAAACATTCTACTAATAAGTGAGTATAAAAGGGAACAACATTCTAGGTTAGTTTAGTATCTGAAGATCAGCAGTTGATGGCTTGCTGACCGACTCACAATGACCAGAAAGAAACAACTTTCTTTAGAGACCCGTCAGTCCATTGTTGTGTTAAGGAAGAAGATACTCCATTAAAACAAGAACATTTCACTGTGACAAACTTTTGAGCGGTAGTGTGTATATATATATATATATATATATATAGTATATTTTACTTATTAACTTTAACAAATAATCAATTAAACACCATCTTAAACAATTTCAGACCAATTGGACTGAGACAATATACAATACATTTACATTTACTTATCCAGTGTTCAGTCAGAGTATGAGTATCTCTATCTAGTACAAACAGGTTTAAGTCCAGACTACTCTTAAAATCAAACACTGCTATAAACAAGTGTCAGTCCTGATACCTAGGAAAAAAATAACCAAATATAAGATTAGACACAGAGCAACACCTATCAGTCCAGTGCTTATCCAGAGCTCCTAGAAGATCAAGAGCAGTTATGGTTTCTATCAATGCTTCAGTAGATTAATGTTTGTAAGTGCTTTACAGAGAGATGGTGGTCTTCAGTCTGTGTTTATAAGACCGTGGGAGAGTTCGCTGTTTGGACAGCCAGTGGAAGTTCGTTCCACCATCTGGGCTCCAGGACAGAGAAGCGTCTTGACTATTGAATTGTGTATTAAATCCATTAGCTGTATTCTATTCATTTTTTCAGTTTGATCTGATCATTTCCAGAAGTTTCCACATTTATGTTTGAACTTAGTTGCCCCCCCCCCCCCTCCTCCCACCTGCAGCAGCAGCAGCAGCGATGACAAGATTGTTTTGTCAGTGAGCCGCTCTCTATTGGCGCTGACATGAACACTTGTCAAACTCCTTTCATGTTGTGTTGTCGACACTGCTCATTAAGGCTCAGCCTTTCTGCTGCTCTCACGCACACACACACACACACACACACACACACACACACACACACTCATACACGCATGATTAGTTTACACGAGGAAAGGCACAACGAGTTCAAAGAGAAACTCTCTGAGACGGAGAGAAATGTGTGTATGTGTTTGATTTGCAGGACTTCCGTTGATGTAGAGCGCACCAGCCAAGAAACATTTACTTGAAAGTAATAAATGTTTTTTTTATTTTTTGTCTGAACCGAAGCTTCATGGTCGCTCAGATCGCATTTGTCTGTTCTTCAATCAATACTCTTGCTTTCATCTGCCTCCTAGGGATGCCCTCCCCCCTTCACACACACTTATTAGCGCAGCTGATGAAGGCTGGCGTGTCTTTACAGATTGAGGATGCTGTAGCCAGAGGCCAAGGTGCACAGCCAGAGCTAGGTTCAGAAATCATTCTTCTCTTTTCCATGGGAATGCAGAAAGAGAGAGAGAGAGGGGGGGGGGGGGGGTTCCTGTGGAGGAATGAAGCAGTATGCCATTAGCTCACTGCACATGCAGTATTGATAGGAATCTGTATGTTTCTACACATAAATATTGGATCACCATTGCGCCCTGTGGATCGCGTCCAATAGTTGTTTTTAGTATAAGGGGCGAGCGAGGGCCGTGGAAGCCTCCCTCCCCGAGCAGGGCCGACGATTACAAAGCAGAGAACAAAAGCCAAAGCCGGCTCAGACACGGAAGCATCAAACGGCACTGTGGCGTCCAGCAGAGAGGAGGTGCTATCGATTGGGAGCGGGACAGAGGCAGGAGTGCAGGACTCCTGGACGTACGCACACACACACACACACACAGTCCTCCTCCTTTCATCTTGTGAACTTTCTCACCTACAAGGCGGCTGGACCCACGCTGAGTGGCTGGGCGGTTTTCAGATGAGGTGGGCGAGAGCCCCCGGCCTTGTTCAAGACCTAGAGAAGTGTGAGGTGTACAGAGAGGACTCCGGGCCCAGGACTAAATCATAAGAGAGGCATTCAGAAAAGTTGGGGGGAACAGTGAGGACACCCCAAAAAATAAAATAAATAAAAAACAAAAACAAACAGAGCAAAAAAAGTCAAGGTCAGCGTTATTTGAGAAAGCCGGCACAGCCCGCACTTACTCTGACCAGAACTTTTGGAGGCATGATGTAGAACAAGCATGCCTAGACTGTTTGTCTCAAAAGCTGTTGCAGTGAAAAAGATAAATGTAGTTTTTTACAACCTCAGTGAAATTATCCTTCCATCCATCATCTACCTCTTTATCCCGCTAGTCGGGGTCACGGGGGGCTGGAGCCAATCCCAGCACACTCCACACAGAACGGCCCGGACCAGGAATCCAACCCAGATCATCTTACTGTGAGGAGACCACCGTACTGACCACTTCACCACCATACTAACCACTACACCACCGTACTGACCACTTCACCACCATACTAACCACTACACCACCATACTGACCACTACACCACCGTACTAACCACTACACCACCATACTAACCACTACACCACCGTACTAACCACTACACCACCATACTAACCACTACACCACCATACTAACCACTACACCACCATACTGACCACTTCACCACCATACTAACCACTACACCACCATACTAACCACTACACCACCGTACTAACCACTTCACCACCGTACTAACCACTACACCACCGTACTAACCACTACACCACCATACTAACCACTACACCACCATACTAACCACTACACCACAATACTAACCTCTACACCACCATACTAACCACTACACCACCGTACTAACCACTACACCACCATACTAACCACTACACCACCGTACTGACCACTACACCACCATACTAACCACTACACCACCATACTAACCACTACACCACCATACTAACTACTACACCACCATACTAACCACTACACCACCGTACTAACCACTACACCACCGTACTAACCACTACACCACCTTACTAACCACTACACCACCATACTAACCACTACACCACCATACTAACCACGACACCACCGTACTAACCACTACACCACCATACTAACCACTACACCACCATACTAACCACTACACCACCATACTAACCACTACACCACAATACTAACCTCTACACCACCATACTAACCACTACACCACCGTACTAACCACTACACCACCATACTAACCACTACACCACCATACTAACCACTACACCACAATACTAACCTCTACACCACAATACTAACCACTACACCACCATACTAACCACTACACCACCTTACTGACCACTACACCACCGTACTGACCAATACACCACCGTACTGACCACTACACCACCATACTAACCACCACACCACCATACTGACCACTACACCACCGTACTGACCACTACACCACCGTACTGACCACTACACCACCGTACTGACCACTACACCACCGTACTGACCACTACACCACCATACTAACCACTACACCACCATACTGACCATTACACCACCGTACTGACCACTACACCACCGTACTAACACTACACCACCATACTGACCACTACACCACCGTACTGACCACTACACCACCATACTAACAACTACACCACCATACTGACCACTACACCACCGTACTGACCACTACACCACCATACTAACCACTACACCACCATACTGACCACTACACCACCATACTAACCACTACACCACCATACTAACCACTACACCACCATACTAACCACTACACCACCATACTGACCACTACACCACCATACTAAACACTACACCACCATACTAACAACTACACCACCATGCCACCATATGAAATTATATTATATTATATTATATAACATAATCATTAAAAAAGCATTACACAGTTTGCTTTGAATATGAGAATTTCTTCCCCAAAATCTGCAGTTTTACTATTTTCATTTTGCTTTGAATGAATAAAAAACAACTGTATGCACATAAATGACTCACAATGAAAAGTTTAACAGGGTCTTTTAACAGACCTTCTGTTCCTGTTTCAGTGAGCTGTGGAAGTCATGGCATAGAAGATCTAGATGTATTAAACTAGATGTGTTGAAATAACTGCCATCATTCCCACATGAGAGCTTAAATAAAAACCACATCCTCTCTCAAGAGAAAAGAGAAGAGAAAGCAAAGAAAACAAAATAAACAGCATAAATACAAACAATAGCAGCAAAACAAGTGTTAACATTGGCATCACTTTCCATCACTGGAGACGCTTTCAGTGAGAAAGGAATAAAAGTTGGATGCAGAACTCATGATGATACTTTAGACTAGTAAGTAAACAGGAGGAGGAGTTCAAAGGGAGAGGGAGGAGGAGGAGAAGAATTACATCATCTTACACATTGCCCTTCAAATAATAATAATAATAATCTTTTTCAGTTTCAGTCAACAATGCACTCTTAAGAAAAACGTGCCACAACACAGTATCTGAGCCACAGAAGAAAAACGTCTGTATTAAAATAAAGTATATTTGAATAAACAATGTAAAGAATTGTTTAAAAATTGAAGAAACCACATGACTTTATAACAAATTACAGGCTCTTCCTAGAAGCTTCACTGTATTTGGTATTTAATTCTACTTTTAAAAGTTTTTCTTGCTCACATATCTCATTTACAAACAGCCAGTCATTAAAAAGCCTTTATTTGAAATAGTGTAATCACAGTTTAATTTACAGTTTAATTTATTTTTATTACTCCCAACCTCAATTAACTTCTCAAATGTGATGTGTAATGAATAATTAAGAGATTAATTGAAGAGCGTAATTGTTTTAAGGTAATCCTATTTGTTTGGCTTAAGCTAAGATAAAATTAATGTGAAATATTGCTTAAGGATAATCAGCCGAACATTCAGTTTCTCCTCGTCGTCACGGTGAAATCAAAACCGTATTCATTTGTTCGCACCAGATCAATGCCTGGAGAGCAGCGCTGAAGTGTATTGTGTGATACCGTGTCTGACTGAAGCTTTCTTTTTTTATAAACAAAATAAATAAAGGACCTTTCACACTCGGTTAATGAAACAGGTTCGTGAAGGCCACACTCGCGCCGGCGTGCCTTTGATGACGGATTTGTTTTTCATCCACGCGTGTATTGATCGCCCATCTGATACAGCAGCTCACTTCAAAGGAGTTTTAACTTTAGCGAGGGTTCTTTAACTGTGTTGCCTCATGACCTAAGAATGTGGAGGTACTCTCAAATCTTTAATGCCCTGAGCTCCATAACACACACACACACACACACACACACACACACACACACTCCTCCCTCTCTCTTCTTATGAGCTTTCTCACCTCATCTTTCTTTCCATATTTACTTTCACTATGTTCGTGTAATTGCAGGCCCAGGCAAAAGAAAACAAGAGCAACTTGTATATAAAGTCTACTGAATGAGAAAGTAATCACAATAATTACAGTTAAAAGTAAATAAAACAAATAAAATAAAAATTTGATTTGATATGAAATAATCTGTACTACAGAACGTAACCAAGTCAAAATAGTTCACAGTGGTGCAACACAAAGTTCTTTGTTGGTTTAAGAAAAAAAAAAAATCTGATCAACCCAACCCATTACTTTGGGGCTTGACTCTTTTCTGAGGACTCTAAGAGTCAAAATTCTTGGAGTTAACTAGAGATGGAAGGAACGATCGTCCATGTATCAAAATATGTGATCTGCGATTGTTCGATATTTCTCCAATTTAGCCGATCTCGAGAGCCGATCGATGGCGTTAAACCAATGAGCCTAATTTCTGTATTTCCAGCTAAAGTTTCATCCAGGAAGAGGAGCCCTCTGGCCAGCTCCCTGCAGTTCCTATCTGAACCACTAGGTGGAAATACATACCCTTTCATTTTCCACAGACTGACTAAAGCAGCGAGAACAGTTTAAGCGTTCACCACATCCGCTGATAGAAAACATCGTCCATCTGGCAGTTTGTTACCGTATGTGACTCAGACTCATCCAGGACAGTTTATAACATCTGTACAATTAATAACATCAGCGTCTCTTACGGAGAACCAAGATAAACACATTTAACACACTAATCTGATACACACTTCAGAGACACCACACAGCTGAACACAGTGAGTATCAGTAAACAGTAGAGCTAGCACACACAGCTAACACAAACTAATAACCCAGAAACCCGTACAGACCAGATCTGACCGGTACGAACAGAACAGCAGCAGAAACAGCCAGAGAGCTAAAGAACCACAGCCAGAGTGATTGAGTTTATAGTTCTAGATAAGCAGCTCTTCTCGGCTGTAGAAGACGTTCATTCTGCTGCTTAATGTTCCACCTGGATCCACGCTCTGCTGATCCTAGTAGAGATACTTTTCAGATGTGGCTCTTCCGGAGCTTATCAAGCGGTTTACTCCACATAGACCAACTTCTAATTTAGTTATAATATTATACTGTTTCATATGAGCTCCTTAAAAATGGTAATAAACAGTTTAGACCATGTTTTATGACTTGCTTGCGCTAATAACTACATGTAGCCCTGCCATGGCACATAGCCCCGCCCTCGATCGGTATTGGCTATCAGCCGATTGTGCTGAAAGGTGATTGGCAATCGAAATCGGCCTCAAGAATGCTGATTGGTCCATCTCTAGAGTTAACACTTTGACTCTTGGTTGTTTTTTTGTTGTTAACAAATTGAGCAACTCCCCAGAAAAAAACTAATCTAGCTCAAACAGAGCTTTAGACATTGTAACACTAGATTCCTCTCACCACCACAGTAAACAATTCAGACTATCACATTTCTCCACAATTAACAATCGGATCAAGACAGTCGTGTGTCTGAAGAGAGCAAACATAGGGTTAAAGCTAAGGGTTTGTAAAGGGCTTTTTTCACGGTAGCTCAAAGTTGCCCAGGGTTCTGAACAGGGTAATGTTATCCACTATGCCAGTTTAATAACAGTACGGTCCAGTTAGAAGGTTCTCTCAGACCAAGGTCCGGACCATCATCATCTCTAACGTGTGTTCTGATTCAGTGGTGTATCCTGTTTACTGAAGTAGTCTAGTATCAGCATCTTATACCATCAGCTACTGAAACACCAACACACCACACATACCGTTCAGTATATTTACTGCTAAATTTCCTTTGGGATCAATAAAGTATCTATCTATCTAAATGCTGAACTGAATGAATTATTTATAAACTACAAATAAATGTTTTTTTTTCCTCATTTTAGGTAGAAACAAGGAGTACATTAAAAAACAATGATTTTATAAAAAAGTTCATCTTAAAGTGTTTATTTATAGAGAAAGTAAATAAAGGTGGTTCTTCTTGTTAACTCAGCTTCACTAGTGAACATGTTGGTTGTACAGAGCGGTGTTCTCCAGAACTAGACGAGCAGGTTCATTCCAGAACCGTTCCTGTTAAACACTCAGTTCTCTCTTCACTTTTCTGTTTTTATGTTATTCTTTCTGACTCGCTTTAGTCTCCGACTGCTGCTCCTCACTTCATACCTCACCTGTGTGTACACACCACATGCCCCAATGTGCACAGATCTGATTGGCTGAGGAGCTTCTTCAGTGATCTTATAGCGCATGTGATTGGTCTCTGAATTCACTGCGCCGTAAAGCCCGTATACCGTAAAGACGAGAAAAACTCCGCCTCTTATAATAAACACAGTCTAAATTAAATCATTCTTAATAGTTTTTCGGTTTGGGTCCGCATTGGACAACGTCTGGGTCCTGACACGGGCCACCTATTAGTGACCCCTGCACTATGCTATCTAATTAATGTGATCTGATGAGTATAACTCTACTTTTATCTTCACTCCCTGCTGCCATTACGATTGGTTGTTAAAAACCCACATTCTGGAGTGTGACACTTTCAGTATCTTACAAATACTGGATACGGGAGTGGAGCCTGTTGGGTTATTTTGTTAGAGTAGTCTTGTGTAGCAGGATTCATGTGTATTTAAGATTCTAGAAGTGTGCATGGCACACACACATAAGTCATATTCAGGGGTCCTCGATTAGATGAATGAGTCGTGTTAGTTTTGGGTCAGGGTAAAACTGCAGGAGGACAGATCACCAACATCGAGGTGGGTGGTCACTGTACTAGAACTTTCCAAATAGTCCGTTTCTAACCACAGAGCCGCTCGGCAGCTGGGTATTTCTGGGTGGTCCACTTCAAAAAGGCATGAATGTATGAATACATAAAGCAACTAGACTAATTTGATTTAACTAGATACATTAATTATGCTTTTAAAGATATTGCTCAGACACTTTTCACAAGTACACACTTTTTCACTTATCCCAGATACAGTCTGACATCCAAACGTGCTTTCTCTCTCTGAAATCCTGGATGTGATTTGAACCGGAAGAACATGTTTTGGTGGTACATTTATGAAAAAGATTTGGGTCTCTATTGGTCTTGTAGCTTAAGCGCTAAAGTAAAGAAACACAATTTGGACACCAAATATGTCTTGGCTAATTGACTTCATCTGAGAAAAATCATGTACATTTAGTTTTTTTGCTGAATTACTCCGTTTAGCAACTGATTTACATAAAAGCAAGGTGATCTGGGTTGGATTCCCGGTCCGGGTGGTTCTGTGTGGAGTGTGTATGTGAGTCAGTGTTGGTCATGCGATGGACTGGCAAACTGTCCATGGTGTACTTCGCCTTCACCCAGTGACGCTGGCCAATCCACTTTTACTGAAGTAAAAAGCTTGAGTTGATACTTCAACTTCTACAGAAGTATTTTTAAACCCTAGTATCTATACTTCTACCTGAGTAATGAATATGAATACTTCTGACAGCTTTGATGGATAGGTAGATTAATTCCAGTCCGCGAGTAGCTGATAAGTATAAGTATACAGTTACAGAATGTTGACATGTACAACTACCTCATTTACCGTTTGTCAATTTCTGACCACAAGGCCGCTGTTGACCAGATACAGTTTGAGCTGGTGTGCTGGTAGGACTGTATCATGCACAACAGTAATGCTGGAGCACATCAGTATGTTCGTGCTCTCAGAAACGTCCAGCGATCAGTGACTCACTTCAGAAGGAGCTACAGGGACTAACACAAGTTAACACATGCTCAGACATTAGGGTCTCTAATAAACTGTCCAGTGAGCTTAATGGACCGGGAAGTCAATAACGATACAGCATCCAGTTGTAAGAATATGAGTGTATTCCAAATACGATAATCCCCTGATGAAGTTCTCTCACACACTAATCATTATTACTGCTATTCAATCTGTAACACATGCTGTAATATCTAATGATCTAACGACACAGTGGTAATAGATGTAAACCCTTGTAGGATTTTATATTTCTGTATTGTATTTTTTAGGTTTTTGGTATATATAAGTTGATTCACTGAATGTATGTAATTTGAATATTACATAATATTAATATAATTTCTTAATTTTATTATTATGGTAAATTTAACAAATAAAAAATTGTGATTATTGTGTATTAAAATGAGCAGAAGTGTGTTCTCGCTAGAGCATGTGCAACTAATTTTTACTTAGAAAACAAACAATAAAGCAACATTTATTGGAGCAGGCATGCCCAACCTTTTCATACGAGTGTTAGGACTCTGACAAGCTGGTGTGCTGGTAGGACTGTATCATTCCCAACAACAATGCTGGAGCTTTTTAGCACATCAGTCTTAATTCTACGCTCGTGCTCTCAGAAACGTCCAGCAATCAGTGACTCCCTTCAGAAGGATGACTAACACAAGTTAACACATGCTCAGAAATTAGGGTCTCTAATAAACTGTCCAGTGAGCTTAATGGACCGGGAAGTCAATAACGATACAGCATCCAGTTGTAAGCATCTGGACGTCTGCACACATCCCGATCATCATCCTGAGATCAACACTGAGGCTCACGAAACCGCCGGCCCCCATTAGGCAGCAACGTGTCTTTACCTCATCAATATCATATAAGCAGAGGGAGCAAATTAAACCCAGCCTAAATGGCATTCTCCTTGAGTTGTTGATGAGCTGTCTGGCCGGGGCTGATTGACAGCACTTTTGTTTTCCATGTATTAGAGAATCTGACTTCACCTCCATGCCCACAGCGGGGCTTCACGTAACCAGGCCTGCGGGCCACTGCACGCCAATAAACCCTCAGCCTCACCTACAGGCGTCTTCCATTCTGAATGCCAAAAGAGACCGCCGATTTCTCCCCTCAAATAACCTGCCCGGCCAGACGCTCTGATTCTGTGAGCTCAGTGCACTGGACGCTATATCAGTAGCCAGTTTGGGGACCTTGGACCCCGTCTCCTTCGTCTACTCTGCATGAAGAGTGAATAATTGATGAAATATACATTAAGAGGCATTCATGGGTTGATATACGATGTTCACGGGCCAGCTAATATTTCACCGAGTCTAGATCAGAAAAAACAGAGACGGAGTGATTGATTTCTCTCTCTCTCTCGCTCGCTCGCTCACACACACACTCTCTCTCACCCCTCTCTCTCTCTGTCTCACTCTCTTCAGCTCGCTCAGCTTTAACTTTGTCTCTCACACTCTTCTCTACCTTTTCCTCTCTCTGTCTTTCTTTGTCTTTCACACACTTTCTCTCTCTTTGCCTCTCTCAGTCTCTTTGTCTGTCTGTTTTGTCTGCATGTCTCACTCTCTCATCACACTCTGCCTCTCTCTTTGTCTCTGTCTCTCTTTTTCTTGCTCCTCGTCTCTGTATGTGTATCTCTCCCACTGTCTCTCTCCCTCTCTCTCTCTCTCTCTCTCACCGGCGGTCGTCTTATGATGAATAATTGAGTGTTATACCTCGCGACACCTCTCTCATATTCATTACCGTAACTTAACCATGTCGTCGCATTTTATTTCTGCAGCATGATAATATGACCATTATTTGAAACAGGCTGAAATGAATAAGTCACGAGGAACAGATCATCCGGACAGATAGAGCAGCATTGTGTTGCCGTGTGATGGCCTCTTGGGTTCTGAGTGGTCCGGGGAAAAGACTGTGCTTTGGTGTATATGCATGTGTGTGTGTGATTGTTTTTTATGTTTTTTCAGTCTGTTGCCATGATAACCATATTTCTGAATGCTGGTGTACTGAGGAACTGGGACTCGTCAGCTGCGGAACATCATTAAAGCCAGTGATTCTCGAGTTCCTGAGACATTTGAGATTTAAATTTATGTCCAGAATGTCACCAAATACAGGATCACTAAACATCACATTCTTAATTTGATTACATGTGAAGTGCGGGGAAGCTTATTCACATTAGAGGAATCCGTAATGCATAAATTATAAAAAATTGTATTCAGATTAAAAAAAAAATACTTTTAGAATTTCATTTGACATAAAAATCAGTTTTATTACAAAGTTATTGAACTGTCCACATATGTGGACACCATGCATAAAAAATAGAAGAACATTCAAAGTGTTTTCAAGAATCCATTATATCGTTCCTTAAATCTTTCACAAACTTTTAAATGTATTATATTAAAAAACTAACATTTTATTCAAAGAATGCTGAACTTAATTTTTTTTAAACTTGTAAATAAAAAATGCAAAGTATTAGAAAAGTTGTGAGGTTTCCTCCTCTTTTGATAAAATAAAACAAAATACATTTAATAGAAACTTTAATAGAATTAGAATTAATTCATATTTATTCATAGTTAATACTATTAACTAGGAACAGAGGGACACTTGATATTGGACACAGATGTCACAGAACTATACATTTATATAAACGTATTACTATTATACATCTACACAACATATAAAAAGAATATATAACATACAAACGGTGCATGTTTATATTTATAGCCTTTGTTGAATGATGTCCACATATGTGAACAGCTGGTTTCTGCACCATAAAAACATCTAAAATAAGAGAAAAGAGGTTTAATATACCAAATCATGTTAATTAGTATTCTTAGTATTGTCAGTCATGCTAGATTCTAAGCCTCAGTTCTCATATGTACAATAGAATTCAGGATTCTGTTACACTGGAGCAGTGAGACTTATGATTCTGCAATCTAGCTGTTTAGAGAGTGAAATGCATTTCATATGCTTTAAATTAAACTATTATTAACTGTATTATTAAGCGTGGCCACTATGCATGAAAGGGTTAAGCCATTCAACACACTTCACATATTAATGTTTTTGTCATTTCTTTGTATTTCACATTCATCATGTTTTCTCATAGGATAATATAATATAATATAATATAATATAATATAATATAATATAATATAATATAATATAATATAATATAATATAAAATTTGGTGCATCTAGTTTAGCAGAAGAGCAGCAATGTGTGTGTGTGTGTGTGTGTGTGTGTGTGTGTGTGTGTGTGTGTGTGTGTGTGTGTGTGTGTGTGTGTGTGTGCGTGTGGCAGGGGTGAAGGACTTTCTCTGTTTCTCTGTTTCTCTGTTTTCTTTTTTCTGATGGTGCAGTTGGTGAAACAGTAGACTGGCATGTCTGAGGTCACTCTCTGATTACCTGTCCCCACCCAGGGTCAAATGACTCTTAAATGTGTTGTTTACACTTCTGCCTCCGCTGTCTTTGGTCCGAGCCCAAATACCTTCATCTGCTCTTACACACACACACACATGCACAGATGTGGTTAACAGCAGGTTGAGGCTTCGCTCGTGACCTTCATAGCACCCATACAGTTCTGCTGTAAGTGCTGATGTACGAGTGTATCCCAAATACGATAATCCCCTGATGAAGTGATGAACTCACACGCCAATCATTATCACTGCTGTTCAATCTGTTTCACTGTAATATCTTATCTAATGATCTAACGACACAGTGGTAATAGATATAAACCCTTGTAGGATTTTATATTTCTGTATTGTATTTTTTTAAGTATTTGGAATATATAAGTTGATTCACTGAATTTATGTCATTTGAATTTTTGCTTTACATTTTTTTTTTACTTTTGTTCTCTTAAAAGTTAATATTTTTTATTATTATTATGGTAAATTTAACAAATAAAATTTTTGCGATTATCAAGTATTTAAATGAGCAGACGTGTGTTCTCGCTAGAGCATGTGTAATTAATTCATACTTAGAAAACAAACAAACAAGCAACATTTATTGGAGCAGGCATGCCCAACCTTTTCATACGACTCGATATCAGCACAGTTCTGTCTTTCAGTTGACTAATAACTATGTGATAAAGTATTTGTGATAAAGGTTTTGGCACTGATGTGAACAACTTCCCTGAAATGCAACATTTTGGTGGAATTTCCCTTTAACATAGCCAGGTTACATTGTTTACCCTGTAGTCATTGAAAAGGAACACGTCAGGATGGGATTTAATGAACTCTTAATGCTCTACAACCTGCTTAACTCCATTCTCCTAATTCCTCTCCGTGTTTTATCCTCCTGGTCTCGTCCTCTCTCGCCCGTTCATCAAGAGACCAGACTTCTGCTAAACAGTGTCTGCTGTAAAAGTGAAATATTAAAGAGTTGAATTCAGTGAAGATTTGTACTTCAGAGGACATCTGTGCTAAAGTCAGCAGTTAATATGAGCTCCTTAGTGAGCTCCTTCTCACTCCCTCCTCCCCACCACATAAGAAAGGTAATGGTCCGTGGTAGGGGGCTTGATGACGAACGGTCTGTGGGATAGCCACTGTGATGTCAAATCTGTGACTTCATGTCTGCTGTATGTATGAGCTCATGCATCCAGGAGCTGCAGATGACTAGTTTCTGTGGCATTTAAGCTAAAATCTAAACATTCTATAAATAGAAAGGGTGAGAGCAAGATCAACAGGAAATGACTAAAGTTTGCCCTCTCTGAATCTGTGTTTAACAGAGCTGCTATCTTAGCATGACCTGATCCTAAATGAATTTGGATAGAAAAGCAAACTGTGATTAAGAACTGTAATATTAGTTTATACAGACGTCGTACAGATACACCGAGCCAGCTGTACCAGTTTAAGCAGACTTGTAAAAATTTTGTAAAAAGTAGTGGATTTGTCCTTTAAAAGGCATCTGTTACCATCAAGCACACCAACTGTGCCTGCATCTATACTGTATTTACACCAAAAATAGTTTGTAGCTTTTTGAGCTCTAAACAAACAACACATGAAGTATGTAACATGTCATGTACAGCTTGTTTATATAAGATCCTGCATTATTCTTATATTTTATTTGGATCAATTTATAATATTTATGTGATAATTCATTTTTTGCATTACTGTGACAATTTTTTTATTCCCTAGTATTAAACAGGCTTTTCTGTTGCTCTGCCATGAAAATGTCAGACTGGTCACACTGCATGTTTAGTTATTATTTCAAGTGTAAATAAGTAAACACATCCACTATATCAGGGGTCACTAATAGGCGGGCCGTGGTCCGTGTGCAGACCCAGATGTTAATTCAAAGCGGACCCAAACTGATCAACTATTAAGAATTACTAACCTAAACCAGAACTAACTCTGTCTCTGTACTAACCCAAACCAGAACTAACTCTGTCTCTGTACTAACCCAAACCAGAACTAACTCAGTCTCTGTACTAACCCAAACCAGAACTAACTCTGTTTCTGTACTAACACAAACCAGAACTAACTCTGTTTCTGTACTAAGCTAAACCAGAACTAACTCTTTCTCTGTACTAACCCAAACCAGAACTAACTCTGTCTCTGTACTAACCCAAACCAGAACTAACTCTGTCTCTGTACTAACCTAAACCAGAACTAACTCTGTCTCTGTACTAACCCAAACCAGAACTAACTCTGTTTCTGTACTAACCCAAACCAGAACTAACTCTTTCTCTGTACTAACCCAAACCAGAACTAACTCTGTCTCTGTACTAACCCAAACCAGAACTAACTCTGTCTCTGTACTAACCCAAACCAGAACTAACTCAGTCTCTGCACTAACCCAAACCAGAACTAACTCTGTTTCTGTACTAACCTAAACCAGAACTAACTCTTTCTCTGTACTAACCCAAACCAGAACTAACTCTGTTTCTGTACTAACCTAAACCAGAACTAACTCAGTCTCTGTACTAACCCAAACCAGAACTAACTCTGTCTCTGTACTAACCTAAACCAGAACTAACTCTGTCTCTGTACTAACCCAAACCAGAACTAACTCTGTCTCTGTACTAACCTAAACCAGAACTAACTCTGTCTCTGCACTAACCCAAACCAGAACTAACTCTGTTTCTGTACTAACCTAAACCAGAACTAACTCTGTCTCTGTACTAACCCAAACCAGAACTAACTCTGTTTCTGTACTAACACAAACCAGAACTAACTCTGTTTCTGTACTAACCCAAACCAGAACTAACTCTGTCTCTGTACTAACCCAAACCAGAACTAACTCTGTCTCTGTACTAACCCAAACCAGAACTAACTCTGTTTCTGTACTAACACAAACCAGAACTAACTCTGTTTCTGTACTAACCTAAACCAGAACTAACTCTTTCTCTGTACTAACCCAAACCAGAACTACTGTTAAAGGACTGACCACCAGGGTCCCCCCGTCACCCAGCACCAACCAGTTCTCCTCTCCATTCATACCATTTGCTCCGTCCTTGACTACATCTCTGTATCATTCACCTGATGTAGCACCTGTACAGCTTCTAAAGCTTTTACTTTCAGACTCAGCTTTAGTTTAATAAACTGTAAATACTGTTCCACCAGAGGAGGAGGGGTCTCTGCTTGTGAGTCTGGTTCCTCCCAACGTTTCTTCCTCCAGTTCTGAGGGAGTTGTTGTTGAAACCGTTGCCTCTGGCTCCCTCACAGTGGATAAAGTGTTGTGACTTCATGTTTTCATGCTTTTAAACTCCTGTAGAGCTGCTTTGTGACAACATCATGGTAAAAAGTGCTATACAAATAAACTTGGCTTGGCTAGTGTGTCTGTTTATATGTATTGCTATGTTGCTTTTGTTTGCTTTTAATTGATGAACAGTTAATCAAACAAAAGATTATTAAGAGAACTGGTTGAAGCAAAGGTCCATTAGAACCTTGTCTGATGTGCAGCCTCACCGTGTTTTCCAGAGAGTGCACCTGAATATCGTGTGCCTGTAGACCAGCTATAATATAAGACAGGCTATAATTGTGGTTTAGGATAATTCACCTCGCCTTATTACTCAAATTGTGTAATTTAAGAACTGTTAGTATTAATCATTAAAAATAGGTGGGTGCAGTGAACAGTTCTGTGTTTTTTTTTAAGATTTCCTGGCTGCTTCTGCTTTTTAATCTTTTTTTTGTATTTAATTTCTTATTGGATGTGAAGATATTATTAACAATTCCTGGAATTCCAGGTAAACACCTCTGGGACAGGCAGACTTGTTGATTCGCAAGTAGAAATGGGATATCAGTGTGAGTGTATATGTGTGTGTGAGTGGTTTTTTTTTTTGTTTAATAGCTCCTGAATTTTTCAAGAAGTAGGTTTGGGTTACTGCTGGCGGAGGGCCTGAAGCATCTGGCGCGAGGAGTACGAGATAATTATTCTCGTGGCTGTAAGTACAAATTGCTGAGAGCAACTCCTGAAAGAGCCTGCTGAAGCATGTCAGCTACAGCTCGCCTGCTAAACTACAGCTCCCAAAGCCAAGAGGAGACGTAGCACTCCGAGCTCTAAGCACTAAAGTGTTATTTGTGTATATATTATATATGTGGCTAAAATTGAATCCACAAAGGCTTATATACACATAATCGTACCTACATTTGAGCTCGATAGTTCTCAGTGTCAGAGATGTCAAGTAATGAAGTACAAATACTTTATAACCTTACTTTTGATTATCTATACTTTACTGGAGTAATTATTTTTGTTGTACTAAAGTACATTCATTTTTAATGGGTGTATATGCGGCTGAAACAGGAAGCCTAGCGCATCCCAAATTTATCAACATAAAGTGTTTTTTTTTACAATCAGGGCTTCTATTTCTTTAAACCTGCCTTAATAAAGTGTATTGCTCTGCTGACTCGTACAAAGAATATATAACAAATATAAACAAGTAGCAACTTAACATGAAAGGACAAAAACTTTTTAATGTAAATTAATGTAATGTAAATTTTATTCCAAGCAATTCCAGAGAATTTGAATTAATCCAATCTTGAAATTCTTGCACAACAGTAATAACATGTATTTCTTAATGGTAACCTTATTGGAAAAGGCATGTAATGTAAGTTGGTGTAAAGAGGTTTTATTTTAAATGATGATTATTATTTATATTAAGGTTATTATGTAAGCGGCAACTGCTGTGTTCAAATGATGTACGAATATAAACACTGGCAAAAATTGATTTACATGTTTTCTTTGGATAGTAACAATATATATGATGGAAATAAACCATCTGAATGGTCCTGTAACTGTGACAATGTTACACTAACAGTTTACACTAACACTAACAGTTGTTAATGAATTGGTGTCAGTGTTACTGGATTTCCTTTAAAAGTTCACTGTGTGACTTGGCCTGTAGACACATTGCTGATTCATCGTGACAAACTCACTCAGATCTGTATCTACTATACTACAGGGAAACAGTTAAAGCCTTTCATCACTGGTAGGTGTTTGCTACCTGCTGGGTGATAAAAAGCTAAGATTTCGTCTTTAAAGAACTCCAGTGTGTTGAATGTTAGTCATCTCAACGTCTCCAGATAAGTACATAAGCTAAAACCAGCCCAGAACCTTAACAAACAGGTTCCTGATTAGAAACTGCAGCAAAGGGAAATGTATACACATAGATGATAATAATAATGGCTAAATGGCGTGTAGGCAATTTTTAAAATTTATTAAAAATGCCCACTTTAAAGAGAGTGTGAACAGAATCATTCTGTGTGGTTTGAAGTGATGAAATGTTTAAAACCTATAAACTAACTCACAGAACATGTCCATATGATATGGTTGCAGAAATGGTAACTGATGACTTCATGGTGAATGTAGTTTAGTACAATGTAAATATATTAAAGAAGCATATCTGTTACTACTGAACATTAACATGTGTTTCATGGAGCAGAAGATATGATCACTAGTCGTCTATAAGTATTATAATGAAGTCAAACTTTCAAGACATGTTATCAATAATCATTACTGGAATGTAAATGTACATGAATGAAAACAAACTGAAATGAAATAGGAGCAACGAGACTATGTTTAAAATGTAAGGAGTAGAAAGTACTGATAATGGAGTGTAAATGTAAAGAAGTAGAAAGTACTGACAACGGAGTGTAAATGTAAGGAGTAGAAAGTACTAATAATGGAGTGTAAATGTAAGGAGTAGAAAGTACTGATAATGGAGTGTAAATGTAAGGAGTAGAAAGTACTGATAATGGAGTGTAAATGTAAGTAGTAGAAAGTACAGATAATGGAGTGTAAATGTAAGGAGTAGAAAGTACAGATAATGGAGTGTAAATGTAAGTAGTAGAAAGTACTGATAATGGAGTGTAAATGTAAGGAGTAGAAAGTACTGATAATGGAGTGTAAATGTAAGGAGTAGAAAGTACTAATAATGGAGTGTAAATGTAAAGAAGTAGAAAGTACTGACAACGGAGTGTAAATGTAAGGAGTAGAAAGTACTAATAATGGAGTGTAAATGTAAGGAGTAGAAAGTACTGATAATGGAGTGTAAATGTAAGGAGTAGAAAGTACTGACAACGGAGTGTAAATGTAAGGAGTAGAAAGTACTGATAATGGAGTGTAAATGTAAGGAGTATAAAGTACTGATAATGGAGTGTAAATGTAAAGAAGTAGAAAGTACTGATAACGGAGTGTAATTGTAAGGAGTAGAAAGTACTGATAATTGAGTGTAAATGTAAGGAGTAGTAGTAAAAAGTCTGAATCAGAATTACTCCAGTAAAGTATAAATAACCAACTTTTCTACTTAAGTAAGGTAAGAAAGTATTTGTGCTTCGTTACTTGAATAAAGTGGTCATACTTTAGACTCATGGTTTCTATCACCACCACTGTAAAGAACATTTCTTCTCATTTTATCATTGACATCAAAGCACTGACTGACTTTGTTGACATTTCTGTGTTGTAATTATGTACATTTTGAAAAAAATGGTAAAATTTCCTTTTAAAAGAAACTTTGCTTAAACAGGGTGGACGAATCAGATCAACAATCTCTTTTCCAAGTGAGTGCTGGCCAGAAACACAACACGCTAACATGAAAAAGAATGAATAAAAAAAGAAAAATTAATTAGTGTAAAAAAGTCATTTAAAAACAGAGGTGTTGTTTTTAGCAGATTAGTTTAAAGGGGTAGGCAGATCCTGAGTGCGGAGGCTGAGAGCGACAGCGTTATCTGGCAGCTCACGTCCATTTGAAGGTCACTGCAGCTCCGTGACGACACCGCGTCATGACATCATCGCTCATCTGGACATGTGTGAGCTGGTGAAGTGGTCTTTAATCCTTTTTTCTCAGCCTTTTTATCTGTCGCCCTCCATCATACTGTTTAACCAAGAGCGGTGCAAAAAATAGTTCAAAAGCAGGAACTCTGCCGAGTCTGCAGAAATCTGCTGTTTCATCCTCGACACCAAGCTAAGAGGATTCAGTCTTCACAGTTCTTCACGCAGCTGTGTTTGTGGTGCACTGAGTCAGAGCACATGCTTTTGTTTATGTATATAAGCGAGTGTGTGTGTGTGTAATGGTACATTTGTGAGGACCTCACATTACTATACTTGTAATTAAGTATAGTTTTATTTTTTAAGTATAGAACTGTATGAAGTCTTTGGTAATGTAAAGACATCCTCACTTGAACACATGTTGTTTAGGCATGGTATATTTAAAAAAAAGATCAATATAAACCTTTGTCTAACCTCACAAATAGAGTAAGACAATTGTGTGTGTGTGTGCATGTGTGTGTGTGTGTGTGTGTGTGTGTGTGTGTGTGTGCAAGCTGGTGTGTTTACCAGTCCAATAAAAATATAGAGCTTTTTTAAACCAAACCACATTTCACAATTACCGAAACCCCTTGAAAGTCTTATAAACAAAATATCACTGAAGATCCCATTTATACTATTTCAAAACTCCTAAAGCAGAGGTATTTAATTAGAATTCAGTCCGGACAGTCACAATTTCAATAATCTCAGTGCCATATCCTGTATACTGAAGTAGCCTAGTAGCCTCTATTAGCATTTTATATCATCAACAACTGAAAGACTAATTACAAATACTGTTCAATATATTTCAGCAATATTTGTTGTTTTAAATTCATTATTTATTGAACCAAGGGCTTTAAAAACAATGCTTTTTAAAAAAAGTGCATCATAAAGTGCTTGTGTTTAGAAAAAGTAAATAAAACGTGTGTCTTCTTGTTAACTCAGTTTCACATCTTAACAGGTTATGGCCTCTTGTATTTTTCACACTTTCTCTTGTTTAGTGAGAGAAGTGAGTTCTTGGTTGCTTGTTGTTGAGCCTGGGACGCTCTTCATTCCTAATAATGTTAATTGTAGAATTAGACGTAATCTGAATCTTAATCTGAATCTTAATCTGAATCTTACTCCGACTCGCTTAATTCTCTGACTGCTGCTTCTCGCCTGTGTGCGCTGCAATCCTGAATCTGCCCAGATCTGATTGGCTGAAGAGCGCGTTTTTTTCTTGATCTTACAGCGCACATGATTAGTCTGTGAGTTCACTGCGCCGTAAAGCCCGTATACTGTAAAGACTAGAAAAGTTCCGCCACTTAAAATAAACACAGTCAGAATTAAATCATTCTCAGTAGTTTATCAGTTTGGGTTTGCATTGGACAACGTCTGGGTCCAGACCGTGGTCCACCCATTAGTCACCTCTGTCCTAAAGGTTCCATATATTGGAAAAACCTCCTCACCCTCTCTTTTTGTAAATAAATGATTTTTAATTGGTACCTAAACCCTGTTATTTTTAACATTTTCTAGTCCACTATGGAAACTATGTCATAATTCATCATAATTCATAGTTTCTGTGGTGTCATAGAAACCAACACATTTACATATCCCCAACTATTCAGCCCTACAGCAGCTTAACCACGATGTACTTCTGAGAGCTTTTTGAATGAAGTACATTACACGTCAGCCAACAGGCTCCTGCCTGTTATCAGTCTGAAAGCAGCATTGTGCAAGAATTGATATTTTTGTAGTACTGTGTGAACTGACAAGTTAAAATTATACTAAAGTACTTTCCACAAATATGACTCTGCATAGTTGTATTTATTGTGATCAGAGATTAAATACTTTCATTTTCATACCGTATAGGCTTCACTGTTTGCTGAGCTTTTAAATATAGAGGCCTCACTGCACATCATATATATTATGGAATTTGTTATAAGCTAGCTGTGACAGTCACACAGTGCTACCGCATGTGTTCCGGACCCAGAGGGGTACCAGTCTCTCAGCATACCATCAAAATGATTTAGCAGTTGTTATTTTAAGGTAACATTGATTTGATTTCAAGACACAGTAATAAAAAGTCACCTGTTTAATATTCTAAGGCAGGAGTATTTAATTAGAGTTCAGTAAGGTCCAGTCAGCGGTAAGGCCAGTTCCTCAGGCCAAGGTCTGGACCGTGTTTGTGTTATGACCATAACTTGTGTTATGATTCAGTGCCATATCCTGTATACTGTATAGTTAAGTATACAGGATAGTACTATTAGCAGTTTATGTCATCAGCAACTAAAAGAGAAACCAAATTACAAATACCATTCATTATATTTTAACTATATTTATTGTTTTAAATGCTAAAAAGCTCTACAATAAAAAAAGAGAATGCTTTAAAAAAAAAAGTGCACCTAAAAGTGTTTATTATAGAAAAAGTAAATAAAACATGCAGCATCTTGTTTACTCTGTTTCACATCTTAACCCTGTTTCTCCAGTACTGGTTGAAAAGCTGTTTTCGCTCGACTTTTCTTTTTTCTTGCTTTGTTCTCCGACTGATACTTCTCGCCGGTGTGCGCGCCGCACTGTTGAATATGCTCAGATCTGATTGGCTGAGGAGCACCTTTGGGTCAAAGCCCATGTACCGTAAAGACAAGAAAAGCTCTGCCACGTAAAACAAACACGTGTCGGTTAGGGTCTGCACTGGACGACGCCTGGGCCCGGACCTGGACCGGACCGCTGTCCACCTATTAGTGACCTCTGACCTAAGGGATGAAGAACAATTGAAAAACTGTCATGTACAATGAATTATGACAATGTTTGGTATATAAAGCCACACAAATAGTATAAGTGGACATTATAGAATAAGATAAAACAGTAACCAACAAACAGTAGGTTAATGATTTCCTCTTCTACTGGGATTTAAATATGAGGTGGCAAGTTGAAGAGCCATGTCACTGTATCTGTTTATTATAAATAGTATAAATATAAATAAATAAATAAATAAATAAATAAATAAATAAATAGAATAGAATAGAATAGAATAGAATAGAATAGAATAGTATAAGTGGACATCAAGGAATAAGATAAAATACAACAGTAGGTTAATGACCCTGTGGTCAGTCATGATTTCCTCTTCAACTGGGATTTAAATATGAGGTGTCAAGTTGAAGAGCCATGTCACTGTATCTGTTTATTATAAATATTATAAATATAAATAAATAAATAAATAAATAAATAAATAAATAAATAAATAAATAAATAAATAAATAAATAGAATAGAATAGAATAGAATAGAATAGAATAGAATAGTATAAGTGGACATCATGGAATTAGATAAAATACAAAAGTAGGTTAATGACCCTGTGGTCAGTCATGATTTCCTCTTCTACTGGGATTTAAATATGAGGTGTCAAGTTGAAGAGCCATGTCACTGTATCTGTTTATTATAAATATTATAAATATAAATAAATAAATAAATATAATATGATATAATAGTATAAGTGGACATCATGGAATAAGATAAAATACAGCAGTAGGTTAATGACCCTGTGGTCAGTCATGATTTCCTCTTCTACTGGGATTTAAATATGAGGTGTCAAAGCGAAGAGCCAAGTCACTGAATCTGTTTATTTAATTCTTGCTAATTTACTGACTAACACTTTGTTGTTAAGATGTTTAAAAGCCACGTTGGCTCGTGTTTTATCCTCAACACTTAGCATAGACATCCTCGTTGATGTGCGTGTGTGTATGTGTGTGTGTGCGTGTGTTTTTTTCAGTGTTGGCGTCGTGTCTGGTATCAGGTAAGGGTCTGGCTCCTTCCTACATTGTTGGGCGATAATGGTGGCTGATTAAAAATGGATGAGGGCAGATAAATGTTTAGTAGGTGGAGTGAAGGCCGACACCAGATCCGCCGAGCTTCGGGCTGGAATAATTAGCAGCTGTTGAGTGAGTGTATCAGTGCAGCTCACCTCAATCGCTCCAGCCCCTCACTGCAGTCCTTTCATGCAGACCCATTTTAAGCCATTCACGGGTAATTAACTCCTAAATAAGCTCCAGCATGTCTGCTTACTCAACGCTCACTCACACAGGTAAGTGGAATATGTGATGCTGATGATGTTGGAAAAAACAACACTGTTTTACATGAAGACTGGCTAGAAGAACAGCAGCTGTTTAGGGTTTTATTTTACTGTGGAATATATGGAAACATTATGCAGGTAACTTATGCATGCATGGAATGAACCAGCGCAGGTTCTGTGTTATACACTTTCACACTCATTTGCTGTTTACCTAGGGGAAAAATACAGAAGCACCAATTAAAATCTGAATATTGACTCATTTTGAGTTGCTGGCTTGTATTGATGGCACAGGCAGAGCCTTCACACACAGATATTCCACAATTCCTTACAACATCTCATATCATATTATGATTATAAAGCATTTTCTCATTATAATAGAGAAATTCAAGGAAGTTTACAGATGAACTCAAGCCTTACTCATGCTGATAAGCAAATAGAGTATGTGTAAACGATTGCCCTGCCTTTTATTTATTATTTTATTACTTAATTACTATATGACATAATCTGTTCAGGGTGAAACAGTCAAAATCTACTTGTACAAATATAGCAAAATAAAAAAACAGCATTTCAGAAAACACTAATGTGTAGAAAGTATATATTAAAAATGTAAATTAATAATAAAACAAATAAATAAAAGTGAGATAAGTGATAAAATGAGAATAATCATATGCAGTTTCATTTCACATTGATATGAATTTGGTTAGGTGTTAAGTATTGGGCTAATTTAAAGTAAAAGCTTTTGAGATTTAGTAATAGAGTAGCAAGGAATAAACACTATGTTTTTTTTTTACTCTTGGAAATTAAATTGAATGAAAGCTCAGTAAAAGTGAAATACAAATCCTCAGTGATATTTTTTAGATTAAAAAGATTAAAGGATTGTGTTGAAAAACATTTGGAAACGTCTGGAAAAACAAGGGGAAAAAAACAAACATTTGAGACAGCTTATTAACCCCACCAAAGAAAAAAGCAAACAAGCTATTTCTTTTATTTCTTTTCTAATAGAACACATGCCTGGGACATTTTTGGTTTAAGGGACATTTAGGCACCCAGCTGAGTCTCAATTTGGTAAATATTGTAAAAGTCTATATTAACCCTTTTCCCAACCCCAAATTAAGACCATTCCTAGACTGAAATATATTTTCAATGGTGCTTCTCTATTGTTGTGGCCCTACAGCTCCATATGTGGGCCAGTATACAGGTCCACATGGGAGCTGGCCCTGCAGGTCTGTATGTGGGGCCACACTTCACTTCCTCACTACTAAAGCTACACAATAATATATTAGTTTAACAGTAGTGACCACAGAGCAGTAAATAAACAGTAAATACTGAATAAGTTAAAATTATACAGGTTCACATATAATCATTAGAACTGGCGACTTGTCCATGGTGTACCATGCCTTCGCCTAATGACGCTGGGATTGGCTCCAGACGCCTCGTCTCCCTGACTAGCGGGATAAAGTGGAAGATAATGCATAATGGATAATTTACTGCACATTAAGAATAAAGTTTAAGTGATTTGTCTTTTAAATTCTATTTTATATTTCATTTGTTTTAGCAGTTATCAAAGAAATTGGAGAAATTAGTGGAATCCCCATTAAAATTAATAGAAAAAAAACAACATTTAATAACCTACATTTATGTGTTTCTATTATTCTGCTACCAAATGCAAATCTTAGTTTCAAATGATTCTCCTGTATATAAATAATAACTCTCTGGTCTACTCTCAGTTCTACTCTCAGTTCTACTCTCAGTTCTACTCTCAGTTCGCCCCAATATCTTACAGAATTCTACAAACAAGATTTTTACTTAAATTCATTTATTTTCTATTATGTCCCTGATCAGTCTGCATCATCCCTCAGGTCATGAGTCAAATTCTGTATTTAGCCTATCAGAGATGGTTTCTAAGGACTAGGTGCTGTGTGTTTAGAAACGGCTGTGGCGGGAAACATCAGACATCCTGAACCTGCCGGTCCTGTCCTGCCAGGTCCTAACGGAGGTCAAAAGTCGGCGAGAGATCAAAACAATAGCATGTTCCTGCCAAAAGCTCCGCAGCAGTCAATGTCCTTAAGACGTAATGAGTCGAGGTCAACCTCCATCTGAGATAATGACTGGCCTTAACAGTCCTAGTCAGACAGGAAATACAAGATAGTCAGGCTAGCCGTGGAACAGATGGATTCATTTACGAGAAGACGGGCACTGGAATGAGCGTGTCAGGGATTTCCAGCAGCCGAGGTTCAGAGAATCAAAAGAGTTACTGTGAAAGATTGTGAGATAACTTATGCACAAAGTCTTCATGATGCTGGTGAAAAGGTTTTGATGTGAATCTACACCTCTTCTGAGTTTTACATCTAATGGGTAGATGGCAACATAGTGAAAATCCTAGCTTAAAGTCACTATGCCCAAGAACAAGCAGTGGCTAGAGGGGTATACGGCCCCCTGCATTGGCCTGTGGAGCAGGGGAGCTGCATTCAGTGGAGGGATGGAACTTTTCATGCATCATCAGTATTTGAGATCATTGATGCTGCTGTGGAAACAAAGTCGTTTAGAGTGGTTTGATGTTAACTACTCTGTTCTAGAGAACATTTCAGAGTCAGAATTGCTGATAGTGGTGGTAATAGGAACCAGACGTCTGAAAAGTTTAATATCATGACAATACTTGTGTGGTTGACACGGTGCCCCCCTGGTTCCCATCACCACTGCTGCAGTGAAACATTTCACTTTGAGACACTCATAACTTTGTCTACATCATTGACTTTTTTTGCATGAGCAGAATTGGATAAACTTTTGGACATTCCATGTTTATCTGTATTATATTTGAGTACTTGATATACAAAGCAATGAAACAAACTGTATGGCCTCTTCATATTTATTCCATATGCTTTAAATGGATGTAAAAATATAATCATAAAAATACAATTATTCTAACAATTATGGAGAGAACTGAACAAAAAGATCACAAAGCTGAAATTGTACAACAGGATTTAGAAATACATCATTATTTAGAAATAAATCATTATATTGAAATTTTTACTCTTAACCTGGACTCTAAACAGTTTTTTAAATATGCTTTTTTTGTGTATTTATAATGCATTTTAATTGAAATTTCACACCAAAAACTGTTTTTACTTACTGTTTTTTTCTTGGCAGGTTGTTACACACAATTCATGTGTTTCATACTTTCAGAGAAAGCCTAATTATGTCTGTAAACAAAAAACTCTCTGAATTTTACTCTCACACTTTAACAGAACTTTGAGGTCTGTGATTACGGAGAGGCACACTCTAGACAATACAGCAAAACAAATAATAAGGTGCAACATACATAGCAGACACAATCTTTATGATAAACTCTTTTGTCTCAAATTACAAGATCATCCACACCATAAATCAAAAATCTAATTTGTCAGAAGGAAGTACATACTGTATTTATTAGTTACTGATAACAAAATTAAACAATCGTGTTTTGATTAAACATGTATAGGAGGAAGTTCTAATTATATCATGAAATGTTTTTACAAGCTGCAAATGTCTGTGGAATAGCAGAATAGCGTAGAATAGTGCTTACCGCTTATATAATACTAAAGTCCCATAGGGGTGCTAGCTGAAATTACCATTATCATAGAGCTGTTTTTTCTAATTTATAATGGAGTTTTAAGCTTGGTGGCCTGGATTAAAAGTCTACCTGGGATAGTAATGGTTTATCATTGTTCTTGAGTTATTTTGCCTTTAGCTAGTTACTAAAGCATACTTAGGTATTATTTGAAAGATTTGTAAATACATGAGCATTAATGACCTTGAGTACTTGTACTATACCCCAACTATTTCAGAATAAAATACTATCTCCTTCTTACATTTCCTTTGCCTGAGTACTTGATACAAATCTTAAAATACACGAGGCGTTTCTCTTTTTCTCTCTCCAGTAAGTAGAGTTCCTGTTTTAAGTGAACATTTGTTAATTAATTTAAACCTTCAATCAAAAAAACAACAACAAAAAACCCACAAAAAGCCCACAGCAATGCTAATTTGTCTGTGTGTAAAGACTCGTACTGTGGAAGTGCTGCCACACCACAGATACCACATCACACATCATTTCATTTATCTGTTCAAACATTAACTGTTTACTTTTATATACTTTTCTTTGTTTAAATGTCGCTGCTAAACTTACAGCACTGAGCAAAGGTCGGAGAACATTTATCTTATTTTCATTAGAAATAGTCATTAAATACAGTTGACCTATTATTTATTTTCATAAAAAGCTGAAAAAAAACATGTAATTTAAAATTACAAAGAACCCAACGACTCATTACACCCATTTAAACACAATGTTGTTGAGGTCTGCACTGAAATGAATTGCTGTAAATTTACTGTGGATATATAACAATAGTATCTTACAGTTTTTTATAATAATTGTAAAATACTGTCAAATATTCACACCGCGTATGTAAATTAACAGTAAAGCAATCAGTTTCTTAATAACAGAAAATAACTGTAATTTATCAGAATAATACAGTATTTTCTGTTAACCTTTTAAAATATTCACCATCATCCCTTTACAGTCCAGTCACTATCCATCAAACTCATACTGGTGATTATAGACTAATGTTTCTTTTTAATTATAACCCTTCTATATTAAACTGTCCAAACTGCTTCTACTCATTTAAATAACAAAATATATGCAGTGGGCGGAGCCAGCCTACTGGGTTCAGCTGAGTTAAGATTCTTTCAGCTCATTCAGTCAGTGCAGGAAGTGCTGGGCAGCTTGTTTTGTGTTCATTAGTAAAATAAAGAAAGATCATCTAAATCAGTTCTTAGACGAGGAGACGCGAACTGGTGCGTTTACAACTGACCCGTCTGGACTGTAGCTGGTAGCTGTTAACGTCACATCTAATGTTAGCAGGGATACGGTTTAGTTAGTATAATTATTAAACTTTTAAGATTTAAGATGTTGTTAGTTCGGTCTGTTTCATTTAGTGACTAAATTTAGTAAAGAAACTGTAGCTTGAACAGTGTTAGCTAGCTAGCTGGCTGGCTAGTTGGTTGGTACCATAAATATGCAGTTATTTTACTGTCATATACTGTAATTCAATTTACAGTACAATACTGTTAAAATAAATTACAGTAGATGTACTGTAAAATAAAAGTAAAATACTGGAATCTCTGCTGCCTGTATTTTACTGTTAATTTACACTGAATTTTTTTACAGTGTGGGCTCTGGGGTTGTCAGTCCATTATTCAGAGAACATCAGCATTTTTTCCTTTTATCAGTGATGACATCTTGACAGCAATGCCTCATTTTATAACAATTTTACAGCACTTATCTTCTCACAGTGGATGGACAGACAGAAACAGCTGTGGATTTGTTGAAGCTTGATTTTTTCTGAACATTGAAGTACTATTTGATGGTAATGTCTTTGGAGGTTATTGTTATTATTGTTAG
Source organism: Megaleporinus macrocephalus (assembly GCA_021613375.1). NCBI lineage: Eukaryota > Metazoa > Chordata > Actinopteri > Characiformes > Anostomidae > Megaleporinus > Megaleporinus macrocephalus. Next base: position 43,382,433 of record CM038712.1, read on the forward strand.
TTGTTTTTCAGATTAGGTTTTAGAAATTTCTCCTGAAAAATGTCACCCAATGACTGCTGTGACTGGAAATTCTGCTTTGCACTGTACTGTATTTTGATACCACACGTAAGATTAAATCATATTTAAAAAGTACTCACAGTTTCCCTTAAGACTAACTTTGCTGCACTTTCTTCCACCCCAGCAGATGAGCACACTCTCAAAACGTGGTGTGGTTAAACTGGTAATTAAGTTGCTACCAGTGCTACCAATGGCCCACTTAATAATACTTAATGTTTTGGGCATTTTTTAATTCTTTTGAAGTTAAGTCTGTCCCATGTTTAATGTCACAGGAGCTAAAGTCCTTAGGCAGAGCCTTATTTTAGCTACACTTCTTCATTTAGAACAAGAGTGGGGCTGCATGACCACATTGTTTTGAAACAAGTGTTTTAAAGTTTAATCCTATAGGCTGCTTTCTTTCACTTTCTACTTTATTAGACATAGTCTGTGCCGTATAGCCTTTTCTTAATCTTTATGCTTTAACTTGGTTTAACTATGTAGGTCTCAAACTCTGTCCTTTTTATTCAGACATATTTACCAACCTTGAATCACATTTTCAAATAATTTAGAAGAAACAGGCTGATCGGGGATCAGTTTATGTCTTGAATATAATAGAATAGAATCACGCAAACAAGATGTGATCTTCCGTCAGTGTTCTCATTCTGAAATTCTTGGTGTATTTGAGAACTATCTGTCAACAGACAATCCTCAGTCAGACCCTGTTTGTGGGTCCAGCGCTGCTCTCCGTGTGGGTCTGAGACGCTGGCCCAGTCCATTTTCCAGACACTAGCTGAGCTGCTGTCTGGCACTCTCTGTTTACCTGTGTGGATCGGGTGTCTTTGCCTAATAAGCGAGGGCATCTCCCCTCCTCAGAGGCAAACGGAGTCCAGCTATCTCTCTGTCTGTCGGAGGGAGGCAGGGGTCAGGCCTAAATGACCCTCCCCACTCGCCACGTTCAATTATTCACACCCCCCTTCACCCGAGATGACTGACAGCCTCTGCTTTTCTCTCTCTCTGGATCTTGAATGAGGTGCACTGTTGAACGCACACATGCTGGCTGTGTAGAGACAGCATGTGACACAAGTGTAAACATGCCATGCATTGCAGTCAGTGAAACGGAAAAACAGCAAATACACGACACCTTTCAATCAGAAATATTGATTATTTAATTTCATAGAAGCATGCAAAGGTTTCTACATATGTCCTCCTGTATATCTATGTATATATCTTATATATTTCAGTTATTATTATATGTGTATATTCTAACTTATTTTTACTTCATTATTGTCTATTTATTATGTTTGAACTGTTTATACTACATATATATAATTGCTGCCCTGTTGTAGAGTTGTATCTGAGCCTCAACCCAAACATTTCAATGCATGTTATGTCCTGACATGATGTGCAAATGACAAACAAACCTGAAACTTGAAACAGGAGTGTTATGCTGTTGTTTTGTGATATATTTAATAATATTTAATTCCAAATTTACTAATATTTCATTCTGATATATCCTTAATGTCTAAAATTTTGGATACTTTGACATAGAATTGTTTGTAACCATGCACTCTATGCATATGATGTAAAAATAGTATATTACTATTAATGTGTTGACCGTGAGATATATAATGTTGAGGTGCTTCTAGAAACAAATTTAACCAAAATGCCGTCCTAAATAATAGCTAATCTGACTTCCTTTAAATATTCATCTACAAGTAAGACTTTAATGATAATATTTAAACATTAAAATTCAAGGTCTCTGTGTCTACAGCATGTTTAGAGCTTCAAATATCTTGAGGGAATTTTCACATGAGTAAAAACAACTGATCTCTTGAATATTACATGATTAAAACGGAGCGACTGCTGCGCCAGGGGGCTCGTTTTAGGATGTGTGTATACTTTCTACAGATGTGCTGTATCTCAGGACATGAAGCGTTTCTGTGGAGGATTGAATCCATCAATATGAATGAACGAGGCCCACTGGAAAATAAACATAGTACTATAATGGCCTTTAAGAGGCTAATCAGTGGTGGGCCAATAGAAGAAGCTTGAAGGCGGGCCATGAAGGCCGGCAGTCTCTTACTGGGTCAGTGTGTCTCAATAAGTCTCTGCTCACTCGCTGCTATTGGGTCAGTGTGCTGCTTCCTCTACACCTGACTGGCTGCCTCGGCTCACGCGGTTGCTATGGAGCCCGTCCATTCAGAGCAGGGAGGAAAGCCCCCTGTCGGTTTCTAGGCAGGATTCAGAAAACAAGATTTAGAAAAAGAGAGATTACTCTTATTTTAAGGTTTTGGAACTGTTAGATCTGCTCATTTCCTTCACAACTGGCAACCTGAATCTGAACAGGTATTTGAAGTTGAGGTCATCGCGTTTGCACGACGTACAGCTTTGTCCATTCAGAGCATCTGGAAACCCCCTGTTCGTCTCCAGGCAGGGTTCAGTATAAAAGTAAAAGTAATGTAAGAAAAAAAATACCATTAGGGACAAAAGCTTAGGCCGCACCACAGGGGTCTATAGTGCACTAGCCCACCTCCCCAAAAACCCCATTCTTCTAAAAGTCATAATGACTATAATGTTATATTAAAATGTTAATGTTGATAAATTTGGGATGTGCTAGGCTTCCTGTTTCAGCTCATATACGCCCATTAAACATGAATGTAGTTTAGTACAATGTAAATATATTAAAGAAGCATATCTGTTACTACTGAACATTAACATGTGTTTCATGGAGCAGAAGATATGATCACTAGTCGTCTATAAGTATTGTAATGAAGTCAAACTTCAAAGTCATGTTATCAATAACCTTTACTAGAATGTAAATGTACATGAATGAAAACAAGCTGAAATGAAATAGGAGTAACGAGACTATGTTTAAAATGTAAGGAGTAGAAAGTACTGATAATGGAGTGTAAATGTAAAGAGTAGAAGTGATAATGGAGTGTAAATGTAAGGAGTAGAAAGTACTGATAATGGAGTGTAAATGTAAGGAGTAGAAAGTACTGATAATGGAGTGTAAATGTAAGGAGTAGAAAGTACTGATAATGGAGCGTAAATGTAAGGAGTATAAAGTACTGATAATGGAGTGTAAATGTAAGGAGTAGAAAGTACTGATAATGGAGCGTAAATGTAAGGAGTAGAAAGTACTGATAATGGAGTCGTAAATGGAAGGAGTAGAAAGTACTGATAATGGAGTGTAAATGTAGGGGGTAGAAAGTACTGATAATGGAGTGTAAATGTAAGTAGTAGAAAGTACTGATAATGGAGCGTAAATGTAAGGAGTAGAAAGTACTGATAATGGAGCGTAAATGTAAGGAGTAGAAAGTACTGATAATGGAGTGTAAATGTAAGTAGTAGAAAGTACTGATAATGGAGTGTAAATGTAAGGAGTAGAAAGTACTGATAATGGAGTGTAAATGTAAGGAGTAGAAAGTACTGATAATGGAGCGTAAATGTAAGGAGTAGAAAGTACTGATAATGGAGTGTAAATGTAAGGAGTAGAAAGTACTGATAATGGAGTGTAAATGTAGGGGGTAGAAAGTACTGATAATGGAGTGTAAATGTAAGTAGTAGAAAGTACTGATAATGGAGCGTAAATGTAAGGAGTAGAAAGTACTGATAATGGAGCGTAAATGTAAGGAGTAGAAAGTACTGATAATGGAGTGTAAATGTAAGGAGTAGAAAGTACTGATAATGGAGTGTAAATGTAGGGGGTAGAAAGTACTGATAATGGAGTGTAAATGTAAGTAGTAGAAAGTACTGATAATGGAGTGTAAATGTAAGGAGTAGAGAGTAGCGATAATGGAGTGTAAATGTAAGGAGTAGAAAGTACTGATAATGGAGCGTAAATGTAAGGAGTAGAAAGTACTGATAATGGAGTGTAAATGTAAGGAGTAGAAAGTACAGATAATGGGGTGTAAATGTAAGGAGTAGAAAGTACTGATAATGGAGTGTAAACGTAAGGAGTAGAAAGTACTGATAATGGAGTGTAAATGTAAGGAGTAGACATAAAAAATAATTACTCCAGTAAAGTATAAATAACCAACATTTCTACTTAAGTAATGTACCGAAGTATTTGTACTTCATTACTTGACACCTCTGTATATAAGGCAAAAGGATTCAAGTCACAATGTGTTTTCAACTCTGACTTTGAATCAATTCAGTAGAATGATCTCACTGATAGATGGTTAGATGGGGGGCAGCAGTGGGGTTCTGGGGCTACTGTGGGAAATGGAGCATGTGATTGTTCATCCGTGTGTGTTTGTGTCCACATGCGCAGTTGCTGATTACATTTGATGATCTTTTCTGTCACAAACCAATTAGATGTGGTCATTCGGGGTCTAAAGAGCATCTGAAAGTCAGTTTGTGTCGTTACAGTTACAATAATATTCAATCTTTCATGCACTTGTATGCACTAGTTGTTTGGATGAGTTCTGCATAGAATTACAAAAGCTTCTACGACTTGTAACAAACAGACAGGAACACTCAGAACCTTCTAGGCCTTCAAAGAAGACCTAATCATTTCTGGAAATTAAAATATATGTCTGGAAGAAACAGAATCCTCCCTCCTGCACGCACTGGATCAGTGACATTTAGCCTTTTTTAAGCTGGAAAAAATAAAACACACTATACGCGGGACCATTGGCATATATCACAAAACATGGCAACCCTTCCTATCCCACTTGGAGACAGTGAAGCTGGTTCCTCCAGAGTAAACGTATTTGCTTTTCTTACTTTAATAGTTTCTGGCTTTGTAATATAAGGAGTACTCTTTTCAGATTTTGATACCTGCTGTGATTAAGTGCTAGATATGATTTTGGGTTGTGTTGCTCTTTTTCTGTTTGCGTGTTTATTTGGTTTTGGTTTGTTGGTTTTTCTTGTAATATTTTCTTCTCCTTTTTTATTTTTATTATTTATTTTTTATTATTATTTATTTATTTATTTAATTTTTATTCTTTTTCCTCCCCTTTTTGTTGTTTTGATGAGTCATTAAGCTTGTATCTTCTATGATTTTGTAAATGTAGATTAATCATTATACTAAAATATATGTATAAATAATTGGCTACTATCTGTTATGCTGATCAACTAGTACATTAAAATAATTTTAAAAAAATATTGAGAAAAAAAGAATGTATGTCTGTAACTTTTATCTTATGTATATTTAATAGATCTATGCTCGTTTTTAGATTCTGCACCTGTTACAGCACTACTCTTATTTTGTTATTCAGAAACAAAACAAACGTAACTCTTAAAATGTTTTTCTTTATAGCGTCCAAGGAGATATAGCTAAGCAAGCTGTCTTTTTATTTAGGGCCCTTAAAAATGAAAAGAAGGCAAATGAGTTAGATTAGATTAACAATTAGCATAATTACAGTGTGATAAAGGAATTAAACAATTACCTTTCATGTGAATTTCCAACATGTGAGACTAATAAGTCCTCCCTGAGGCTGTGACCCTGCTGAACTCTACACCATCACTTTAGCCTCATTATTGCACTCACTGCACTGCACTGCACTGTCCTATTACTTTTGCACTACTCGTTTGCTATCTTTGCTATCTGTCTTTGTAATTTCATACCTGTACAGTTCTATTTATATTTGCAGTTCTGTTCCTATTGCACTATTTATATCAGTAGTTATTGCTTACACTGTTACTCCTTACTGTATATATAATGTAAAGTAATTTATATTCTATTTTATATACCTCACCCTTATCTCACATTCTGTGTACACCTACATTCTATATATTTATTTATATACCACCACATGTCCAATAATCTCAAATTGTTAGTCATTTCTGTTTTGCACTTTATGTAAATAATAGTGTATTTTGCACTTCTGGTTGGATGCTAGCTGCAGTTCATTGGCTTTGTACCTGTACTCTGCACAATGACAATAAAGTTGAATCTAATCTAAAAATCGAATCTAATCTAAGTGTTAAACGTTCGTGTTAAGGTCAGAAGGTGTTCACACAAACCACTAACAATATATTACAAAACTATAAAGACTCTAGCATAAATTACTATTAATTTATAATAATTACTATAATTACTATTAATTCTTTTCCTCTGTATTTTTTAAAGGATGAAGGCATGTGTCACAGAAAAGAACCGCTTAATCATGCAAAGAACATCAACAAAGGATGTATTAACTTATTTTCAATGAGAAAATCAACAGAATGAGGCATGTTTAAACATTTGCTTACAGCTGTAGCGCTATAACAACTAAAAACAACCATTAGAATGCTCAAATACAGTCACATGCAAAAGTGTAAGCAACATTTTTAACACATTTTAATGTATAATTACTATTTTTCATATTATGAACCAATACAAACTAAAATATTTTTCTAGTATGTTAAACTCTGCATGCTAGGCACTATAACCTACGAGAGGAGGACCATATTGAAGTGTTTTCTCTGTGGAGGATGTAATTTTTACATATTGCTGTTTAACCACTGCTTTTCATAAGTAACCCTTGAAGATTCATATTTTAAGGGTATGGCATTCTAAAGCTCAGGTTTCATTTAGCAACCTTGGTCCATATTACTTGACGTTATAAAGTAAGAAAACTGATTCGGGGTCAGCTTACACTGTGTATACTTTATTAGAATTGAGCATAAACTAAATTTGCTGTACTGCCTTTACTGTATTTTTTTAATATGTATAAATACACTACCGCTCAAAAGTTTGTGATCACAGTGAAATGTTCTTGTTTTAATGGAGTATCTTCTTCTTTAACACAACAATGGACTGACGGGTCTCTAAAGAAAGTTGTTTCTTTCTGGTCATTGTGAGTCGGTCAGCAAGCCATCAACTGCTGATCTTCAGATACTAAACTAACCTAGAATGTTGTTCCCTTTTATACTCACTTATTAGTAGAATGTTTTTCAGCTGTGATCACAATTGAGCAAGAGTGTCCTAACAACCAATTAGTCCAATAACATCCTTAACTTGGATTGGTGGCCGTACCAGGAGATTTAGACAGAGGACTGAGAATTACTGATAATAGGACTATATGCAAAATAAGCCTCTATACAAAAATAGACTTTAAAACAAACATTTTTATTCTTTAAAAATCATCTACACTTGAATTAATTGTGAAATGAACAATATTATTTGTGAATTGCATGAAAATTGTATGAAATGAAATTCTAAGGTGATCCTAAACTTTTGAGCGGTAGTGTCCAGTCAAAAATGTGCGTTCAGTATATTTAAGAAAAAATTATTTTCGCAGACTAGAATATAAAACTAAATCATGATGAGATCTTACATGATGCATTGAATTGTTTCCTAAAGAATCGCAGTCGAGTCATCATGAGTTCTGAGATGGATGTCATTTCTCTACCAGCTGAGGAAGCCACATGTTTACATTCTCCCTCACTCCGCCAGGCACTGCAAGCCAATGATGACCCTGTTGCCATCAGAACAGGGAGGCGGTGAGAGACGAGTGTGCGCACCCTCCTCCTCCTCCCTCTCCGCCCCGTTTCCATAGAAACACACTTCAGCTGAAAGTGTCCTGTCTCTATTCATATGAATCATTCATCACTTTGCTTTCCAGCCTCTCTATCAGCAGACAAATTCATGACACTGATTCCGGCAGCGAGCCGTTTCATCCCAATCGAGATGTCCTGTCGAACGCTAGACTGATAATCCTCTGAGGGAAAGGGAAGGGACGCTCCACAGAGCCTAATTCATTATTCATGCTGGCTATACGTAAGTGGATTTTCACAATTAAGATGAATGGTAACATCAGCCCTCAAGCCTGCAAGTTATATGAGCCAAAAAGCAGCACCGCATTAGTCACCGCAGTTCTCCACATCATACAGTGTAAGACTATTTCAGTGTATAATCAGAGAAGACTCACTGGTCCTGAGGGGTCTTTCCAGCGTAGAGTTTAGGATTATCCTGATATAACATGAAGTTCAACATACTTGTTTACCTTTTAATGCCACAGCAAAGAGTGACCATAACTACCTTTAACTTACTTCTCCTTTAATAACATGATTTTACAGTGCTGTCATTAAACTTGCTTTGATATGTAATGAATATGATCTAACAGCATATATATATATATAATGACTGAAAACTCTGAATATATGGAATATGGAATGAAAGTCTGAGTATATGGAATGATATATTTACATTAACATTATATATATATATATGGCAAGCCGTTTAGGAAATAATTATATATATATATATATATATATATATATATATATATATATATATATATATATATATATATATATATAATGACTGAAAATTCTGAATATATGCAATATGGAATGAAACTTCAGAATACGGAATGAAAGTCTGACATTCAAATGGAATTCATATTCTCAAGTTTCATTACATATATTCAGAGTTTTCAGTCATGATATATATATAATTATTTCCTAAACAACTTGCCATAATATATATAATGAACTCTGAATATATGGAATGAAACTTGAGAATATGGAATAAATGGAATTGTTCATTCTGAACAAGCAAGCATGCACATAAGACTATAACACCTGATTCATTGAGAAAACCAACACCAGAAAACACCCAAGTGCAAAAACATTCCCAAACCTTTCTCCAGCCACACAAAACACATCCATATCTAAAAGTTACACAGACTTGTTGATGTGGTTTAGATTACTGTGTGACTGTAAACATATAACTGTGCCGTTACTAGCTCCAAATTCTGACTGTTGCCAGCTGTTATTGTGTTCATTTCCATAGAGTGGTGCTTGAAAGTTTATGAACCTTTTATATTTCTGCATAAATATAACCTAAAACTTCATTAGATCCTAAAAGTAGATACAGAGAACCAAATAAAAAAATGAGACAAAAAATAGACTTGGTCATTTATTGAGGAAACGGTCCAATATTATTATTATTATTATTATTATTATTATTATTGTTATATATCTCTAAGTGGCAAGCATATGTAAACCTTTTGGATTAACAGATACTTTATAGGCGAAATTAGAATCTTGTGTATTAATTCAATGAGATGACGATTAGGTGTGAGTGGGTGCCCTGTTTTATTTAAAGAACAGGGATCTATCGAAGTCTGATCTTCACAACAGATGTTTGTGGAAGTGTATCATGGCACGAACAAAGAAATAGAGATGATGCTCATTAAACTGGAAGAGGTTCATTAAACTGGAAACCCTCTCTGTGTACAAATGGAGGAAATGTGTTCCCCTGTGCAGTTTGTTAAAGATCACATGGACAAGCCGGGAGGTAGAAAATAGATGTTTTGGGGTTTAAATGAGAAGCGTTATGTTTGGAGAAAGGAAAACACTGCATTCCAGCATTAAAACCTTCTCCTCTCTGTGAAACATGGTGGAGTTAGTATCATGGTCTAAGCCAGTTTTGCTGCATCAGGATGGGCCAGGATGCCTGGTCATCATTGATAGAGCAATGAATTCTGAATCATACCAGCAAACTCTGAAGGAAGAGCTGAATCTCAAGAGAACATGTGTAATGCAGCAAGACAACAACCCTAAGCACAAAAGACATTCAACCAAAAAAGGGTTCAAGAAGAATCAAGTAAATGTTGGAACGGCAGAGTCAAAGTCCGGACCATAATCCAACAGAAACATCGTAGAAGGTCCTGAAGTGAGCAGTTCTTGGGAGGAGAATCATCAGATTAACAGAGCTGAAGCTGCTTTGTATGGAGGAGTGGGCTAAAACTCCTCTGAGCTGAAGTGTAGGACTAATAGAAAATTACTGGAAATGTTTGGATGCAGTTATTACACAGACATGTATTATTAGATCATTTTTCTTAATTAATAAACTACAGAGTCTAATATTTTTTGTCTCATTTGTTTAGTTTGTGTCACGTCCTGCCCTGTTTCTCTCGTCCTTGCCTGTTTGTTTACATTCCTGTTTATAGTCATGTGCTTGTGTTTACGTTCTTCACCATGTGGTTCTGTGTTTTGGTCATGTGCTCCTCATGTCTCCGCCCCCCACCTGGTTTGTATCTGTAACCCCTCCTGTGTCCAGGTGTCTCGTATTCCCTGTCTTGTATATACCCTTTGTTTGCTACCCTATGTGATCGGTCATTGTTAGCCTGTCTTCAGTGTTTTGCCTGGTTGTGTTTCTTTGCTTGTCCGTTTATGATCCGTCTCTTTGTTTACCCCTTGTTTTCTTTGTTAGCTCAGTTGTGGTCTTGTGTTTAGTGTTTTGTTTCTGTTTTCATTAAAGGATGCTTGTCGTTTACGTTCGTGTTTGTGTCCACCTTTAATCTTAAGCTTCAGCCAGTCCACCGTGACAATTTGGTTATGACTTCTGAGAAAATCTGATGAAGTTTCATAGATTAACTTTATATATAGATATATTATATAGAGAATTTTAAAATATACTTTGCCCTAAAGAACTTGATGATGTGGTTTGATTGGGTTGCCAGATGTTTTAGTGATGCAGGAATATAGAAATGATTTGAGGGATTATTGAGTTCTACTGTTTAATAGCATTGTTAGTCTTGGAGCTCCAGTACTGAACTAAAGAATCAAAACTCCAATCAACTCTTAGTTGAAGTAAACATGTTAGAACACTGAAATATGATAAAGGAGGACTAAGAAACGCTGGCCTGTTGTACATGTGAACTGTGCACCGTAGGTAAACAGAGCAGCAGCAAGCGCTGGATCATTTCTCAGGAACAGTCACAAGGAAGCTTTGAGGCAAAGCAGGCCAGAGCTGATAGGACGGCAATACAGCTATAAGCTATTGGCCATATAATGGAGACAGTCTGTGTGTACACAGCCTCAAACTGCCTCAGCGCGACTGGCCTCTGTCACAGTGCTGGCATTTTTCGCAGGCTTATTGGTTTATGAAAGGGAAGTCTGGTGTTGATGGTGATAATGTTTTGAAATAATGAAATAATGAATCATATTTAAGATCAGCATTAAAATAGGAATGCATGTGGATTTCAATTCAGGTATTAGATAGAGTGTGTAATGGTCTAAGCAGAGAGGGTCATTTCTGTCTTCTACCCTACCTCAAAATGACTTAACTCAATAATTTACTATTATACAATCATATACAGTATATAGAAGTGTGTAAGTGTAAGACTATAAACACTAAAGGGGAATACCACTGTTTGTAATACACCAGTCAAAATTGTTTCACTGGTGGTGATAAAAACCAGACAAGTGTTTAAGGGTTTATGAATAATTTAAAGTTAGTTTGTTAAGGGAGCTGTTATAAACATGCACTAAAACTAACCAAAATCTGAGTTTAAACAGCATAAATGAAGGTTTATTTATGTGTTATAACTTCTTATTAACGATTTGAAGGTGTTTATGGCCTAATTAATAAAACCAGTTCTAAAGATATTTGTATTCTAAAGTGGTACCCATTTCACAATACCTCAACAACGAACAAGAAAAAAAAAAGTAAATGTAAAAGTGGCAGGATACAGTACCATGCAAGGTATCATGCAATGCTGAACATTCAAATCTGCACTACTGGGCAAAAGATTTTCAGTATGTGTATTTAAAAAAAATCCAAATATGCCCAGACCTTCTATAACTACAGTCTTTTTAGTTGTACTAACAACACAGAATACATAAAAGTTGGAAAGCCCTTTCAGAAGTGGGAATGCTGCTGTAGCTGTAAAAGGAGAGCCAGCTGGGATGACCAATAAGCTCTAATAGGTGTGATGGTCAGGTGCCTACACATTAATCCCACAGGAGCGTTTAGGAAACCCCATTCTAAATCCCTGAGCATTAATATGGAGTTGGTGAGTGTTGGCAACTTTTAAGCTCTGTGCTCCTCAGCACTCAGTGACCCCGCTCTGTAACTTTCTGTGGTCTGAGCTGCTGTGGTTCCTAAATACTTGCTCACACTTGATTGTGTAATGCCTAGATGGAAATAAATTGCATGAACTTATTGCCACGGTGGCGTCCTATCACAGTTTATTAAGAGAACTGTTCTATGTGCTGAATGTAAATATGTACTGAAGCTGACAATTATATTGCTGACTAATGATCCATAAACATTGTTCATTTAACAGTATGAATGAAGCTGGATACTTTAATAACCGGGCACTGAGTATATGCCCTTAGATTTTTAATGGGGTGACCAATAAGCTCAAATAGGTGTGATGGTCAGGTGCCTACACATTAATCCCACAGGAGCGTTTATGACATCCCAGTCTAACTCCATGGCCATTAGTATGGAGTGGGTTCCCCCAGCACAGTGTTGATGACCTCTATGTACTATGCTCCTCAGAACTCAGTGACCCCACTCGGTAACTTTCTGTGGTCTGAGCTGCTGTGGTTCCTAAATACTTCCACTTTTAAAAAATACCACTCACACTTGATTGTGTAATATTTGGTGGAAAGAAATTTTAACATGCAATGGTGGTGTCCTATGACAGTACCATACTTGAGTTCAGTAAGCTGTTTAGAATGACCCATCATTTACAAATGTTTGTAAATATATTATATACGATATTTTACATGCTGGTGGCAATGGACTAAATGAAACATTATGATTCTCAAAGAGCAGATCTCCACTTATGATGTAAATAGTTCTACTTCTACTCCTCTAGCACTTTTTCACCATATACAAATCATTTACCTTTCACTGTGTCTAACCCTTAACCTAGAATTTATAAAGTTAGCAATGCATTTTCAATCTAAAGTAGTCTTTATTACACAGAGCATAGCCCAACCTTCCGAATCATGTTCCTATGAATTTGTTGATTAGCAACTTACATCAGTAATTACATATTAGTCTGTTACCAACCATCTTGAACATGTTCATATTTCATTATTGACACTGTGTCACTATTTCATGATATTCAGTACTTTTTATACTCCATCAAAACTTAGACCAGTTTCTAACTTTAGTTTTTAAGTAACGCTTTAGAACAAGTCTCCCTCAATTACCTCGGGCTTAGTGCTAATGCACAAAATCTTTAGAATTTGGTTTTATTGATCAATACGCTTGTAATACTGTCTTAATCTTGAAAATTGAGTAGAATAATTAAAATTCATATTTACCAGTTTTTGGTTTGACTAGGAAATCATTCTGGAAATCATTGTGGACATTATTGTGGAGTACCACATGGATCAGTTTTAAGGCCTTTGCTTTTCTCTTCTTACGTTATCTTAAGATGATGACATGCAATTATTAATTTCCATTCCTTCTAAAAAATCAAAACTCTGTTAACAGGCTCGGCCATATATTTCTGTGTGAATGTCACAAAACAAAACAAATCTAAATCAAGAAAAAACTGAAATACTGAGAAAAGTGATTTCTGAGAAGTTAGGATCCTTTGCTTTGTAGACCAACCCTGAAGTATGAAACCTGTGTGTAATGCCAGATTCTTTATCCTAGATGTAAACACATCCACTGAAGTAGCTTTCAAGTAAAACTGCTAAAGTTTAGCCTTTTCTATCCCAGAGCAACGCTTCTATCTTTTAGGACAGATATTAAAATTACTTTTATTCGTTTTTAAAGCTCTTAATGGCCTTAAAGCACTCACTTACATCATAGAATGCATTACTGTTATTGTTTTAACACGTGATCTTAGATTTACAGACTTATTTTTGTTCTGTTTGTGCTTGAACAGATGTTAAAACCCTGGGATTATTATAATTATAATATTATAATTATAGAAAGGGATTTGTATATTTTACAAATAACCATAGGACAATTCTTCATTCAAAAAAATGAAGAATGTATTTTTTACTTTTTTTCCAAAAACCATTAGGTGTTCTGTGAAGGCCTAGAAGGCCTCAAGGGTTTCCCCTCTGGTGTACATGGCCCTTTTCTGAATGGAGACATTATTGCAAGAAACTATGAGACTAAAGAGACTATGAAAAGAAGAGGCTATAATTTGTCTATGATTACTGGTCCAAAACTCCAGCTTTAACCAGTCTCTCTAACCAAGACTACCAGTATAACTCTAGTATAACTATAGTATAACTCTAGTTCTCTAGTATATTCTGTTCGCCGAACAGAAATCACTCCAGAGAGTGGTGAGGACAGCAGAGCGCATCACCAGGTCCTCACTTCCACCTGTACAGGATCTGTACCCATCACGGTGCCACAGCAGAGCCACCAAGATGATCCCAGAGATCCCACCCACCCAGCCAACGGACTGTTCAGACTGCTGCCCTCTGGAAAACACTACCGCAGCATGCAGTGCAGGACTTCCAGACTGAGCAAAAGTTTCTTTCCACAAGCCATCAGACTGCTCAACACTTCCTGATGAGCAGACTCATCAGATCTGTTACTCCTGAACATAGACCTACTTCATACTCAAGTGGTCCTCCACTTACTGCTGCTGATTTTGTGCAGTAGACTGATTGTTTCTTTCTAAACCTGAGCACTCTCACACCTTAAAATGTTTACATTTACAGTCTTATGTTTACATTGTTAGTGTGCAATACTTTGTCAGAACTGTGTAATATATATATATATATATATATATATATATATATATATATATAGTGCAATATGTCTGCAAAAACACTTTTTTTGAAGTATATCCATTTATTTAGAGTATATCTCACTATTTATCACACACACACTTTCTATATTCTCCACTGCACTCTCATGTTGTTATTTATTTGTCATGTTGTTATTTATTTGTCATGTTAGTTGTATGTCTTGTGTTTTTGTTTTTATATATCTGCACATTGGAGTTTGGAGAAGCGCAATCTCGTTCAGCTATGCACTCAGTTGTAAAGTCTGAATGACAATAAAGTTCACTTTGACTTTGACTTTGACTTTGTATAACTGGAAGATGTTTGCCACTTGTATGGATATTTTGCAGCTAAACCATCTTACTTCCTCCTGGTTCTGGACAAATCAATCACTAGGATAACTTGAAACCCTCACAGACAACATTTAACGGTTACTGGTTGGTACTGTGTTTGCATTTCTCCTGTACATAAAGATTTCAATCCCTCATTTGCTTGCCTTGCCTTCTCCCTGCAGACGGAGACTGGTTAGAGATATGTCGGTGGCCCAGGTCTGAACTTGCTCATAACCCCATTTGGCGGGCGTCCAGCAAACTCCATGTGAACCCTGATGCTGTTCTCCAGTCTCTGGTTTAGGGGAGAGTGGGGGAGGGATGGAGAACGTGCAGGGTCAATTGACAAAGGAGTAGAGTTTCACTGTTTGTGGGGACTTAGGAGAACCTATCCCATTTTTTTCTATCATACGCTGCATCTAATATAACAGGCATTTGAAATGTTTTGCTAGTTTTGTTTTCCTCTGAGGTGTTGGTTTGACATTGTGAGCTGATAAGTGGCCTTGGCTATCAGTCTCATACATTATATAGCTTTAGTTATGAGTGCCTTAGTTACACAACGAGTTGTTTTAGTCAACAAGCACTGGAGACACCAGAAAATGTTTATCAGTGTATTTACAATGACCATAAATCAATACAAACAAAAGGTAGGACTGGTTTATTTACAACTGAGGTGACAATACAGTTATAACAAAATATGGCAGGGCAAGTCCAAAGTCATATAATCAAAGACATCAACAAAAGTGTGACTATATAAATGGACATTGTCCATAAGTGGTCAGGCTAGGCTTATTGAAGATAAAAGAAAAAAAGTCCCCTAGGAGTCCACTAGCATTGGAGGAGCTGGTAGACAAGAGTTATAATCAGAGCCTGAATTGTTCCATCATATTTGAAGACAGAAGGTTTGTTTTTTCCCATAGTTCTCCTTTACTCTCAGACAAGTATGATCTTGTTTCCTGTTTGATAGGTTTAATGTGATGTGAAAGCTCTCTCTCTCTCCTCACTCCTCTGTCTGTCCTTCATTCATTTTCTGACAATTAATGTGTTTTTATATTGTGTACTTCTCAATAGACGATTGAAAGTCTGAGACCACATTCATTAGTACTTAAGCCAAGTAATATATCATCAGTCTCCCTCTTCCTTCACTTCTGTTAACCTTCCGTACCTCTGAGCATCCCTGGCTCGTTTTGAGATGAGGTTTGTGACATGTTGTAGGCTTTATGTTTCCCTTCGTGGTCCCAGTCACGGAGGTGGGGGAGGGAGTGTGTTTTGTGTGTGTGAGTGTGTGGGAGGGTGTGTAGTGGGGAATTGTCCTCTGTGAGAGAATGCTGGGTCGCCCTCTGTTCCAGCTGTCCAAGTGTTTATTGATCGGTCCTAGTCCCTGAGGGTAAAGAGGGCCAGATCATAACAACCAGCACCTGCCCTGCTGCCCTCGCCGAGTGAAGGCCGGGACCAGATTCCAGAGAGGCATAAATAGAGCTGACACAGTTCGGCCTGGGCATGCGCTCCTAGTGCAGACCCTCCATTCGATCAGTTGGCTCAGATGGAATATTCAGTGTGTGCTTAATAACTTGTTCTATTTACCCAAGTACTTAAATTACATTTTAATGGCTTGTAACGTGGGTATATGTGAATCACATACTAAAACAGTCCTCTGTTTCATTTTTTCCAAGTTATTAATTACTATCCTGGGATTCATTTGACTACACTTGAACTGCTTATCTTGATATTTGTGGTTTATTTTAAACCACAAATATCAAGGAAGACGGGAATCAACTCTTAAGCTGAATGTGTGTTTTAAAATCTCTGTAGAGAAATTCTGTACTTTAATACATTATTTAATGGAGGAGCATGATTTGGGGCTACTTTATAGGCTGCATGTTTACTGCTGTTAGCTGGGTTTAGGTTGCAAACTCGTTGGATATTCTCAAAACTTGGTCACCTCGACGATATGACGCTAGAACAGCAGCAATGACGATTTAAATGCGAATAAAAAGAGTTTTGTGCTTTTGACAGCTCGCCGCAGTTCAGCAGGGTTGCCATTCCCGCTTTGGGAATTTCCCTTCCACGTGTCTGGTTGCAAGAACGAGGGCGGGATCATAACAAACGCTCTGATTGGTTAGAAAAGCACGTGACCTCCGAGTCTTAAAGGCGCAGTCCATATTTTGGTAGCGCACAGTGTTTCTGATAAACACTGTAAACTATAAAATGATTAGCTTTTACGTCCTCATATGTCGTAAACAATTTAATTTCATAATATTCTCTGTATCTCTTTTTCACTCTAGGTTGGATATTTGGTTATTAAGGTCTAATCTCTGGGGCGAAATCCAATTATGCTTGCTGTTATGTGGGAAATGGGCAAAACGTGATACTACTTTATGGTAAACAACAAGTGAATGAATATTAATGTTAAAATGAATACAATATTAATGTTTCTAAACAAGTGACTCTTAGTTCTGGTATTTCCCTTTTCTGCACAGTTTGGTGCTTTCATTTTTACAACATTCCTCGTTTACTAAGCGAATTAACAAGCTCGTCCTAAGCATAAGCGGTTGTGAGCAGAGAAAACATTAATTCAGCGGTTCCTGCTCCCAGTCCTGACCCCAAGCTCTAGAGATATCTGTAATTTCCCTGCTCTGACACACCACACGAGGAAGTTATTAGTTATTTATTTATTTATTTTATTTATTTATTTTTTATTTTTTATTTTTTTAAAATAAATATCCCAGTACTCTCATGTATCTGCTGATACCTATTTTTCTCTTGCACATTACCTAATTTATTACTGCACTACCTTTTTACCTACAGTCAGGTTGTATAGTTTGTATTCATATATTCTTGTATATATTCTTTTTGACTATTGGAATTCTTTATTCTTCTTCTTTCTTCTTCTTTATTTATACTGTGTTATATAGCTTATTGTTTTTTGTACTGTGTTTTGTACTTTGTTTTGTACTGTGTAACTGCTACTGGCTGCTAAATTTCCTTCAGGATCAATAAAGTATCTATCTATCTATCTATCTATCTATCTATCTATCTATCTATCTATCTATCTATCTATCTATCTATCTAGTTAGTAGCTAATGGGTTGGATCAGGTGTGCTAGATGAGGGAAAAACACCTAAATGTGAATTTTGTGAGGCCTCAAAGACAGGAGCTGAGAAGCTCTGCATCAATCTGTGCAGGGAGAGAGAACTCCAGGAGGTCAGCCAGGGTACCTCAGATAGTCTCCTCCTTCTCGGTCCTGTGGTTAAAGTTAACAGGCTGGTTTAAAACTTTGCTTTGTGAGATACGGCTCAGGGGCGGACAGAGAACCTCTGTTGATAACAAGAACAAAACAGAGCACTGGCCCTTTAAAAGAAGCTTACTGACGAAGCTGTTGTGACGTACCCCTGGGGGCGGGGCCAGATGCGGGTGACGTAGATGGAAATTAGGCTATGCGGGTGGAGGTGAATAACAGAATGAAGAGAGCGGTGGAGAGGAGAGGAGCGGAGAGAACTCTAACGTTTTATCTGACTGGACTTAAAGGACTTAAGAAAAGAAGGAGTCGAGGTAAATACCGCCTATTAATTATTAATTGTGTGCAGGTAGCGAGCCGGCGTGGCGGGTTTGTTTGGGTTTTGTCCGGTTTCGGTGGCTGGCTAGCTGGAGTTTGGCTTTCTCGCTCGCGCAGCAGAACTTGGTGTTAAATGTCATTAAATCGGAAAAACGATGTCGTGTGGGACTTGTGTCATATACACGTACACTATTCGCGTTTCTACTGTTTGTTGGAGACGAGTGCTGCCAGTAGTCTGACCGCTGTAAACACCCGCTTTGCTTTCTCAGCGCTAACTTAGCTTAGCTTAGCTACTTGAAGCTGAGGCAGTTGCCGGGTGAACCGGGCTACACTCATAGCTCGCGCGCTCGCTGGTAGCACTGAAAACAAGGGCTAATGTTGTATACTGTATTGATAGCATATTTGTTTGCATTCTGTAAACTCTTAACTAACTAACTAACAGACGTCGCATTCTTTTCACATTTATTAAAGTCTGCTCAGCGCGGCTAGTTAACGTGAGCAACTTCCAGCGCTTTAAGTCACCGGTCGAAGGAGGAGGAGGAGGTTGGCTCACACGGTTTGCTAATGTTTTGTTAGTGGTTGACTGGCTTTTACCTTTAAGACATGTTCACCATAAATACTCCACATTCAAATCCAACTCCAAGTTCAAATGTATACCCACTAGTTAAACAAGAGTCACAACAACACAAAACGCTTCGCCGAGTAACACTGTGATGTGGTGAAAGCTGAAGAAGCATGGAGCGATCGTGTTTTGAAACAAACCAGTTAGTCCCTCCTTCACGCGTGTGTTTTTATTCTGCGGACGAAGTTACACGACTCTTCCAACTGAAACGATTGTCTTAGCGAAACGTTAAGCTTGCCTAGGTGGATGTTTTGACCGTTGTGATGTTGTGGATTAAAGCTCTAGTGTAGTGAGTTGAACACTGAGCGCTGCCAGCAGCCGGACGCTACCGTACGCAAAGTTGGAGCGCGTAGTGCGTGTAGTATAAAAAGCGTTTGGCTCAATTGAGGGTATCTGCGTTGTTTGCATTGCAAATGAAAGCGCTGAGCAGACTGTTGAAGTGAGCTGATAGTGCCAGCAGTGCTTTTTAAAGGTAAAAAAACAACAAGTGACTTTTAGATCTCACTCCGGAGGAGGTGTCCGCTCCGAGCTGAACTCGGTCACTGGGGCAGGAAAGCCTTCAGGCACCTTCAGCGTTTACCTGCCCGTGTAACTCAGTGAGGTGTGTGATTATCTAACCTGCGGCGATGTTTTTAAGTGCCGAGTTTAGGCGGCTTTGTCAACTTGTGATTCCACGGCGAGCGGTTTCCGGTCAGGCGTGTCGCTCAGGTTTTGTTGTTAGACCACTTTACCCGGGTGTCTAGTCTGCTTTACCTCATTTCTACACAAAGGGAGGGTCTGGATTGGTTCTGGCCTTGCTGATTGTTTACCTGTGCTGCACTAGCGGTATGCAGTAACTGACTGTAGATAACTTGTTGGATTCAGGGGGTCAGTGATGAACACTGGGTATCTTCAAGCGTAGTCTCAAGGTTGTGTGGCTATTGTGTGTTTTGTTTTTATGTGCATGGATCAGCAGAGGGAGCTGTATGTCACTTACTTTGCTGTGAGTGTGTCCACACTCTTGGTGCAATTTGAATGCAATGGACATGCCTTTGAATTGAGTACAGCTGTATCAGTTGTTCATGCAAAGCGTTTAGAGTTAAAAAATACCTGAGCCCTCTCAGTTGGTATCACCTATATGAGTATACAGGTTCAAAGTTTTTTTATGAAAATGGACCTATCTTTTTGTTTTAACAGTTCATGATTGATGTTCTAGGGAAAAAGTCATAGCTTAATGTTTATGTTTCAGTTGTCTGTTGTTTCTGATTGTCAGTAATGGATATATTTGGTGTCCATTGACTTTGTGAGTGTTAACATGCACATGAAGTTACAGCTTACAATCTATTCCCAACCTACAGTGATGGAAAGCTTCTGTTCTGTTTTGTGTGTGTGTGTGTGTGTGTGTGTGTGTGTTGTTTTTTTTTCTGTGTCTTGTGCAGCGTAATTGTTATGTGGGTTTGACATGGTGGCATTTCGGGGACAAACAGTCTCAGCTGCTGCGTCCAGAATTGTCGTTATTCACGAAACCACACAGACTCCGCCACAGAACACGAAGCGAATAGGCGACACAGCTTTTGCCTACGCCTTGCCAAACCACTGGAAAGTTAAATATAGTAAAGCAGTTGTCTAATCGCAGCCTCAATGTGCGGTTTCATCGCCGTTATTTATCTAAATCAGCACCACGAGCATCCACAACCTAAGCGATTCTTTACTGTTATTATGTTACAACTCAAGTGCTGGCTATAAGTGGTAAGAAACTGTTTGGATTTGGAATTGGGGGTTTTGTGAACGCCAGGGAAAGGTTTGCATGTATGAAAGTGTATGTGCATTTGTTTTTGAACATTTCTTGAAAAACATTTCTGAAAACCAACAAAAGGTCTTATTCACCAATACATTCTTAAGCTTTTTCTTAAATTTGTTCTTAAGAATTATCCCCAGAATGGCTCTTGAGTGTGTGTAGATCCTGTTCTTACCTAAGAACAAATCCCAACAAAGAAATTAGAGGTTGAAGTCAGAATCTTTGTGAACACGGCTTTGTGAAAGTTCTTCTTATGGACGACTGGCGAACGAGGCCTATTGAGCGGAGGACCAGCAAAATAGCCTCGACAAGCTACTTGTTTAATTTTTACAACAGTAAGAGCGAAACTGTTGGTCATCAGTAACTATAGTTAAGATTCAGATCATGTTTAATGTTTTCTATTACATATATGTAGTTACACGTATATTACGTACCTGATCAGTTTGTGACCGCACCTCCCGATGAGGCATATAAAAGCTTAAATGTGTGCATAGGTGCCCAAACACAAGATTTCTTTGTGTTTGTAAACAACACTGTGATGATGTTAATAAACAATGATGATGATAGGAATCTCTACTGTATGCGTTTGCAGGTGGAGAGTGTGCGAGGCCCTGCTAATGGATGAAGATGAAGATGATGTGTTTGGGATGGATATACAAAATTGGCGTACCTCAATCAGGGAAATAAAGCAGGAGGAGCGTGGCACTCAGACTACGGGGCGGCCTCTGGCTCGGCCCAACGGCATGCTGCCCTGCGGAGTGACTGAGGAGCCAAGACGCCTCTTCTACGGTAAGCTAAGGACCTTCTGAATGAGAGAGACTGTTCATTGGTGCCAATGTTATTTACAAGATAACTGAATTTGTCAGGGCCTGTTTGCCTGGTGAGAAGCAGAAAATACCTTGGGACTGAACTTTGGAGAAAGCAAAAAAAATCACTGTAGATTTTTTAAATTATTATTATTATTATTTTTGTGGAAAAACTGAAAGTAAGTCTCCTGAAAAGAATTAAAGCTGTAGTAAAAGCAGAAGGTGGACACATTGAATACAAAAAAACAATGCATGCTATGTGTAGTTGTTGTTGGCTTTTTAAAAAAAATGCAGTGTTTTGTTAAAGAATGAATGAAAATGGTTGGTTTCTAGCCCTTGTAGCGTTTAATACTCCTGGCCTCTGCAGCTTTTATTACCTGTGTGTACCCAGTCACTTTGCAAGTCAAATGACTGCACGCAAGGGTTGTTCCTCTGGCAGAGCGCCCAGCCCTGGACACACAGTCGGTGGTAGAGCTCAAACTTAACTGTCTGCACCATTTGCATTTGTTTACGATTGGCCTCTTGTAGAGTTAGTACTGTTCAACAACCAGGAGACACTCAGTATTAAATGTAAAACCAGGGCTGTCATGCCTCGCTATTTGTATCGCTCAATTTCTTAAATGATGAATCTGTAATGATAGTTATAGTTTGATCGCTTACTATGGAGTAATATAGCATGGCTATGAGATACATAGACTTCATCACTGATCATCATCAAGAAGCTTGAGTGAATAACATCATCGCATCTGGGTTAGAGACTTGTCTACACTCTCTGTCTTCTGAGCTCATCAACCTTCTGGTGAACTCTGTCTTTCCAAGCTGGAACCTCCATTTCAACTTGCTTTAATGTTAGGTTGGACCTTTATGACTCATGCCTACTTGTGATGAGATTTACTCTGGGTTAAAAAAATGTGTTTCATTGTCATCCCTCTTGGTTTGTAGTTTATTATTTTTAAAACTTCAGAGCCTGAGGTTTAAAAACCACAACAAACAGGAGGTTTTGGTCCTGACGTCTGATTTATTGGCGCCTTAAGCACACTGGATAACAATCTGGCCAGCAACTGGCCATTTGCTTGGACTCCATGAGCAACAAGCAACAGGCTGCCCTGACAGTGCTATTGATTGCACTATTAACACTAGTGATTCACTGCTTATTGATCATTGGTGTATTGACAGCTTTTACTTTAGTGGTGGGAGTGAGTACTACATATGTCTGGATTACATTACCCATACTTTCTCTCTTCTTAGGTAGCGCAGGATTGCTATTACTGGCACCATCTGCCCGTCCTGAACACATCGAGCACGCCGTGCTTCAGGGGGACCAGCGCGCCATGGAGCCTCGGAGACGGCCCGCGCACAACGTGGAGGTCCGGATCGGTCAAAAGCTCCAGATGATTGGAGACCAGTTCTACCAAGAGCACATGCTGGTGAGTTAATTCACGCTCACAGTTTCTGACTGTAGGTACCTCTCTTAACTCTGTTCTGAATGGGCTCGGGTGATATGTTGCGAGCTATTTAGCGAGATCCAATAATCTATTCTCTGATTTCTGAACCTTCCAAGCAATTCATTTACAACTACACGTTTGATATGTGATATTGGTGCTAACATCTGGAATATAGGCTTAGTGGAATATTAGACTGAACTGCAGTGCCAGTGATGTTCCATCGTTGTTCTGTTGTTTTGTCTAGGTTTAGAGATTCCTTCAAAGTGTGTGCATGATTAAATAATTTTAAAAAGCCATTCAGAGTGGCTTAATATGCTCCATTCTAGAGATGAGTGGCGCTCTGAAACATTTCATGTATTTAAAACACGCATCACATTAGGGAATAGCAGAAGGAGTATGTTACCTGATGCCCAACAGGGTATTTTCAAGATAGTTTTGAGAATAGTTAAGGCCAAAAACCATATTAATGGGAGGGTGATGTACATTAAACAACACTATTCACAACTTGTCAGCTCCTATTAGAGTTAGTGCAGTTAACACACCATCACTGTGTGCAACATATTGTACATTCTTTATTATAAACAGCTCAGTCATGTCTGGTACTGTGTTGTGTTTTTCTCAATAGCTCTACAGGAACACTACAGCAGTTTCTCAGTAGTTGCTAATCACGAGTGTAAACAATACAGCATTGACGACTGTTGTGTTTACTTCTCTCCTAAGAATCAAAAGGCTGACTTAGATCAAAGCCCACCAACACCACTGTATCCTTGTCCATCGCTGCTTAGAGATTTAAAACTAAGGCATTAGGAGTAGCTTCCATGTTCTGCGTTTGTTTTCAACAAAGTTTTCCAAGTCTCTCTCTCTCTCTCTCTCTCTCTCTCTCTCTCTCTCTCTCTCTCTCTCTCTCTCTCTCTCTCTCTCTCTCTCTCTCTCTCTCTCTCTCTCTCTCTCTCACTACACTAAGCTCAGCGCCCACACCATTCGCTCAGCTTCCTGTTTATTGCTGTCTATTCCTCCTGTGTTTGTGTCTGTCTGTGTGCACATGCCCGTAACACTCCCGCGTGCCCTCTGTGTTGTTGGGGGGAGGTGGGGGGGTGGGGTAATAGTTGATGCAACACACACAGCAGTGACCAGCTAAGATTTTTGTCACTGATTTGTGTGACGGCGCAAAACAGCGTTACTGCCACTGAGCTGGTGGATGTCCGCCCCTGGGCAAGAACAATGGCTCTTTGTTCTGCTCTGTTTCAACAGCAAATCAGATAGCCTTAATGATACATTGTTGGCTGCCACCTTGGCTAGCATGAGGCGTACTTGAAAAAGAGGTGCTATGAGCGTGATTACAGGGGTTGGCAGTTGACGGAGAGAAAGAGACAAAGGCGTGTGCGCTCACTCCCTGTACACACTAATTCTGGCTGGTATTGTTGATCTAGAGTTTAAGCAGTATTGATAATAACATTCTCTAAATTAGTGGCACTGTTGCTGTCAAGCAAGTTGGTTTTTCTTTTTTAGTTTTTCATTGTAATTTGTAGTCTGTACCAGGGTTATTATCGTTAACGAAAACGAATAAAATAGCGAAAACTGAAACTGCGAATTTTTTTTGTTAACTGAAATAAATAAAAACAGCAAATAAAAGAAAAAATGATAACTAACTGGAACTGTAATATGCGTTTAGAAACCTAACTAAAATGTACTGAAATTCTAGATAGAATACCATTCGTTTTCGTGTTTGTTAGTTTATTCAAAAGAATCTAAAGATGTGTCAGTTATTCATTCATTGATTTACTGTTATGCTAAAATTTATTGTAAGAATTGTAAAAATAAAAAAACTTTCATAGCAAAAAGTGATACATATAATGTAGAATAGTTAATCACAGAGCATGTAATTTTGTTAGATTGACAGCACTAGTAACAATTATTAAATAAATAAGAGATAAAAAAGGTGATACATGGATAAAAGAACAATTTTCTCTAATTCACTGTGCAGTTACTGAAGAGCTCAGATGTTGTTGGTTAAATCTCTGTATTCTCTGTATTGAACCACTTCACATCAGACCACTCTCACTGACTTTGTTTGTTTATCAATGAGTGAAATCTTATGCAATGCTGAGTTTTCCTGGAAACTTTAAGCAGCCAGTGCTACACAGATGAACTGCTCTCCATACTAGAAGTTGACTTGCTGCTACCACTGCTGTTGGATTTTGATTCATTTATTACATGCAGTCCACTGGTGTCCCAGCCTCAGTTCTTCGCACACCAGCAGTCATCTGCTCTATCGGCTCTCACTCTCAATTCGACACACAGAGGCAGTGAAACAGTGAGAAGTGTCCAGGCAAGGTAAACAGGGTGGTAAGCCAAAGCTTGGCACGGGTACTCTAGTGGTTAGGGAGACTCCAGCTAAGTCTTAGCCGGCGTCGAGAGCTCCCGCAAGAGACGACCAAATAAGAGGCTTCCTAGCCCTCCCCTCTGCGCGCACACACACAGTCCACAAGTAAAGAGAAGCTTTAGGCCAGCGATACTACAGCCAGCCTGGTGCCAACTGCGATTTCCCAGTGATAATAAGATACTATTTTAGCTCCCAGTCGCGGAGAGCAACGCTGCTGCCAGAGGTTTTTAAGGCTCTTTGTGTTTTAGGGAGCACTGCTGTCTGTAATGTAATGTCCCCCCCGCCCCAATTTGGCACTTTTCCCTTTCTCTCCCACTGAATGGACTGTGTTACGTTATTAAAAATGAGCACAGCTTTAAGGAGTTTGATGTATATTACTTTATTTGTGCACTGGATCTACAAGGCTAATGTATCAGACCTTTTACTTTAAACTGCATACTAATATTATCACACATTTGGAATCAAGCTGCTAAGTCATATCAAATAGAATTTTTATGTTTTTCTGTCGCAATATTACATGCTTTTATCCTAATAATGGCTTTTTCGTCACTGTATTTCGCCACACCCACTTTCAAGTGTGTGTTTCTTTCGCCTTTGTGTTAGAACTTCCGCTCAGCTAACCAAAATGAATACAGTTACATGGGAGGAGACCAGAGAGACAGTAAGAAGTTTGAATGGTACAACACTGTCTCCTCCCAGGTTAATAACACAGTGGGTGGATGACATGAGAAGGTGGTCTGAGGTTAATAACACAGTGGGTGGGTGATATGAGAAGGTGGTCTGAGGTTACTTATGGAGACATGTTTAATTACTCAGTACTCTCGGAAGGTGTAGACGGTTCAGCAATGAAAAACTATAAAAGTACTGAAGCGTATCAGTACCTGCACAGTGGGAAGGTGGGCGTGTCCTCCTACACACAGACGGTGAGTTTATATTTCTGAAAGCCGGTTAAGCCCAAGTCCAGCCAGCTGCCCGAGCCCCTCTGCGTGGGTGTTAGTTACAGTCCAGATAGCCTAGCACGGTAGACACTGATCAGAAAACAGTTACTTAACTGATAGACTCACCAGCACCCGACACGTCTGCTTCCTCTGAGCTTCATAAGAGAGACATTTCTCTGGATAAGGATGCTCTGATGCTGGTTCTCCTCCACAGAATGGTAAGAGCAGACATACAGAGGTTTGGGTGGATGTTATAAATTTAACACCTTCAGTCAGAGACGCAGGTGGTCTTCTTTGGAAGGCGCCCCCCCAACACTCTGATCTTTATGTGCTGTGTTCGTAACTCTGTAGTTCAAGCCAAGATTTTATCGTCTTCCAATTACTGACTCCTTCTAACTGAACATTTTATGCTGGTCATTTTATATGTTTGTAGTCGTTCGCCTGTAATCAGTATCAACGTATTCGCGGTCGCACCAGAAGTTCTAACACAAAGTAAACAAAGATGGCCGCCCCAGTGTTGTCATGAAAAATAGCATGAATAATGTAAATCAGGTTTTTGCACTGTCAAGGTATCTTAGCTTCAGGCGAAACAGTGCTGTAGTTGATAAGCAGACATGCACAGGTCCCTACAAGGCCATAATGTGTTAATAGTTAATACTGGCTCATCTCATTGACCTCAGGTACACTAAACATGAATCATACACTGGAGGTGTTTGGTGAGGCTGAGTGGAGGAATGATCCTGAAGAGAAACAATGGCAGACCTATTAGAGTGGCTTTAGCATGCCTGCTCTTCTCCTCCACTCCTTGCTGCTATTCTTGGCTGGGTGGTTTGATTGTGTAATTTACTCCTTAACACTAAGTAGGCCACCTCAGTGGTGTAAACACTTTTTCCAGTTTCTCTTCCCTATGTCTTTGTTTTTGTTTTGTTTTTTTCTTTTTAGTTTCTTTTTTCTTCTCTGTTTTGTTCATCTCTTTTTGACTCATTCTGTGTTCCAGCTCTGTGTCCATGACTGGCAATATTAGACTCTTCATGAACAGATATCTAAATTTACTCTAACTACCCAGCCAGATGTTCCAAATAACTTTGTTCATGTTAAGTTAGTGCAGTTCCTGGAATAAAACTGCCTCTAGGGCTGACGGGCCTAGCATTATTTACAGAGCCAGCTCTGGTGGGTGCAGGTAATGCAGGAGTAACGCATGGTTTTTGATAAGGGAGTGTTGATTGGGGGACTGATGGAAAGGTCGGAAAGTAAATGAGAGTAATGACAGAAAATGGAAAAAGGAAGCAGTAAAGAAAAGTAAGCCAGAAGAATATTCCTCAGTACCTAGTCAAATGTTAATTTTAACCCTTCTTCTTCATTTCTGTTTCATTTTCTTTTTTTTCTTTTCTTTTAAATATTTTTTCTTTTTTACTGAGACGGAGGCTTTCCCTAGAGGGAGTCATTACCGTGGGCTGGACCCTGGCAACCCCATTTTGAGGAAGGTGGTGGGAATCACCAACTTATATGATGATTTAGGGGAAGTCTTTAGTACAGTTTCTGGAATGAAGCTGAGCCTCTAGGGCTGACGGGCCTAGCAGTATATACAGAGCCGGCTCTGGTGGGTTGCAGTCCAACATCACTTTTAAACCTTATTCTTCACTTTTATGTTTAATTTTCTTTCTTTTAAACATTTGTATATTTCTTATTTCTTTTAACTGATTTGTTTCTTATTTATTTATTTATTTATTTATTTAAAGCACGAGTTGCCACTGTGTATGAAAGGTGCTATATAAATAAACCTGCCTTGCCTCTCCTTGCCTTTATTTAAGGTTTATTTATAAGCATGTAGCTGTCCACTGACAACAAAAATAAATCATAAATAATTTCTATAGGACCGTTTTCTTACTGCACTTCATCCCTTACAATTAAACTGAATGTGTTTATTACTGTACCCGGTTATAGGTTAATGATCTCTGTTCTGATTTGCTGCCCTAGACGTATGTAAATGCACTGCTTTTCGTGACATCACAAAAAAAATGACCATCATGAGTTTTTCTATTAATAGAATTTGTGTTGGAATGTCCAGGGATGATCTTGAAAGGCCTTAGTCCAACATATTTTGGGGGATCCCACCACCACACACCCACTCAAAACCTAGTTAATAACTAGGCTTAGTAAGTGTTTGGTAGGTGTTTTTAGAGAAGGGAAAAAACTGTGTTGAACTCTGGACCTCCCAAACTGATTTTCAGTGGTTTTGTGATTCATTCTCTGTTTTGTCTTGCATGAGTGTGATGTTGCAGTGGGGGGGTGGGGGGAGGTCAAATTGATGTTAGCACAACTCTTTAACTGCCTTTTTGCAGAGTTTGATGGACTTGGAATGTGCTGGCATGAGACCCAAGAGGCTGTTAGCTATTTGAAGTATAAAGAGTGAATCTTATGTAATGAAAGCTGCTAACAATTGCATGTGACAGCAAAGCAAGGAGATGCGTTTCGATATAAATAGAAAGATTTTTCAACCGTTTTTGTAACCTGCTTAAAGTCAGAAGGCCGTGGCATACAACAGTTCACCTGTTTTAATATCTTAGTGCTGATATGGTTACATTTATATTAAGTTGAGGCGCATCAGAGTTTAAATGTAAGCTTTTTATTTTGATTTCGCCGACTTATAATTCTTATAATCCAGGAAAAAAAACAAAACAAAGGTGTCTGTACCTGTTGGTCAAGGAAGCAAGTAGAACTCAGTTACTACTAATCACAAGGCCATTAGTGAAATAATAGCATCTGTTCCATTGTTGCAGAACAATATTGCAATATTTTATTTTTTAAATTAATTTATAGCCTTTATAGCCTCTTTATACTGAGCTGTGTGATTTTTCATCTTCTCTTAAAATGGTATAAATTTTGTATTAGCAACCTTTTGCAGTTTTAAGCTGTTATAACAGCCTTTACATTTACACAGACATGACCAAGTGGTCACTGGAGACACCTTTGAGACATAGAAATGCCAGATGTTACAGCTGTACCTTTCAAAGCCAAAAATGTATTAAATGGCCAAGAAAGTTTCAATTCTTTTTAAATGAATTGAGCTTGGTCCCAGGTGCAGTTAACCTTGCCGTTACAGAGGCCTGCTTTGGGATTGTTAGTGCCCCTTTAAACCTTAATTTACGTGCCTTAGGGGAGTCAGCCTAAAGTGGTAGTGAGGAGCTCCTGGAGACTGTAGTACGCCTAGCTTATGCCTTGGCCTGTTTTCTTGCTTTGATTTAGAACTTTTGCTGAGTTGAGTTTTGCTAAATAGTTTGTCTTGAACAAACTGGCTTCATCTATAAAATAAAAATGGTACATTTTGCTCCAGCTGTCTATCAGACAGGACGTTATATCTTCTCAGGCGTCCTAGTTTACTGTACTTTGTGTATTATTTTACAAATGGTCGTTTACATTGGTTTAAATTTTAATGATTAATGGACCAATAGAAGTGCTCCAAATCAACTTTGAAAAAAATCTCTTACATTCAAGGTTCAAGAGTTATACTGTACAATTCTTACTTTGCTGCTTCTCCATCCACCGATAGATAAAGACTACAAAAAGAAATAAAAAATATTCAAAATATAAGTATAATAATGTATTGTAAGGGAAAGTAAATAAAATAAATTTGTAAAAAATTCAAAATTAATGTTACATGTATATTCAGAGTAAAGTATGTTTTTGTTCTTTCCTGTAAAGTTGCAATTTCTGATTTACTTGTTTTTCATTGGACGATATGTAAAAAAACTGAATGCATGTTGCCATTAGCTTGGTCCTCACGCTGACATTTTCAGATGGCCGCTGGTGGCAATTTGCATTATAGTAGCAGTGCTCGATCAGATAAATAGAAGTTTCAATTCAATGTAAAAACATTCTAATTTCAGAGGTCAGTGTATGCTTTTCCCAGTACAAAGCAAGCCTACTTGCTACTTGCTTGCTAGTTTGTTAAATGTTGGGTAAGATGGCAAAATTCTGTGCAAGTCCAGACACGGGCTGTCCTGACAGAGGAAGCCTACAGAAAGCACTACTCCATTACCCCATGCGTTCAGGGGATTGGGTAGCGAGGTCATTCCTGTGGCTTTTTCTGCTTCGCCGAAATGACACGATAGGAGCCAGTGGGCTTCAGACTTCATGTTTCATTCCCTAAAGCCTCATCCCTGCACGCTCCTGAGCGGCTAGGTCTTCTCAAGTGGCAAAACTGCCCTTTTAACACCCGGAGCATTCGCTTATCTGTGCCTTGTCTGTCTCATTACTGCTTCGGTGTCAGAGATTTGACGCCAGGAATGACACTTCAGCCCCTGAATGACTCAGACACGACAAAGAGCAGCCTGTTATTCCCTCAGTCCCACCGGCTGGCCGCTGCAGTTAGCTTAGCGCCGGCGGGCCGCTCGGGCGCAGATGAAGTGGCTGCAGAGGCTGTGATAGCAGAGGCAGCTGCTGACAGATAAATTGCTGCTCACTCCTGACAGGTCTGTGAAGAGGCCCTGGGGCAGTGGAGGATGGCAGGCGGAGGAGGAGGGAGGGGAAAAGACTGTTGCTTCTCTCAGATGGACTTATTATCTGACAGAAGACTTGTCAAGTGCATTTCTCTGGTACTTTTTGGATTTTGATTACCTGTGCCTAATCAGAGGTAGCAGTGGGTGACTATGTGATGATAATGATGATGATGATAATGTTAATGTTATCAATTTACACTAGTATGTTTTTTGTGATCATACTGTGAGCCTTAAAAAGGTTACAGCAGAACCGACGAAATGCATGTTTCACTAGGACGAGGTTCCCGAGTGGTGAAAGCTCAACAAAGCATAAAACCTTGCTACTGTAAATCACTAAACTTAGGGAGTTTGAGTAGCGCAACCGGTAAAGTGTTAGTGTGAAATGATTGCACACATTTATTTATTTTTACAGCGTTAAAAAAAATATTATTAATACACTTGAGTATTGCTATATTATGTTTTGTGATACTGTGTCACGTATCAGAAACACAGTATCAATTTTTAAATTCATGGTTTACATGCAATGATTGGTGGCAGTGGTTCTTTTCCTCAAAATTACATTCTAAAAAATCTAAATATATTGCTTACAGTATCGCAATATATTGCAATACATTGAATCAAACCTCCCCTGTATAATGGTACATATAGGGTGTGTCTTAAACCCCAGTGAGCTGTCTAAGTAGTAGCGTTCTGTCTGACATCTCTCCTCATAAAACAGATTACTGAGACATTCTAGTTAGAGAGAGACTGCGTCACGCGACCCGTGGTTTAGCTGGTTGCTAAGCTTCCTGCCGGCATCCAAAACAATAGCCCGAGGCTTAAAAATCCGCTAGCATAAATGCTAATGGCTCGAGTATAAAACTGTAAACGGTTAAGGACTCGCTACAGAGTTGATAATAAAATACTGTTTTGTGTGATTATATGACCAGAAACACATTAAAACTCCAGAGAGAATCAAAATAACTCACATTTTAAAACCACTTCACTGCTCCTAGATTAGCCTGTGTTGCATCATGGGATTGTCTTAGCGGCTGAGGAAGTGTTCGATGCTTCCTTAAAATCAGGTCTAAATAAGGTTCCTCAGTAGACAGCATGTTTAAGGTATGTAAGAATTGGGACAGTCTACATGTCGGGAGCGCATACTTTGACATAAAATACTGTCTATGTAGGAGCTCAGTAGGATTTGAGACACATCCATAGTATCACCTGATATTCTTGTTAATTTACAGGCATACTGCTGACTGGCTAATGCAATTTATTACATTTTAGCAGTGGCGTGATACATGCAAGCGATATTGCAGTGTTTTTTTTTTTTTTTTTAGCCCAGCCCATAGCCCAGCCCGTGCCTAGACACTACTAGCTTATTCATAGTGCACATGTGTAGGGATTTTATGAGGGTAGAACATTGTAGTTAAGCTGTAACAAAGTGGCTGCATTCCCAGTAGTAATTGCATGCTTGCTTGGCAAGCTACATGTTTAGCAGTGAAAACATAGAGCTGTAAGTTATGATTACCTACCTGAGCAGTTTTCTTAGCCTGTATGAGTGCAACAGTAACAATAGCATGAATAGCACTGAGCTGGGCGACAACCCATCATTTTAATGCGCTGTTTAGGTGTAGAACTAATAATTTCATGACCTGTGCAGCTCACAGTGTAGACAATAAGAAGATATTCACGATTTGGCCACAGGTGTGCTCTTTCGCGACAGTGGAAAATAACTGCTTTTGCTTTAGGTTATTACATAGCCATTCCTCACATGGGATTTTGTTAGTGTATGCTTTTGTGTGTGTCTGTGTTGGGGGGTGCAATAAGGTTACTTCCTCCTCATCTGCTGTGTTTGTGTGTGTGTGTACATACTCGTGCAGGAAAACAAATACTCTGAGTGTGTGTCTGAATAGTGCCACAGATCCTCGTGTTTACCAGCACTGAGCTCTTCTGCACTCCAGAGAAAAGGGGATGTGTCTGACGTTTCCTGTCAGACAGTCAGCTCATCTAAAAGCTGTACGTACCTCTCAGAGGAACTAGACGGCAGCTCGGGAAAAACAATGGCCATTGAAGCACCGAAATAGGGACTACTGTTTATTATACTGGCTATATCTGCTATAGCCAGTTTCACACTACTGCAGAATGAAGTCGTCAACCTGTAGATGTGTGTGTTTTTAATCTAGAATGACCACAAAAAAATAAATAAATAATGGCAATCGCTGGTAGCTTAACGTTAACACAGAGTTAGCAGTATTGTAGAGACGGGTTTGTTTTTTGTTTTGAAAATGAAGGCCGAGTTCTACTAGGCATAGTTCACCTATAGTGTTGTAGTAAGCTTGCATTACTTGTTAGCTACACTAGCCTTATAGCTCTACAGCATGTTGACTGATGCTCTACAATTTCATCTGTTAGGAATGTTAGTGGATGTATATATTGTTGTCACAGTGTAGTCATAAGACTTGACCCGGGGTGATTTACTTCTTTATGTTTTTTTTTTTGTTTTTTTTTTTAAGACCTGGTCTCCAGTTGGCCTGGTGACATTTAGAGTGTGTGTGTGTGTGTGTGTGTGTCTGTGTGTGTGTTTATTGCTGCTGTAGTGATAAGCAGGGGCTCTTGGGAACTGATGGCTGATGGGCAGGCTGCACGCAGAGCTGATAAGAACTCACAGTAGTGACGACACCAAGCGTCTGCGAAAACTCTGCCGCTTATCTCACGCTAAATATAGCCTCTGACTCATTTTTGACAGTTAGCCATGTGGCACGGAGGCGCACACACAAACACTCACGCAGGCGGACACTTGCGTGTCACTCATGTTTTGGGTGGGAAACCTGTGTGTGTGTGTGTAGGTCACTCGTAGGGAGGGGACTTTCTGCTGGCCTTGTGTTGAGGCGCGAGGCAGTCGCTGATTAACTCATTTTGTGCTGACTAGGGGGCTATAAATGGCATTATAGTTGTGATTGATCTTAAAGTGGGTCAGTTTCAAGGTTATAATAGATTCTGATAGGTGGGCATAGTGGTCAGTGAAGTATATGCTTCATTTTGCTCAAAATAACTTGTTTTTCTGTTTTTAAACTAAAGAAAAGTAGTCTTTTTCCTAGTGGACAGGCTTGACTTTGGGCTAAACTGAGAAATTCTGCTTTGTGAAGTAGCCCACAAGTCAAATCACATCTCAGATTTGAGGTTTCCCCCCCGCAGTGCTTGCAGTGTTTGATAACACTTTATTTGAAGGTTCCTTCACGGAGACATAAAGCACGCACCCGCATTGATTAACACATTTTTAAGGCAGTCTTTATGAATGGCTAATGCTAGCAATCCTATGATGATAAAAGATGTTGTATGAAGTCTGTGACACTGTTTTAGCATAAAAGACCTTAAACTAAGCTAAAGGGCCTTTTTAAATGTCTGGCAATTATTCATTAAAATAAAATAATAATAACTTCTAATACGTGCTTAAGTATTTTTAAAGAGCAAGGAGTTTTGTTATTTTTGAATTTCTAGGTTAACTTCAAGTCATTTTACTGAGGATATCTCTGCTTTTACTTAAGTAGAGGACTTTCTATGGGAAACATGTCATTCAGAGAACTAACAGGTGCCATCATTAAACAGTCCCCTGTCTAAATAGTTTTGTTACTTTGGAATGGTGCTCGATAACATTGCTAAAACAAATGGAACAAATGTTCAACAATTTAGTTGAAAGTCTCTTTTGTCAATACTGTGTCGTTACTTTACAGAACATCTTCTATACGTCTTGAGATTAATAGTGATAAATATTCATAAGAATGTTTTTTAAATTTTTTTTATCCAGACATTATTCCATGCTTTTGCGTGTGTAATGAAAAAATACTATGTCAGTGGCCTTTGAATTAATTGCTGCTGCTTTTTTTCTGTGAATCATATTCATGAATCCCATCTTTTCTAAAAATGCATTTCTTCTAATTGGGGTTTTGCCTTAGACTGAAACAGAATCTCAAGACACATCCAAGAGCCCAGGAGACAATTAGTGTGTGACTACGCTTACCAAGTAGTTCTAATTACTAGGCGGGATGCTAGGCAGGGTTTTTAAAACAGGAGAAGAAGAAGGAAAAAAAAAACGTCCTTGACTTAAAAATGAGGCAGAGCAGACCTGAGTGATCTGAGGCACCCTGTGAAGCTTGAGAGGGCCTGATGGCAGTTCCTGCTGCTGTTTGGGAGCGTAAATTGGCCTATGAGGAGAAAGGAAGAGCTGGCGGGGGCTTATGCAATGCGCTGCAATGCCCCGCTATGATCTCAGTGAGCCAGTGGCAATCGTTATATCTTAACAACAAGAAAGATGGGGCTGCTCTTAAACAGGCCGGCGTCTTCTTTTATTTTGAAAATGGTGTATTTGTTGTGAGAGAGGATTTAGATTTTTATAATCAGGCATGAACATATTAGTCCAGGTCTTGGTTTTAGTGGAATTAAGTTATTCATTATTCAGTCTTTGTTTAACATCAGGGTTTTTGTTTTACACTGAGCAGTGTTTGAAATTCTCTGTATTTGTAAAGTGGAGTTACCACGTAACTTAATTTTGGGAGCTGGACCACGCCCTGATTACCTTAACCTACTATATATACACCACTCATTCTCACTCCATTCCCATGCCGAACAACATCACACCCAATACCTCCCCATCTCCTCCTTACATTTCATCTATAAACAAGCACCAAGCCACACGGAACTTCAGCCCAAGCCCTCTGAGTTCGGCTCACTTCTGAGCGTGGTCCGTGTTAGAGAGCTTGTTTGACTGGAGAGAAGCATTTCTAATGGCGTTTAGGCTGGAGCCTGCAGTTAGTCTGTAACTGTGTCAGTGTGTTTCATCTTATTATACCTGGACTGTTGTGGCAGGGTTCGCATCAATGTACTGTCCATTGCAGATGCTAAGCAAAGCTTTGTTTTGTGTAGAGATGGAAGGATCGATCGGCTGTGTATCAGTATCGGGCAATTTTTAATCAAAATATGTGATCGGTGATCGGCCGATATGTCTCCAGTTTAGCCGATCGATGGCGTTTAACAAATGAGCCTAATTTCTGTACTTCCAGCTACCGTTTCATCCAGGAAGAGAAGCCGTCCGTGAAACCCCCTCCGGCCAGCTCCCTGCAATTCCTATCTGAACCTCTAGGTGGAAATACATACCGTTTCATTTTCCACAGACTGACTAAAGCGACAACCTCGCGAGAGGTTACGGCGTTCACCGCATGTGCGGATAGAAAACATGTCGTCTGCCTGGCAGTGTTTACCGTATGTGACTCAGACTCATCTAGGGTGTTCTGTAACATCTGTAAAATCTGTGTGTCTCGTTGGGGAACCAAAGATATTTAACACTACTAATCTGATACGACACCACACGGCTGAATACAGTGAGTATTCTGGACAAATAGCCCAGAAACCCGTGCAGACCAGATCTGACAGGTACGAACAGAACCGCAGCAGCAACAGCCAGAAAGCTAAAGGAACCACAGCCAGAGTGATTGAGTTTATAGTTCTAGATAACCACGTTTCAACCATGTTTCATGACTTGCTTGCGCTAATAACTACATGGCATGGCATATAGCCCCGCCCTCGATCGGTATCAACTTTCTGCCGATCGCGCTGAAAGGTGATCAGCGATCGCAATCGGCCTCAAAAAACACTGATCGGTCCATCTCTAATTTTGTGTGTGCGTGTGTGTGTGCGTGTGTGTGTGTGCGTGTGTGTGTGTGCGTGTGTGTGTGTGTTTGTGTGTTTATGCGTGTGTGTGTGTGTGTGTTTGTGCATGTGTGTGTGTGTTTATGCGTGTGTGTGTGTTTGTGCGGGTGTGTGCGTGTCTCCTCCAGAGCACCCTAATCCCATTCACTGCTATTATCTTATCCCCTCCAACCCAATGACAGTGGTAGCATTATCCTTTAAATCTCCCCAAATCCACTTGGGCTCAGTTCCGTGGAGAGACACATGAGCGTGAGATTAAGCCATGCATCACCTACCGTGTGAGCATAACTATGTATGACAGGATCGTTTGTACTGCCTGGTGTGTGTGTGTGTGTGTGTGTGTGTGTGTGTGTGTGTGTGTGTGTGTGTGTGTGTGTGTGACCGCAGTCCATGATTTAGCAGAGTGAACATAGGAAAGGAAGGTGGTTTCTGAAAGTGACTAAACATTGTATTTATGGATACAGTTTGTAGTAATGTTTAGTAGTCTGGTTTATTATTTCCTGCTTCTCACAACCTGACCATTGTTCTGAGAGCAAGTGCAAAAAAAACTACTTTATTTTCAGTTTCCTTTTCTATGTAGGGGCAGCTACACATTCTTTCAGACCCACAGTGTTGATATGTCCTCAGACCATGGAGAGAGATAGAGAAGGAGGGGTGTAGATTAGAGGTCGACCGATATGGGTTTTTCTATAGCCGATGTCAATGTTTAGAGGTCAGGGTTAGCCGAAATGTGCTGCCGATGTTTCAGGGCCGAAATCTAGAAGTTTTCCACTTTAGTTGTAATAACAAGTGGATGCACAACATTTCTGAACTTAACATAATTTATTAAATACTGAAATATTTTTATCTGCCCCCGAACACATACAGTGTGACCATATTACTGCTGAAAGTATGTAACATACATCTCTTCATACCAATAAAAAACAAGTTATTAAGAAGTGAATTGAAAAATACTTCCACACAGCCGACATGTTTGAACTCTGAGAGAGAGAGAGAGAGAGAGAAAGAGAGATGAAAACAGCATGTGCGATGTGATAGCCAGAGAGACGCTGATATGCTGTAATAATTGTTAACACAGCGGAGTAATATCTGGGAAGCTCTGGCTGCTCCGGACAGACTCCCTGTGTAATGATACCGTGTTAATGTGTGTATTACACTAGAGCAGTTAGCTTTAGCCCCGGAGCTAAGCAGTAAAACCTCCGCTCTGGTTCACGTCTACAGCTGGAACTAGAAACATGTAACCGTGTCATTAAAAACTTCATTGTTTCCTATAAGTTATTAATTTTCACTTACTAGGCGAACAGTTCCACAAGTTTCGCCTCGGGCTGCAGCACATGCAGCGGCAGCAGCATCTTCCACGGCACACAGGGGTGCCCGCGGACTGCCTGACTTTAAATCGGCGCTACCAAACACTGATATCGGCCGATGATGATATATTAAAAAATTGCAAATATTGGCCCGATATAGCAAAGGTTTCTGCTGTGCTAAATATCCCATTCATATACATAGTTGTATTCTGGGGTGCATTACAGTGATGTGTTGTGACTATTTCATGGTTGAAGATATTTCAGCTATTGGGTTCAATGACCTTTTATTTCCTGTGTATCGTGTTTTGTTTGTGTGCCATGTGCTGTGGTAGCAGCTTGATGGGAAATAGTTAATACTGAGAATCTAAGGGCAGACAGTCAGTCTCTGTTGTGGAAGCACTGTTCCGGCGCTGGTTTTCACACCCGCCCTCAGCAAGTACCCTCATCACATCCTGCAACAGAAACAACTGTCTGCATAAGAACACAAATAAGATCACAGGATATACTGTACCCTGTGATCCTGTGATGTAACTTTTTATGATTCAGTGTTCATTTCTAGGGCTGTCACAAATACTTCATAAAAAAACAAAAAAAAAATCAAAGTTCACCATTTTTTTGTGGCAGAGTCGTTACCCATTCGCTTGTTGATAATTAATATTTTTCCTACTGTTTCTGTTTTTTCCTACTGCTCTGTTGAAAAGGTCACCACACATTGACCATGATGTGCTGAAGCCGTTGTTCTTTTGAAAAGGTGCCCACAATGCTGCCATCAGTTTGGCTCATCCCCGCTCAGCCTTTTACTAATAAAGAAGGGCTCCACAGATTTAGCAGAAATTGTACAACAGGGGTGTTTAATTAGAGTTCAGTAAGATCCAGTTAGAGGAAATGTTAGACCAGGGTCCGGACCATCATCATTTCTAACGTGTGTTCTGATTCAGTGTATCCTGTTTACTGAAGTAGTCTAGTATCAGCATCTTATACCATCAGCTACTGAAACACCAACACACCACACATACCGTTCAGTATATTTCAGTATATTTACTGTTTAAATACTGAACTGAATTAATTATTAATGATAATTAATTATCATTAATAAATGTTTTTAACTCATTTCAAGTAAAAACTACATTTAAAACTAAATGTTTTTAAAAAGTGTTTGTAAAAAAAAGTGTAAATAAAGTGTGCAGTCTTCTTCTGAACTCTGTTTGGAGCTGTCTGTGGGAATAATAAACATATCTGTCTCGCTCCATTCCTGGCTGCACGTTATTCTTTCAGACTCGCTTTATTCTCCGACTGCTGCTTCTCGCTTCGGACCTCGCCTGTGTGCTCTCCACACTCCAGAATATGCTCAGATCTAATAGGCTGAGGAGCACCTTTGGTGATCTTACAACACACATGATTGGTCTGTGAGTAAAGAGAAGAAAAGTTCCACCACTTAAAATAAACACTGTCAGAATTAAATCCTTCTCAGTAGTTTATCTGTTTGAATCTGCGGTCTGCCATTAGTAACCTCTGCTGTACATCATTAAATAGATGCAAACAGTCAATGGTCGGATGTGAAAAACTGTACCTTAATTGTTCACGAAGGTGGTGATGGGAACCAGACGTGTGGAGAGTTGAATACCTCTGAAACCTACTCACGACAAGTTCTTACATGAAGTGATTAGATATATTCTGCCTCATGGCTGACACATTGTTTTATGATAGGGTTGTGATGGGGTTTGGTTTAAACATATTTGAATCCGTTTATTACAGTTTATTTACGTTTGTGGATAGTCAAAAAAATTGCTATGTTTGTGTTGTAAACATCATCACCCCTGGTTTCTATCACCACCCTTACAGAGAAATCAGAGGCTGTACGCTTCACTACTGCACGCGTCTCCTGTCCAGCTGTGTCTACTGCTACACCCTCAGTTACATCACTGTACCATCCAGATGCACCAGCATTGAGATAGGATGGGTCTGTTTCAGCTCACGCCCACTTTACATAAAGACTCAGTCAGAGACGGCCTCAGTCAGAGACGGCCTCAGTCAGAGACGGCCTCAGTCAGAGATGGCCTCAGTCAGAGACCGCCTCAGTCAGAGATGGCCTCAGTCAGAGACTGCCTCTACCTGTGCAGCTTCTAAAGCTTTGCTATCCAGATTTTAAACAGAGACTCTTTTCTTTGGTGTTTAGTTTATTAAACTGTAAATACTGTTTGATCAGAGGAGGACGGGTCTCCCCTTGTGAGTCTTGGTTCCTCCCAAGGGTTCTTCCTCCAGTCTGAGGGAGGTGTTCTTGCCACTGTTGTCTCTGGCTTGCTCACTGGGGGGTATATGTTGTAACTGTCTGTTTTCAAACCTCCTGTAAAGCTGCTTTGAGACAGCATCAATGTAAAAGTGCTACACAAAAAAAACTTGAATGGCTTTGCCTACATCTCTGATGTGCTGGATTGATGGTTGGAATAATCAGTAGGTACTGATATAATGGATAACGAGCGCTGTATTGATCTTCTGTATTTTTGTCTCTCTTTTCGTTTCAGCAACACAGAAACCAAAGGAACCAGCAGCCATTTTGGTTGCGCTTGGCATCAGCGTTGTACACGCTCCTGTTTGAGAGGGAGCCTGTGGCTCATGGGAGGAGAGTGGACCGGAGGTGAGATGGCCACCTCAAAGAACTAAGAACTGCCACCTTGGTCCCAGCTTCATGACGGAGCAGGGGCGCTTAAATGGCACTGTCTGATTTTTAACACGGGTTTTCAGGGAGAGGGGGGGGAGGGGAAAGAAAACCAGACGGAAGACAGGCGTCTCCGCGGGACGGAGGTGCTGGCTTTTACAACGTTTTTGTGTATTTTTTTTTCTTTCTTTTTTTCTTTCTCCCCCCTCAAGAAGATGCCATGGTGTTCACGAGACTCTTTAACAGGAATATTTTCGTAAGAAACTTGTTGAGGTATTTTGTACAGTATGTACTGTTGTTTCGTTTTTGTTTGCACTTCCATACATGTACATTTTGAACAACCTCCATGAGTCCTGGGAATGCCTTATTGTCTCCAGCCGCTGCTGAACGACTGACGACCGTGGACTGAAGAAGAAGGTGGTACAAGAAAAGGCATTGGGTTGGTTTTTGGATTTTTTTTTTGATTTTTTTTGCTTTATTTTTTCTCAGAAATCTCCCAGGACACCAATCAACTTGACAATGAGATGGACTAATCTCCAAAGAGGCAGTTTCTCTGAACAAAGAGTTTTGCACCTCAGCGTGTCCAGTTTTTCAGTGTTTTGATATTTTTCTTGTAAATTCTTCTCTGCGTTAGTGTCTCGCATATTTATGGTCATGGGAAGTCAAGACACGACTCTGCAACTCCATTTGGCAGTAACAGATCCACTGAAAGCGCTCCTGCGTCCTGGTTTTTTCAGTTTGGCATTCTCAGGTCTCACCGATAAGCCTGTCAACAATCAGAAATCTCTCCCTAGAGGTGCTCAAATCACGAAACAGTCTAGAAGTCTAAATGGTCAGCAGGTCTGTGTAATCATCTCCACATGTCAGCCTGAAGATCGAGTGCAGTGCCTATTACGATACACCTGATCTTACCTTAAATTTTCCATTGTGTTACTAGCAGCACAAAAAGCATAGCAGCATCTGAAGGGTATTATGGAATCATGACATGCTTCAAAAGCCTACAGGCTTCCTCAACTGTTCAATGAAGGTTTTACTGGTTGATTGAATGCCTACAACTCATCAGCTTAGGCATTGGACTGCAAGATTACCACGAAATCCTCATTCTCGGCACCACAGGTGTTCGTGTCGGCCTTTTATTCGTTGTTAGTTTTTCTACTGAAAGCTTTTTTTTAATTTTTTAAACCACTCAAAGTGTGGTTCTCTTCATTCGCTGTGGAAGATAATTCTGGCCACTTGTTTTCTCGGCCCCAGAGCAATACTGTGTCTGTGAAGTGACTGCATTTCTTCTCTCAGGATACTCGGGTGTTTGTGATTTTCTGTAATTTCAAGTTGTATTTGTGCTTTTATCTTTTTTATGCCTTTCAGGTGACCGGTTTCAGTGGTGTAAATTTTTTGTATGACCACTACTTTTGCCCTTTTTTTTTTACATGATGAGATATGGAAGGTCTTCTGTAAATTGTTCTTAAGACTGTAACTTGGTGAAATAATGTCCTGTTTGAAGACACTGTTGGATTCTTAATGCTGTTTTCTTATACTTTTGTTTTTTTAATCGTATTTCTTTTGCTTTTTGTCCATTTTGAAGGAGTGGTGTATATTTAGTGAGACTTGGTTTCCCATTTCCAACGTTATGGCCTTTTAATCTTGTTTTACATATAAAAAAAAAACGGACACATTTAGGACAGATCAGTTTTATAGTTGTACATATGATATGAAGGAACTACCGTTTTTCAGAAAGGTTAAGTAAAGCACTCTATAGGACTAATACTTTTAAACCGTTAGCCTAGATGCCAAAATGTATAAATTTTAGAGACTACTGTGTAAAAATTAATCAATGAACAGTTAGAGAGTTAATATCGAAAATATCGTATATCGGGATATTATGTTTGGTGATACTGTATTGATTCTAAAAAACAGTATCGATACACAGATTCCTGGCAGACAGTAAATCACTGTGTGTTGTGTTTGAACCTCTGACCACTAGATGGCAGTGTTGTAATCCATTTTCAGCTCCACTCCAACATTAACAAGCAGCACAAGGGCGCAATGCCATTGTAAGCATTAGCAAACCCGTTCATACAGTGGTGTTTTAATAGTAGGATTTTAAAAATCGCAGTATATCATTTTGCTAGCAGCATCATATTGTATTGTATCGTATTGTATCAGCAGGTTTTTGCCAATACACAGCCCTAGTTCATATCCAATCAGAAGTTGCCTATTGACTTGTTCAGCTGGCTGGTTGGACAGAAATAATGACTTGGATTGACTAGCCGTAAAATAACGTAGGTACAGAGGCATGGTACAAAACTTCTTCGGTTCTCGTTACTAACCTGTCTTGCAGCTATGAGTCTGTAGAGCGCAGGCTACTTTTTCAAGCATGTTGAATGTCGTATGAAGTGCTGAAAGTTTGTTTCCTGCCGATCGTGAACGCTGAGCCAGTGCCTGTAGCCCTCATGGCTCATAGCTCAGATAACTTGGATCACCTAGTCTCCGTTCATATATGTACACTCCTTAATGTTGATTTGTTGTTTTGTAATTCATTTAATAAATTTGTAATTT
This sequence comes from Megaleporinus macrocephalus, assembly GCA_021613375.1. Taxonomy (NCBI): domain Eukaryota; kingdom Metazoa; phylum Chordata; class Actinopteri; order Characiformes; family Anostomidae; genus Megaleporinus; species Megaleporinus macrocephalus. The sequence goes on from CM038712.1 coordinate 43,425,467, forward strand.
ATTTTTTTCCCTTCTTATTTATTTTTTTGTATATTAGTCCATTGCTACTGTATAGATTCATGCGTGCAATTTCTTTCCTTTCTTTTTTTCTGCCACTTTTTGTTTCGGTCTTGTATGTGTATATGTTGCAATTTTTTGTTTATTTGATTTTGTTATTTTATTTTATATATATTTGGCTGCAGGAGGTAGGTAAGTGGTCAGTCATGTCTTCATTTGATATAATACTCTCCTAAATTACTGTTAGTATTCATTTAGGTCTCCAAAAGTAAACAAACAGAAGGGCAATGGATGTATTGGTAACATGGGCCCACATGTCTGTATCCAGCAGATAAAGGAGCTTATGTTATGAATTATGAAGGGAGAACTTTTTTTTGTTCAATCTCGGTCTCAAATGGCTGCCTTGTCCTTTTGCTTCCTTCCTCTTAAAACCATACAGCAGTCACGAAGCATCTTGTTTTAGAAGCGCTGCCTTTGGAACTATTTCTGTCTCAGTTGAACTGAGGAGAAGTCAGTCCTGGATAAAAAGTCCAGCAGGGGAATTCCACAGAGCAGGATTTATCAGTTAGCCAGATAACCTAAACCCAAAGATGAGGACGCTCCTATTGGGGACAGTCCTTGTCTGTGAGCTTGAGTTATCTGGTTAACCCCAAGCTTGGGTGCTTTTGCAAATAACAGTCTTACTTTAGTGAGATTTCAACTTTAGTGTAAAGTTAGGGTTCTTGAAACCGTTGAAGAACCACTTTTGGTTACCTACACAACATTTTGACCAATAAATAATTACTTTTGGTTTTATGTGGAACAAAACACGGTTATTTAAAACAGGGAGTCCTCAAACTGGTCCTGTGGGGCTCCCAGGGGGTCCAGATTGTTGCAAGACACCTTTGGGAGTCCCTGAGAACCAAGACTCATCAGGTTCTGTAGTGAAACCACTCGTTCTCCTAAGGCATTACTCCAAAGAACTTTTCCGTGTCACGTTTTTGTTAATTTACTACAGCAGTGAGAGGAAATCGATCAAGTAAAATGTCTGAGACCAGGTTTGGCCCTACAATATGGCACTTGAGACCCAGACTCTGCCTACTACTACTACTATTACTACTACTAACTATACATTGTTTCCTGGATAGAAAACCTTTAATCGTCCTGGTATACTTGGTGTTTATGATTGGACACTATACAAATTCCCTGGGAGGGGAAAAAAAGAACATAGTCGTGGCTAACATTGAATGAAAGCTACTGGAGAAGAGTTAGCATGACCTCATTTTTATAGTGCTAACTAACCCCTACCAGCTTTCATCCATGGCGTCAAGTTTTGGATGATGTCTTCATCTAAATAGAATCTTAATTCTCAATCACTGATGAGGAAATGAGGGTGGGGAAGATGTATAAAGACACTGGGCCATGGTAATAGGTTGGATCCGTCTTCATTTTTTTTTTTATCAACTCACATGCACTGGAAAGTACTTTTTATCAGTTTAATCTCATGGGTCCTTTGATTTTCCAGTGTTATAGTAAATGGCATCTCCTGGCATGGTTCTTCTAATGTTTCTCATGTGCTGAGCACAACTGCCCAAGTGTATGATTTACTCAAAGGATTGCAAAGCACACCGCGGTGCCCAGTATTAGCTTGAGGGAAAGATTTGTACAGAGGAAGTGCTGGGGGGTGGGCGGGGCTGGGGTTTGCACATCAATTTCATATTAGGTTCAAGAGAAACCTGATAGTGGGGGTCTATCTGTGATGGAAACCAACAGTGTCTTGAAAAGTGATCGAGTCCAACGTTAGTTTTAACTTCCATAAGTAGGTGACACTGACTGTTTGGTTATTAAATGTCAGAGCGTGTCTCGCTCGTGTTTCTTTTCTCAGATTAGAAGGTTCCTACTTTTCAAAGGCAGTCCTGTTTTATCTGTGAATCAATTCTCATACGTTTTAGACTGTATGACTAGTCAAATGAGATCAAAGGGCTCTGGTAATGTAAAACATTCCTTATCTGTGTTCAGTGTTTATCGGATAGACCCGAGAGAATGATGAGATTTTTATCAATTGGCATTTGTGATAAAGTGAATAACACTGTACGTCTGTAATCTGCAGAAAGCCACTCTCGTCAGTTATGAATTTTGAGATCCTAAAAAGCCTTTGAGTTCATTCAGATTCAACAAAAGTCTTGAGGCTCACACAATCTCTGTATACCAAGAAATGAGACCCAGCGAAAATGTAGCATTTTTGT
>CM038712.1:43432688-43470188 GCA_021613375.1 Megaleporinus macrocephalus
TTAATGTTCAGTAGTAACAGATATGCTTCTTTAATATATTTACATTGTACTAAACTACATTCATGTTTAATGGGTGTATATGAGCTGAAACAGGAAGCCTAGCGCATCCCAAATTTATCAACATTAACATTTTAATATAACATTATAGTCTTTATGGCTTTTAGAAGAATGGGGGTTTTGGGGAGGTGGGCTAGTGCACTATATACCCCTGTGGTGCGGCCTAAGCTTTTGTCCCTAATGGTATTTTTTTTCTTACATTACTTTTACTTTTATACTTTAAGTAGTTCTGAAATCAGTACTTTTACACTTTTACCGGAGTAAAAAGCTTCAGTTGATACTTCAACTTCTGCAGAAGTATTTTAAACTCTAGTATCTGTACTTCTACCTGAGTAATGAATGTGAATACTTCTGACACCTTTGTCTATAATTAACCCCGAAGTTAAGAATGTGAGAAAAATGAAGAATACATTTGAACAAAGTAAAATCACTGCATCACTTTTTTAGCAGAGCAAGTCAAGCAGTAACAGTGGTGATGACGGTCTCTGGCTCTCCCCTGGGCCAGGCTGTTGTGGTGCTCAAGCAGAATAGAAGGGGGGTGAGGGAGGGAGGAAGGGGGTGGGCTGCAAGCTCGGGGCCGTCCTCCAGCTCCACAGCCTTTGCTTGGCTCAGCACTTTTCACGAAGGAGAGAGAGTCTTGGCAGCCGCTGGCTCTCGAACAATGGCCCCTCTGTTCGCGGACCACTCACTGCCTGAAAGAGACACCCATTAGCCCCACTGTCTATCTCTAGGGTCATGCCCGAGGGTCACCAGCAAGTGCGGCTCTTGTTTATGTCTGCAAAGCCAATCAAAACACTCGGCTGCAGTGCTTAACCCTTTCCTGCCAATGGCAGAGCGGAAAAGAGAAGGTGTTTACAAAACGCTACAAAACTTTTATCTTGTTTTGAAGTATTTAATGAGATCAAACCATCAGGCTTGGTGTGAGATCTTCTTCCGGATCCACACTGGAGATGCAGTTGCTGCATTCTGTCTTCGCTGGTCTTGTTTTTAACCTTTGGAAGTCGCAGTTAACCATAAGAAGGCTGGCTGTAATTTGATATGATCTAGGTCTCACTCGTAGCTTATTGGAACAAGATGAAAACAAGCTCTCAAACCACATTTGCGTTTACAAGAAGAGGAGTAGGTATTTTTGATGGAAAGTTATTGCGTTGCGTACAGGTTTGTTTTGCAGAAAGATTACATTTTCTGTTATTTGCTCCGATCAAAACAAGACAAAGTGTAGACATAAAGCTTTCCACAGAAAATAGAAAACAGCATACACTTAATTCATGATCTAATTAACAAAGTATGTAATTTAGGGATGTAACGATAGATCAGTGATGTGATTCAGTTCACTGTATTGGGTTCATGATTGGCATATTCCCATAATATTACCAGCAACATCTAAATAAGGCAAAGGGTATTGATTGTTGCTGGTTGCCGGTTGTTTCCTAACGCTGTTGCATTAGATGGTGTAATAAACAAAAGAGATTTTTAGTGACAAAAGCAACTGCACACCAAATGCAGCCTTACTACAAATTGCAAAAGCGCTGAATGTTTGGATGCAATTTATATTTTTATAAGATGAAAACTATACAAACTGGATGCAAAATGTTTTTGGGGAGTGTCTTTAAGTAACTACGATATCCTTTCTGGGTCCTCACAAAGCAGGCAAACATGGAGAAGTTTTTAAGTAGAAAAGTGTTACCACTCAAGTCAAGTGAAGTCAAGTTTATTTGTGTAGCGCTTTTTACAACAATGTTGTCACAAAGCAGCTCTACAGGAGTTTAAAAGCATGAAAACATGAAATCACAGCACTTTATCCACTGTGAGTGAGCCAGAGGCAACAGTGGCAACAACAACTCCCTCAGAACTGGAGGAAGAAAAGTTGGGAGGAACCAGACTCACAAGCAGAGACCCCTCCTCCTCTGGTGGAACAGTATCTACATGTTATTAAACTAAAGCTGAGTCTGAAGGTAAGAGCTTTAGAAGCTGTACAGGTGCTACATCAGGTGGATGATACAGAGATGTAGTCAAGGACGGAGCAAATGGTATGAATGGAGAGAAGAACTGGTTGGATGGTGGCAGGTGACAGGGGGGCTCTGGTGGTCAGTCCTTTAACAGCATTGGGCGGGACAGGTGGGCGGTTATTATCTCAGAAAGAAGGTTAGTTTAGGTTTGGAGTAATATAGTAGATGAGAAGCATAGCTCAGTCACCAAAAGCTAAACTAAACAAGTATGTTTTCTGTCTGGACTTAAATGTAGAGATTGTGTCAGAGTCCCGAACATTAACTGGGAGATTATTCCACAATTTAGGGGCTTTGTAGGAAAAAGCTCTTCCCCCCATTGAAGTCTTCTAGGGCTGGGCGATATATAAGTTTTTAAGTAATATTGATATATTTTTGTATGAGATATAAGATGAGACAATATCATTTGTATCGATATAGTCTGTGTTGTGCTGCAATTACACTCGCGGAGACGTGAGAATCTGAGCTAAAAACGCTAAACGTCTGTTTCCAGTGATTAAATATAATCAGGCAGGTTAACAGTTCACTGAGTTTCTTTCTAGCTTTGTGAGAGAAGCTAACACTCTTACTGCGTCTGTTAGCGCTGAACAGCAGTTATCATTCAGCTAACGTTAGCACAGTACCAGCACGTATTAGCTAGTTAGCTAGCGACATGGCTAACATTCAGTCAGTGTATGAATAAACCTGTAACGCTGTTAAGTATCACTCGAGTTCTGTAAATAAATTAACTAACAGTTACTGAGATCTATTTACAGAAGAGCAGCTCCTTCGCTGAGGATGTCGGTCGAGTGAAGGGATGAACCCCACAGAACAGAAACCAGTTTCCTAAAGGATTGCTGAGTTTTATAGTTTAAGCATAAGTAATACTAATGTTTAGTTCTTAATAAAGAAGCACAGATGCTCATTGTTTAAACAAGATCCAAATAAAAAGATTATAGTGACAGTATGAGACTGATTCATGTTTTCTGTTAAATACATACATTTTTGTATTTTTTGTTACAATTCAGAAATTGGTATCGTATCAGTATCAAACATTTTCGAATGATACCCAGCCCTAGTCAAAAGTGCCGCTGTGACAGTTGGGACGTGTAGCTTTGATGCAGAAGTGCCTTTTTGTTATCACCTTATAAGAAGAAGAAATATCAAGATATATATCGTATATCACCATTCAGCTAAAAATATCAAGATATTATTTTTGGTCCATATCACCCAGCCCTAGTTACCACCTCATTCAGCAGCTTAAAGCTTGTGCAAGCTTTCGTTTATACATTCTTTTTTAAGTAAACAATGTATTTTAAGACTATCTTATTGGGAATAAAGATGTTGTTCTTTTCTGTTTTAGCGAGGAACATGTGTTATAAGATAAGCTTCTGGTTTATCACTGTTACATGTCTCAGAGTCATTCCTGGAACAGGGTGCAGTTTATGGCTTTCACTACAGCCAAACAAAAGTGAAACTCTGGCTAGAACATCAATATTATAAGTGTAAACCTCTCAAGAAATCATAGTGACATAGGAATGACTGCTTGAAAAAGCCCAACTGGTATAAATGGATTGCTACAGTTTTATGCCTATACTTTAAACGTTAAAACGAAACAAAACTAATATCTCTAGTAACTGGTGTAGGTTATATATCAACACCTTTGACTAAAACGATTCTCTCCATCAGGTCCCAACATTAAAGATTATTTGATTCATTTTATAATTAAAGATTACCCTAATAGTAGGATTGTAGCATTTAGCATATTTAAGTTCTGTACATAAGTCACCAAACATTACGAGGTGGGGGGAATAACAAGAAAAGCCTGGAGGTCTACTAACCATGTTCAACTTCGCCCACTAGCTAGGCCTCCCAAATCACATAGTTCTACTAGCACTAGAAGGGGGACTAAAAGACTAGCACATGACTTAACCGTGCCAACATCAGTTACTTTGTGTGGCCTGCAAACGTTTGAGAGAGGTCGAATAAAACGATGATGCAAATTCACAAATTCACAGAGCGATACAGACGTAATTAAATGAATTTACTGAAGCCCAAATAAGACTCACAAATAAACTGTGCTCTATATGTAAACACTATACACTCGACATAAAGGTTAAATACAATATATCCTAAGACACCCACAACATATACACCTGAACTGATCATAGAGATTCTACATTGTTGTTAGTACGTATACATAGAAACTGCAATAAACAGAATGGAACTGGGTGAGTTTGCATGAACTGGTTTCTTGTAAATTTACATTTTTACTAAGTATTAACAGCTAGAAAGCAAAATAGCTCATCAGGACACTTCAGGCTTGTGCTCTAACAGCACAATAAGCAAAAATAGAACAATTCAATTAGTAATTATGATTATTTAAATGACAATTAATTGTCACATACAGGTTCATGCTCTGGCCCAGGGGTGTTCAATTAGAGTCAGTAAGGTCGAGTTATAGGAGCTGTTCTCAGGACAAGGTCCGGACCGTCATCATTTCTAACTTGTGTTATGATTCAGTGACCTCGCCTGTGTGCTCTCCGCACTCCTGAATATGCTCAGATCTGATTGGCTGAGGAGAGCCTTAGGTGATCTTACAACGCATGTGATTGGTCTGTGAGTTTATGGTGCTGCTAAGCCCGTTGTCATGGGCTCAGCAGATTCGGGCACAGGCGCAGAGCTTTTAAGAGACCCGTATACCATAAAGAGAAGAAAAGCTCCACCACTTAAAATAAACACTATCAGAGTTAAATCATTCTCAGTAGTTTATCTGTTTGGGTCCACCTTGGACAACGTCTTGGTCCAAACCTGTGACCTCTGATCTGGCCTAATGCAGAACTGTATCAATGGATGTGACAATATACTGGACTTTGACACCAAGCGGTGCCACTATTACCATTAGACCAACAGGGGAGCTATCAGTAAGAGCGGCAACAGCAATTCAGCACTGAAAGATTTCCTCAGCACCCCCAAAGCTTACAATACCACAAAGCCCACTCAACGCAGCAGCAGCTGAAGACGTTTCACACTGGCTGTTAATTACTTAAATACCACTTTAAAGCACTCTCTCCTTTCATCAACCTCGAAGAGTCATTTTACGCTCTCTGAGACATAAAGAAAGTGATGATCTCTCAAGAGCAATATCATTTGTGGCCTATAAGTCACGGGTGCCGGTCGTGGTGTATTGGGTTGTTAACAATATATCTTTTAATTAAACGCTTACAAATGAAGTGCACTTCTCCAGACTGTGTTTAAAATAGTTATTCCCCCAGAGACACAGCAAGTCCTGCCCAGCCCCTTGGTGAAAGCTCTTAGGGGTGCGTAACTGCTAGCGTAATCATAATCTTTCTCTTTGTTTATTGAGTTTTCATAGCATTTTTATGGGTATGATAAGAGACAGGCTAGGGGAAGACACATGAAAGGCTGTTTTAGATAAAGCAGCAAAAGCTGCGTTGTCAGCAAGTCGTAATGATTCAGTTCCATTTTTTATAGCCCCCTAAACGTCTCTAAACACAGGTTTTAACCCAGCACCTACCCAAAGATATGACGGCGCCCAATTGGATGTGAGGAGCGGAGTACTCCACGCCAGAGCAAGCAGCACAGAAGACTTGTGATTATGATGTGATTAATGTAGCTGAAATGCTGCACTGATGGACCATTCTACCTCACCTTAACATGCCATCCAACATTCTCCGCTTTCTTATCATATATTTTTTGTATTGGCATATTCAAACTTAGGAATAAAAAAACTAAGAAGAGATCTCCTGAATATGTTGCAGTTTCTTCTAGAGCAGAGGTATTTCATTTGTTTTTATTTTAGTTTTTAGACTATTTTTTCCTTACATTACTTTTACTTTTATCCTTTAAGTAGTTTTGAAAGCAGTACTTTTACTGGAGTAAAAAAGCTTGAGTTGATACTTCAACTTCTACAGAAGTATTTTTAAAATCTATACTTCTACTTGAGTAATGAATGTGAATACTTTTGATACCTTTGCTTGTTTCATGTGTAAGGGCACAAGACTGTGACCTTGTCATATGCTGTCAGTAGGCTTCTTAGGACGTACAAGAAGAAGTGTGGCATTCAAAGTCAAAGTCAAAGTCAAAGTGAATTTTATTGTCATTCAGACTTTACAACTGAGTGCACAGCTGAACGAGATTCTCCAAACTCCAATGTGCAGATATATAAAAACACAAGACATACAACTAACACACAACTAACATACAACTAACATACAACTAACATGACAAATAAATAACAACATGACAAATAAATAACAACATGACAGTGCAGTGGAGAATATAGAAAGAGTGTGTGTGATAAATAGTGAGATGTACTCTAAATAGATAGATATTGCCGATGTATTGCACTTAAAGGGAATATATATATATATATTGCACACTAACAATGTAAACATAAGACTGTAAATGTAAACATTTTAAGGTGTAAGAGTTTTAGGTTTAGAAAGAAACGAGTCTGAAATTAGTCTACTGCACAAAATTAGCAGCATTAAGTGGAGGACCACCTGAGTCTGAAGTATAGGATATACAGGGGGACATCTGTGAAAAAAATTTGCATAGGCAGGTTCTAAGTAGATATATCTATTTAAAGTGACTTAGTGATATGATGATATTGTCCATAGCAGCGATATCAGAATAAATAATATAAAGTGTATAATGTATCAGTGGTGGAGTGAACGGTATTGGGGTCTTTCAGCCTCACAGTTTGTTCAGGAGTCTGACAGCCTGAGGGTAGAAGCTGTTCAGTAGGCGTGTTGTTTTGGCCTGGATGCTGCGGAATCTCCTGCCTGATGGCAGTATGGTGAACAGGCCCTGTGCTGGGTGACCGCTGTCTGACCTGATCTTCTGGATTTTCCTCAGGCAGCGGGACTGGTAGATGTCCTGTAAGGCTGGTAGTTTGTTCCTCAGGCAGCGGGACTGGTAGATGTCCTGTAAGGCTGGTAGTTTGTTCCTCAGGCAGCGGGACTGGTAGATGTCCTGTAAGGCTGGTAGTTTGTTGTCTATGATGTGTTCTGCTGTCCTCACCACTCCTTTTAGGGCCTTGCGGTCGCAGGCAGTGCTGCTGCCGTACCAGACAGTGATGCAGCCCGTTAGGATGCTCTCTATAGTGCATCTATAGAAGCTGGTGAGGAGATCAGGAGGCAGTCCAAACTTCCTGAGCCTGCGCAGGAAGAAGAGACGCTGACGGGCAGATCTCACAATCATGTTAGTGTGGAGGGACCAGGTGAGGTCATCAGAGAGGTCATCACCACTCTCTGGAGTGATTTCTGTTCGGCGATGGTGCAGCTGCTGTACCAGACCGTGAGGCTGCTGGTCAGGATACTCTCTATTGTTCCTCTGTAGAATGTAGTGAGGAGATGAGGTGGAAGGTTAGCTCTTCTCATCCTTCGTAGGAAGTGAAGGCGCTGTTGTGCTTTCTTGACCAGGGAGGAGGTGTGTGTGGTCCATGTCAGGTCGTCTGTGATGTGCACCCCCAGAAACTTGGTGCTTTTCACAAACTCCACAGTTTTGCCCTGGATTGTGAATCCAGTTTGGTGTCCATCTGTTATCACTGTCATTCGTTTACGTTGGCGGCCTTGAGAACAAAGTGGAGTAGACCGCTTTAGGTGATCAAATGGCTGCATTTTCATTTGAAACATCTTCGACTCAACCACTCAGCTGAGCATTATTTTTTAACTGCTTGTATACTTTATGTAGTTACTATACTAATGTTATTGTAGTAGTACTACACTTGCATATGTACTATTTTAATACTTCTTGGGACTAAATTGGTCCACTTTCTAGTTTTTAAAAGTATTCTTTTAAGTACACTTTAAGTGTAAGAGTAGTAAACCAAGTATACAACTAGTTTACATCTCTTGTACTGCAACTACACTAAAAGTAAACTTTACTGTTAGTTTACTAGCTTGTAAGTTTTCTTTAAGTGAACTTAACACTTATAATTTACTGCTTATATTATTGTTGTACTTTAAAGTATATGACTAGGTTTAAGTTTTTTTTCTACATAAAATAGAACTTAACAACGTTTACTTACTCACTAGTGGACACACGTAAAATAAACAAGACACACTCAGATTAAGAAACATATTTGTATCTTTATAAATCTTTATAAATCAAATTTTAAATAAATATTGTACTGGATGTGTTTTTGTGCAGAGCAAGAATACTTACTTCTACTATTTCAATCAAAAGATTAAGTATAAGTAAATACCAAATATACTTAGACTGTTCTATACTTGTCAGTATAACCCCAGCATACTTAAGTATAACTGTGTTTAGTATATCACTGAGAAGTACATAAAAAGTAAACTGAAAGTATACTCACTTCCTTTTAGTTTAAAAGAAGTAAAATAATGGTACACTTGAATAAACTTCTTTTTTTGTTACAATCCCATTCGTAGCCTGTAAAGGACAATACACATTTCAGATAAGATAATCCTTTATTAGTCCCACAGTGGGGGAAATTAACCAAAGTAAAGGGAGCAAAGGGAGAGCAATAACTCAGTACAAAAATAGATAAATAAACAGTACAGTATATACAATATATACAAAAAATTCTGCACATTGTTTTACTGAAAAAACGATATTTTTTGTACACGTGTAGTGTTTAAGTGTGTGTGTATATAGTCCGCTGTGTATATGTGGTCTGCTGGGAGCAGTGTGTAGTGTTTAAGTGTGTGTGTATATAGTCCGCTGTGTATATGTGGTCTGCTGGGAGCAGTGTGTAGTGTTTAAGTGTGTGTGTGTGTGTATAGTCCGCTGTGTATATGTGGTCTGCTGGGAGCAGTGTGTAGTGTTTAAGTGTGTGTGTATGTAGTCCGCTGTGTATATGTGGTCTACTGGGAGCAGTGTGTAGTGTTTAAGTGTGTGTGTATATAGTCCGCTGTGTATATGTGGTCTGCTAGGAGCAGTGTGTAGTGTTTAAGTGTGTGTGTGTGTGTATAGTCCGCTGTGTATATGTGGTCTGCTGGGAGCAGTGTGTAGTGTTTAAGTGTGTGTGTGTGTGTATAGTCCGCTGTGTATATGTGGTCTGCTGGGAGCAGTGTGTAGTGTTTAAGTGTGTGTGTGTATATAGTCTGCTGGGAGCAGTGTGTAGGGTTTTATGTGTGTGTATATGTGGTCTACTGGGAGCAGTGTGTAGTGTTTAAGTGTGTGTGTATATAGTCCGCTGTGTATATGTGGTCTGCTAGGAGCAGTGTGTAGTGTTTAAGTGTGTGTGTGTGTGTATAGTCCGCTGTGTATATGTGGTCTGCTGGGAGCAGTGTGTAGTGTTTAAGTGTGTGTGTGTGTGTATAGTCCGCTGTGTATATGTGGTCTGCTGGGAGCAGTGTGTAGTGTTTAAGTGTGTGTGTATATAGTCCGCTGTGTATATGTGGTCTGCTAGGAGCAGTGTGTAGTGTTTAAGTGTGTGTGTGTATATAGTCTGCTGGGAGCAGTGTGTAGGGTTTTATGTGTGTGTGTATGTGGTCTGCTGGGAGTAGTGTGTAGTGTTTAAGTGTGTGTGTATGTGGTCTGCTGGGAGCAGTGTGTAGTGTTTAAGTGTGTGTGTATGTAGTCTGCTGTGTATATGTGGTCTGCTAGGAGCAGTGTGTAGTGTTTAAGTGTGTGTGTGTATAGTCCGCTGTGTATATGTGGTCTGCTGGGAGCAGTGTGTGTGTTTAAGTGTGTGTGTATATAGTCCGCTGTGTATATGTGGTCTGCTGGGAGCAGTGTGTGTGTGTGTGTGTGTATGTAGTCCACTGAGTAGACTACACTTTTGACTTAACTTTGAAGTTCAAATGAAAAATATAACTCTTTGAACACATGTGCACTATTATTCAACCCCCTGCTTTAATACTTTGTGGAGCATCCTTTAGCTTTTATAACTTCTAACAAACGTTTTCGGTAAGTACCAACAAGCTTGGAATCTTGGCCCATTCTTCACGTGCAAAATCCTTTCGTTCAGTGATGTTTGATGGCTTCCGTGCTGCAACTGCCTTTTTTAAATACCACCAAAGATTTTCAATCGGGTTTAGATCTGGGGACTGAGAAGGCCACTTCAGGACATCTTTTTTTCAACCAAGCTTTGGTTGACTTTGAGGTGTGCTTGGGATCATTGTCTTGCTGGAAGGTCCAGTGATTGCCAAGGTTTAATTTGTCAACCGATGGCATCACGTTCCTCTTTAAAATGGCCTGGTATTTCTGAGAATCCATGATGCCAGGTACACAATCAAGATTGCCAGTTCCTGCTGAAGACAAACAGCCCCACATCATCAATGACCCACCTCCATGCTTGACTGTGGGGATGGTATTCTTTTGGGTCATAAGCCTGGCCTTTCGCACGCCAGACATACTGCTGGTCCATATGTCCAAACAGTTCCAGTTTGGTTTAATCAGTCCATAAACTGTCTCCCAAGTCTCTGTAGCCTTCTGGTATATTCTAGATGACTTTTGATGTTCCTTTTGGTTAAGAGTGGAGTGCGTCTTGAAGTCCGGCCATAAAGTCCTCGTTTATTCAGTGCACGTCTAATAGTTGCTACTGAGACACTTGTTCCAGCCTTCATCAGGTCGTCCTGTAGGTGTCTTGCACTCACATGGGGGTTTTTCTTAGTTGTCCTGACTAAGTTGCTAAGGGCCCTTGATGAAATTTTGGGCCAGACATGTTTGCAGCTGTTCCATAAGTTTTACACTTCCTCATAATGCTCCCAATGGTGTCTCTTGGGATGTTATATTTTTTGGAAATGTTTTTATACCCAAGGCCCTTTAGGTGCGATAAAATAATCTCCTTCTCTTTTGTGAAAGCTCCTTTGTCTTTCCCATGATTGCAACTCACCTTGAATCCCTTCATGGGTGGGGTCATGGCTGATTTACTGACCCTGTCCTCAAGGGCCCCTGGCCCAAAACATTTTGCGATGCCTATCAACATTTATGATACAATATATTTTTATTTCCGAGGGCCCTCCATTTTAAAGATCCTCTGACTTTTAGGGACTTTGACGCCAGGGCCTCTTGGCGGCCCTAGCCATGCTTTTGGGAACCCTAGCCATGCTTTTGGGGCACCTAGCCATGCTTTTGGGGCACCTAGCCATGCTTTTGGGCCCTAGCCATGCTTTTGGGCCCCTAATGAAAATAAACGAGGCGTTGTGGCATTGCTTTGACTTCAACTTCTGGCTATTAGGGGTCCTAGGAAAGAGGGGGGCATAATTTTAGAGGGCCCTGTTAATGAGAGCACCTACCAGGGGGCGCCTCAGAGAAGAGCAGGGCATACCATTAGAGGGCCCTTGATCACGAGGGGCGCGGGTTGGGGGGGACCCAGACTATTCTTAATCCGTCCTTGGGTGGGATTATATTTATATATGCATTACAGCTGAAGCAAATAAAGGATCATTATAGAGTTTTCAAAGGTTTAATTATGTTTTAACTCCACTTTAGTCCACACAAACTGTTAGAAAGCTTTAAAAGGAACAGTATTATATAGGGGTTGAGTAATTGTGACATGGCTATCTTAACAAAATATACTGTTACACACAAATACTACAGCCTGCATCGTCAGTTCTGATTGTATGTATCACTCAACTTATAAAGAAGTCCTCCAAAGCAGAATCTTGCTATTTGAAAAAAACTTATATTAATAAATCCTTAAAATCTTTGGGGGGTTGAATATTTTTGACTGCGACTGTACATCTGAAAGGGTGATAAAGACATGCTGTGTTTAATTGGGTGACGATCTAATCATTACAGTGATCAGATGATGGTGATGGGATGTTAATGCTAAATGGAAACAGGGCCCAATACTCAGTTCAACTTTGTAAAATGAAAGCAGTAGTTTTCTGATCAGCTGAGGAGTTGAGTGGCCAACTTTTAAAGCTTACAACTGGAGCTGCCAAGCTAATGATGCTAACAAACACTGGAAGTCCTCCAAACCGTTCCTGTAAGGAAACGTCTCAAAACTTTTCTCGACCCACTCAAACAGTATCTGTAATTTACTCAAACCAAGATATTAATAACCTTACTTTAACTTTACACATACAATCTGTGTTACTGATTGCTGTCATAAAGTGCTTACAGGCAAAAACACACTTACTGCCAATATAAACAGTTTCACAGCTGATTAAGAACTCAGTCCGTGTCTGAAAATGAAAAAAGTGACTCACGAGTCAGTATGCTGGAGACTTATGTACATAACACGAAACCAGTATGTCTGAGAGCAGCACGCTAGCTTATGTTTTGATGTCATTAGGCCAATAACCCAAACAATAACATGCACCCATTCACCAGCGCACTTTTTTCCATCACACATTTCCGACTCACTTTGTTATCGTCTCTCCTCTCGCAGTAAAAATAGCTCCTCTGCAGTTGTTCCACGAGCCATTAGCAGAGTTTGTTAACTAATTTCAATAGAGACGTGACCAGCAGAACTGGTCTGACTGGCTGAACAGACTTGGAAGGGTGTCAGCTTTCTCTTTCTGCCTCTCTCTCCGTCAGTTTAAGGTGTCATGCTATGCTTTTATTGCATGCTCTTATTGTATCTCTGTGCATTAGATATTATATGATCAAATTACATCTAATCTTTTTTTCCCTCCTTTCATTTGGATTTTGTGACACATAGCATTTTGGGTTTAGATGCATGTTGCATTGCAGAAATGTGGTGTAAACCAGAATTCAACAACGTGTGGTCGGAGGTTAAGACGTGTGGTTGAGTCAAATTTAGATTCTAACGAGGTTTAATGTTTTGACTTCTCTGTATGTACAGACTGCACTGATTCATACATAGACATCTAAACACTGCTAAACACGGCGTTAGGCTCAGGAGGACACGCTCCGTAAAGTCACATGTCTTAAAAAGTAAACATTTACATTAACACCCCTGAGAGGCCAGAGCATCTCAGCAGCTTCTCACCACTAACCACAACTGATGGTAAACCATGTGTATCCAGGTGTAGAAGAAGAATAAAAGACCACGTTTAGATGACTCAGCCTTTTATGTCTACGTTTGTATGTGTGCCCTACGCGGGACGGGTGGTCCATTGAAAGGCAGGGGGGCTGGTGTACCTGTTGCCACAAGCTAAATCGAAGAAACATAATTAAAAAAACTTACTGAATCATTATTTTAAAAAAAAACATTGATTATAAAGGGTTAAAATGAAAAAGGCTGCTCGGTTTCTGCTTGATTTGACCCTGATTACTAATGTTTATTAGCATTGTAGCAGCAACTGCTGCAACAGTTTGCTAAACCACAACCTGCCTTGGTAAAGTATGTCCATTAAATCAATCAATCAATTAATCAACCTTTATTTTCACTCGGGAGTACATTGAGGGACACCCTTGTTTACAATGTCGCTGAGCATTACAATTGCTAAACAAAAAGGGATTGAAAATAAATTCTAATAAATGAGTACATTAAAAAATGAGCACTTTAATGTAACGGAAACAATAAGAACAAAGACAAACTTATCAGATATATCATAAAAGAAAAACAAATAAAAAAAGAGTAATAAAAATCAAGATAAGAGAATGGTAAAGCGAAATTAAAAAGAAAATAAATAAATAAATACATAAAAGAACAACTGAATATCAAAATCATAAAACTGTTATCTAAAATTAAACAAAACACTGGCAGGTCGTGCGGAGGTGGTTAGAAATTAAGAGTTTAGAATGACTCAGTGACTCCAGCGAGCTGAGCTTTAGTGTTTCCTGCAGTTCTCCAGTTCTCGCTGGTGCTGCTGGAGCTAAAAGCAGATTTTCCCAGTTCAGTAAAAGATCTAAGAAGCTGAAGGGTGATCCAATCACTGGAGCGAGTTCCGTAATTTGTACTATTCTCAGTGAACATTGTTGTGATATATGATGGAATACGGTCAGAAAGTGCTTTAAAAATAAAAAGAAACCAACATGTTTCTCAACACACATCAAGAGAAGACCAGCTGAGCTTCTAATATAGTAAACAGTGATGTGTGCTGTAGGGGTCACCATTACTGAATCTTAATGCCAAATGATATATCAGGATTGATGGATATTCTAAAGGAACACAGAATGGCTGTGCTCAAATTCAATTTCAAATATCAATGATTGTTCCTCAGATTACTAACTGCTCCTTTAACGAACATCCTGCCTTTATTAGTAGCTAGTTATTCTAAAAACAATGCCTCTGATTCATAGACTAGCTATAGCTATGACCTCTACTAGTTTCTGGAACTCTGAACATCTTCTGGTGCTTGAACACTACATTTCTTCATTTTACTGAAAACGCTATCAGTATGAAAGGGGATGTGGTTTTAACATGGAAAGCACTGTAGGAGGTATAAGCATGCAATCTGTGATTGAGCCCTGAAACTGAAAAGGAGCGTGTTCATCATGTGAAAAGCTTTTTTCCAACATTAAACACACCCTACCAAAATTTTATTATTATTATTACACTTATTATTATTTTCACTCTGACTATAAACATTTGAAGCTCAGAGGATGGGCTTTCTCAGCACACTAATTAAAGCCTTAAAAAGATGGATGCCTGCACTAGAACTTGCTCGCACTGCAGTAACCAGCTAAACCAGTTAAGCTTGGTAAGATTGTTGACCAGCAAATGTTCTCACAGATTAGATGGACGTGCTGGTCTACAGTAGAATAACAATACTAATTGTTGCCTTTTGACCAGCAAAGCACTGATAATCAGATTGTAAGCCTTAAAGAAGCTCGGTATTGTTTCAGTGATATGCTGTCCTTGTCAGTGAGGTTCCTCTGCTGAGGGTTCTGGTGGAGACTGACTTGAGAGGCACAATGTGGAGTCACAGGTACAAAGCATACAATGATCAAGGAAAGAGGATGTAGATGAGATTTAATGAGTTTGAAGCTCGTTATCTTGTCTAACACAAACCAAGACAAGAAGATTGGTGCCATCCTCTTCATACATATTTTAATGCGTCTTTCTTCACCAGTAAAGTTTCTTCCTTTGAATCTCAGAAGCTCAATCATTAGTCATTTTTCTTTTTTTCCAGTGCACTGTACCAATCATCAGGGTTACTGGGGCTATATTTCATCATATATGGTTTTTAAAAGAGGATCTGAAATCAGAGAGTGTTCATGGAGGTATTCAGTGCAGGATATTTGTCCACACCAGGCGGGAGGGTGCCGCTCTGCTATCGTGCAGCATAGCCCATAGCTTGTTAGTTAGTCGGCAGAGCAGCGGAGGTAGTTGCTGACTGTCCAGAGCCGAGACCAGGCAGCAGACAAACAGGCTAAACCCACCGTCTGCTCGCTGCCTTGAGACGTCACCTAGCAACAACTATACTGAGACTGTTTCACTGCCCCAAATTAAACACAAACTTAGAAAATCTCAATCAGTTTGTTTAAATAACTTAATTAATATAAGAATATTAGATCCAGTGTCTAGCTGCAGTGTTTCTGAACTAAGGTTTGGTTTATTTAATATAAGATCACTGAACTCTAAGGCTCTTATTGTAAATGGGACAATAACGTATCATAAAATTGATGTGTTATGTCTCGTAGAAACAT
Source organism: Megaleporinus macrocephalus (assembly GCA_021613375.1). Lineage (NCBI taxonomy): Eukaryota > Metazoa > Chordata > Actinopteri > Characiformes > Anostomidae > Megaleporinus > Megaleporinus macrocephalus. Next base: position 43,448,237 of record CM038712.1, read on the forward strand.
GGATTAAACCTGAGAACTTTCTGGCATTACATGAAGCAAATCCTATAGGCTATAAGTATGTACACTGACTGTCCGGTAAAGGAGGGGGTATATGTGTCATTAGACATGAATCAGCAACACACTCTCACTTTCAATTTTTTTGAAATTCTTTTATACACATCACCAATTCGACCACTAACAGAAGTGTACTCACCCTAGTCAGCATTTATAGACCACCAGGACCTTATTCTGAACTCTTAAAAGAATTCAGTGACTTTGTTCTAGCAGTGAGCACTGAGAAATTAATAATTGCAGGAGATTTGAATATTCACTTTGAGAACTCAGAATGAAATAGGGCCTACACATTCCTGTAATCACACTCTAGATTTGGGGACAGGGTACATGTTTTTGTCCAAATCCAGTCACTGGAGTCACAGTTTTAATTCACTTAAACAGCAGCTACTTTTCCTCTTTCCGATTTGAACAAGTCCATCTACTGCAATTTCTGAAAATCAAATCTTCACAGCAATGGACACAACCAAGATGCAACCAAGTCATGATGAGCACCAGGGAAGAATGACTAAATGTGAAAGGTCTTTGAAAGGTGTGGCCAAATATTCAGGCCCAGTATTGAAAATGGGAAAATCGAAATGGGAAAATCTGGGGAAATCTGCTTTTAGCTCCAGTGGACCAGCAAGCTACAGCAAACACTAACACTCAGCTCACTGTCACTCAATCATTTTAAACTTTTAATATCTAACCACCTTAATTGTTAAGTTATGTTTTATTTTGCTTTATTACTTTTTTTTATTATTATTTATTATTATTTAATTAGATCTGTATTATTATTTTACTTTATTTTAATGTGGTTTTATTTTATTTTTATTTTATTTTTATTTATTTATTTATTTATTTATTTATTTTTGTTTTCTCTTTTTTAACTTGAATTTCTTTTATTGTTATTTGTAATCTCTTACCCTCTTTTTATCTTAATTTCTTACTTATTAAATCTTAACTTTTATCTATTTTTAGTGTTATTATTATTTCTACTTTTATATTCACTGTTATTTTTTAATTTTAGTTTGACGTGTATTAGCTACTTTCTTCTGTGGTTTTAATTTATAATGATTAAATCTAGTTTTTACTTCTTTGACATGTCAATCCCTGTTCATGTAAATGCTCGGCTAAATTGAAAATGAGGGTTGCCCTCAATGTACATCCGAGCTTAAATAAAGGTTGATTGATGTTCTCCTGTACACTTTCTGTTCTACCTTCTGTAGTAGTGTTTCTAAACTCCGACAACTGTCTGTGGTTGATGCCCAGAGCAATTTTAATTTACATATAAGCTCTACAAAACACCTTACAACCGTAAAACCTGCAGGCTTTTGGCTATACTTTCATGCTGTGAACCTCCAATTCCACTTAACTCCATAGCTGAACTGATGTATTCAGACATGGGAAACGTGAAGGCCTTTGGAGATACTGTCCACTGCTAACTCTAGTGCTGTAAAATGATGCATGTCAGACTAGGGCTGTGTATTGGCAAGAACCTGGTGATACAATCTGTATCATGATGCACCGGTCACGATTTAATATATCACAATATATTGCAATACTGTAAGCCAAATGATATACTGTGATTTTTTAAATACTACTATTAAAACACACCACTGTATGAACAGGTTTGCCAATGCTTACAAAAACATTGCGCCCTTCTGCTGCTTGTTAATGTTGGAGTGGAGCTGAAAATGGATTACAACACTGCCACCTAGTGGTCAGAGGTTTAAACACAACACATAATGATTCCCTGTCTGCCAGGAATCTATGTATTGATACTGTGTTTATGAGAATCAATACAGTATTACCAAACATAATATCCCGATATTCGATATTTTTGATATTTTCTTACACCCCTATTGTCAGACTGTATTAGAAAATGTAGGTTATGTCTGTGTCCACTGTGATCAACTAGTCTTTACTGTGCTTAGCATTCTCTAACACAAAATAGAATGCATCCATGGATTCTGACCCTGCCACCTGCATGTGACAGCTGAAACACAGTTGAAACTTTCTTCCTGTCATTAGTTTTGAAGTACACAGGCTTACTGGAGCATCATTTTCCTGGTCTTAGTTCATAAAAGTGGAATTTTGTGTGGAATCTGTCGGTGCCCATATGTGTGAAGGTTCAATGCACTGTGGAGATACCCATCTGCATGTTAATGCTGTGCAGAGCAGAGAGTTCATCAAGAACGAGGAACTTAAACTCTGCAATGGAGAAATGGTCATACATAAGATGAACTAACAAGAATTTATGAGGGCAAAACAAAACCAATGAGTATTTATAATAAACCTGATGAGTAGGGTAGTGAGTCAGGTATTAGTAATCAGAGGAAGAGCACTGGGGCATGATAATGTGTTGATGACCATGACACATACTACACTCAGAGTTTCTTGGATGATGTTTATTTTCCATTGTAATAGCTGAACAGCAACTAAATATTCTAAGGGAACATGTAAAAGGTCACTTGCTCTCTTTACAATAGCTAAATCTATGAAATCTACCAGTACAAACAGAATGTACAGCAATATGTAAGATTTTTATTTAAAATATTCCAAAATAAACCAAAATAATCCAAAAGAATGAGAAGAAATAACCCTTGTGAAACACAAGGTACATAAAAGTGTTTACGTATAATGTTGCAGCCATATCTACAGTTAACCAGCTAGCCCCAGCCCTTCTATCTTATAATACAGCTTTGCACCTCAAGAGGTGATAGTGAGTCACTGTAGCATTGAGTCGAATTAGTCCAACATAAGAGGATAAAGAAGTACCACTGCCCCGACAGCGTATTCCAAACCTTATGTTGATAAAGTTCAAGGCCCGGTTTCTTAGATCGTTTAAGAACAGGAAGAATACATAAATAAAGAATACTACAATAACTGAAACTCGTGGCAAGTGATCATTATAATGACTGCCGCTGTCCACTCCTGTTAAGAAATCGTGTTCAGCAGCAAACAAAAGAAGTGATATAAACAAAAGCAAGACAAGCGCTAACACGGACCTTGCTTTCTGTTCTTCGAGACACTCTTGGTGAGTATAGGAATGAAGTTTAAAGCTCAGAATTAGAGATGGACCGATCAGCGTTTTTGAGGCCGATAGCCGATACCGATCGAGGGCGGGGCTATATGCCTTGGCAGGGCCACATGTAATTATTAGCGCAAGCAAGTCATGAAACATGGTCTAAACTGGTTTATTACCATTTTTAACAAGCTCATGTGAAACAGCATACTATTTTTAACAAAATCAGAAAATAAACAAAGTAAATCAAACAAATATCACCAAAACTGCAATCATTAAATGTAGAATATTGAATTTCTGCTGCTGTTCTGTTTGTACCGGTCAGATCTGGTCTGTAGGGTTTCTGGGTTATTAGTTTTGTGTTAGCTGTGTGTGCTAGCTCTGCTGTTTACTGATACTCACTGTATTCAGCTGTGTGGTGACTCTGAAGTGCCGTATCAGATTAGTATCAGATTATTATCAGATTAGTAGTGTTAAATGTTTTGGTTCCCCCACAAGACACACTGATTTTACACATTTTACATACGGTAAACACTGACAGACAGACGACATGTTTTCTATCAGCAAATGCCGTGAACACCACAAACAGTTCTCGCCGCTGCTTTAGTCAGTCTGTCGAAAATTAAACGGTATGTATTTCCACTTAGTGGTTCAGATAGGCATTACAAGGACCTGGCCGGAGGGGGTTCAAAGACATGCTGGCTGTAAATACAGAAATTAGGCTCATTTGTTTAACGCCATCGATCGGCTCTCGGGATCGGCTAAATTGGAGAAATATCGGGCACATATTTTGATTAAAAATCGTCTGATACCGATACATAGCTGATCGATCCTTCCATCTCAGAATGTTTCTTCTAGACTAGTAAGAACTGAAGTGGGGCAAAGGGACTGTGCATGTTCTGGTCATGTGTTACCCCTTAGTTTAGAGTATGAATTCAATTAAAATGACTTATTATTGCACTAAAAATCTTTTTCTCTCATTGTGACAGCAGGTGACATCTTAATATGACTAAGCAGACATTTTTGTGGAAAACAGCCAACAGTTGGGGCCAAGTTAATAAAAAAAAAAGATACAAGCAATATGTTATTTGCTTATATTAACTAAAATCATTCAACATCTATAGCAGAGGTGTTTAATTAGAGTTCAGTTAGAGGAGATCTCCTCAGGCCAAGGTCTGGACCGTCATCATTTCTAACGTGTGTTCTGATTCAGTGGTGTATCCTGTTTACTGAAGTAGTCTAGTATCAGCATCTTATACCATCAGCTACTGAAACACCAACACATCACACATACCGTTCAGTATATTTTAGTATATTTACTGTTTAAATACTGAACCTGATAAATTATTTATAAACTACTAATAAATAAATAAGGGATACATTAAAAACTGAATGTTTATGAAAAGTTTGTATTTATAGAAAAAGTAAATAAAACGTGTCTTCTTCTGAACTCTGTTTGGAGCTGTCTGTGGGAATAATAAACATATCTGTCTCGCTCCATTCCTGGCTGCACGTTATTCTTTCAGACTCGCTTTATTCTCCGACTGCTGCTTCTCGCTTCCGACCTCACCTGTGTGCTTTCCCCACTCCCGAATGTGCTCAGATCTGATTGGCTGAGGAGCCTTTGGTGATCTTACAACGCGCCGCAAAGCCTGTATACCATAAAGAGAAGAAAAGTTCCTCCACTTAAAATAAACACTGTCACAATTAAATCCTTCTCAGTAGTTTATCTGTTTGGGTCCGCATTGGACAACGTCTGGGTCCGAACCCGGACCGCCTATTAGTGACCTCTGCTCTGTAGACTACTGGGCGGAAAGAGAACACTTAATATTGTGTATGTTGGGGTGAAATTATATCTGATTTATTCTAGGATAAATATGTGCTTTTTTTAATTAAGCATTCAGCAGTATCAGGGGTCTTCACCTAGGCTTATAGTTTGTATATAATGAGAGAGAGAAAGAAAGAGTGAGAGAGAGAGAGAGAGAGAGAGAGAGAGAGAGAGAGAGATAGATAGACTGCCCCCCCTTCTCTTTATTCAACAGACTTGAGTACACACAGTCGTCATGGGAATCACGGCAGAGTCAAAACAGGCAGAGATGGTGGTTGTGAGTGAGCAAAAGAGTGTAATTAACTTCAGAAAGAAAACTGACACGTTCTAAGCAAGAGCGAGAGCTGTGTGTAGCGTTAACTTCGTATGAATCGGACGCCTGAATGTGTGCCAGTAAATCGAGGCCATGCCAGTCCTGTGATTATTGTTCCAACAGGCCTGTCTCCCTCCACCAGGACTAATTAAGATTCAATTACCCATTTAGGTTTCATAACCATAGATTAGAGACAGTTTCACTGAAAGCCCACGAACTGCACAGTCTAAGCAATGAAGTACAGGGTAGATGTTTTTTTTGCTGTAGATCATCTATCCTGTTTTCTAGAAGGAGGTTGGTGAGGTCAGCCTATATAGTATAAGTACAGAAAAACACTGAAATGTTGTAATTACTTAAGTCATTGTCCACTTAGAGGCAAGGAACTTGAATCTGATTAGCTGCTAAATCGGTATATTCTTAGCGTTTTGGCAAAGATCACCACAGAGGGCTTTGTTTACCAAGTGCAAACCCAGCACAAGCCCTTTGTTGGGAGTATGAGGAGCAGTCCCTCCCAGTCTCACAGCTGTGACACACACACACACACACACACACACACACACACACACACACAAGCCTAGCTCTGCGGTCAAGGGGGAGGGACCTCAAATCCACCAGGCACGCCATTGCAAACCCAGTGAACTCTGTTTTCCCTCTTTGCTGCTAAGGCACAATTTCTAGAGACATGAGGTTTCTGTATACAAGTGCCTAGAAGGTGATACAGCTCTGTGGAACCGGCTCGCTGTATGTTCTGTCTAACACACCGCAAGATCTTCCAACTTCCAATTTCAAAAAGCTAACTCAGTGAAGCTAACACGGCGAGGCAGCTCTGTAAACACTAGTCCCGCTGTGACAAAATTGTCACAACCAGAGGTGTCCTTGTTACCTTACTAAAGTAGAAATTTGGGTTATTTATATTTTACTGGAGTAATTATTTCTCAGCTGATTTTTTTACTTCTATTTTATTTCATTTACAGCTTGTTTTCATTTACATTCCAATAAAGGTTACCGACAGGGGTGTAGCTAGCCCTACTTTAGCTTTTGCTTAAATTGAGCCCCAGCACCCCTAAAGATTATTGTAAAAAATGTTTGTTTCTTTTAACGTCAATTTGTCTCTGATGAGCTGTAACTGTTAAAACCATAAAGAGTATATGTTTGCAACAATTATTTTAACAACGAAAATACAGCAGCCCCCCCTCTGCTTGCAAAATGGTATGATCCAGCTGCTATTTCTTACAGTGCAACATGGCGCGCGCGCACGGTGTCAGTGTTTATCTGACTGGTGTCGTGTGTCTAAGTAAGTTTTGTAAAACAGTATTTTGCTTTTTATCACTCAGAACCAACACATTGCAGTCATTATCAGCCTAGCTCTCACTCTAACCCATATTTCTGATCACTCTTTATTCTGTTATTGTTATCTAGGAGGGATTATCTGAGGGTTTAGTTTAGTTTATCAGGCTAATGGAGCTGCAGGTGGTCTGTTTACTGTTTATAAAGGAGAGAGAAGCTGGAGCTGCTGTGCTGGTGGTTATTCTGTGTGTTATTAAAATTAAGGTATAGAGTAGTACTGTCTGTATGTGTGTTAGATAATGTTATAGAATGGTAAGATATGAAGAAATGATACTATTCAGGTGAGAGAGTAAGGCTGAAATGATCTGTTTACTGTTTATAAAGAGTGAGAGAAGCTGTAGCTGCTGTGCTGTTGGTTAGTCTGTGTGTTATTAAAGATAAGTTGTTAGAGTAGTGCTGTCTGTATGTGTGTTAGTTAATTAATGTGAGAATTATAAGATATGAAGAGATGTACTATTCAGGTGAGAGAGTAAGGCTGAAATGATCTGTTTACTGTTTATAAAGGAGAGAGAAGCTGGAGCTGCTGTGCTGGTGGTTAGTCTGTGTGTTATTAAAGATAAGGTGTTAGAGTAGTGCTGTCTGTATGTGTGTTAGATAATTAATGTTATAAAATGATAAGATATGAAGAGATGATACTGTAACGTAACTCTGTGTGTGTGGGTATTCGATTCGTTTTCCAGAAAAAGAGGCAGGTTCAGGTGAGAGAGTAAGGCCAATAGAATCTTGATCATATGCTTACAATCTGTTGATAATCGTAATATTGATAGCTAATTATTAGAATTGGTGTATCTGATCTAAATTATTAATGTATTAGTTTATCTTGCTTTTAATAAAATGTCTTAGTACATCTGTAAACTAAGCTTTGTGAACTAAAGTTTATTTTAAGTTTATTATGTTGATGTCTGTCCAGTCACAGTGTTGCCCCAACACTGATTTCGGATTGATAGCCAGAAATGTAGTTTCTCTTCAGCACCCCTAAACCTCTAAGCCTACAATCGCCCCTGGTTATTGATAACATGACTTTGAAGTTTGACTTTTTGCACCATTACAATACTTATAGACGACTAGTCATCATATCTTCTGCTCCATGAAACACATGTTAATGTTCAGTAGTAACAGATATGCTTCTTTAATATATTTACATTGTACTAAACTACATTCATGTTCAATGGGCGTATATGTGTCTGAAACAGGAAGCCTAGCGCATCCCAAATTCATCAACATTAACATTTTAATATAACATTATAGTCATTATGGCTTTTAGAAGAATGGGGGTTTTTGGGGAGGTGGGCTAGTGCACTATAGACCCCTGTGGTGCGGCCTAAGCTTTTGTCCTTAATGGTATTTATTTATTTCTTACATTGCTTTTACTTTTATACTTTAAGTAGTTCTGAAAGCAGTACTTTAACATTTTTACTGGAGTAAAAAGCTTGAGTTGATACTTCAACTTCTACAGAAGTATTTTTAAACTCTAGTATGTATACTTCTACCTGAGTAATGAATGTGAATACTTTTGACACCTTTGGTCACAACGTTGACATGTAATTCGTTAAGACGATGTAGTGACCAAAGATGTCAAAAGTATTCACATCAGAGGTCACTAACAGGCGATTAGTTTAATAGTTACCATCATGTAATCACAATACCATAAACATCATTATTTACCAGTGAGGCTGTGACAGTCTTGTTCAGACAATGTAAAACACAATCTTTGGACATTGTTGTAAAGAAAGCAGACAAAGCCGTGTGTTTGCTGGATAACGTGTTTCTCTCTCTTTCTTCTCTGTCTTTGTCTTTTCTTTCCTCAGGAAAGCGAGAGTCTAGCTCTCTCTCTCTCTCCAGGCTCTCCCCGCATGTGGTGAACAGTAATGAGAGAGAAAGTTTTGCTCGTGCCGGCGCTGCTGTGAGAGTGCGCGTGTCTCCAGAGTGAGCTGATGAAGGAAAGAGGCGCGAATGCCTGCAGGCTACTCTCTGTCCACTTCAGCGGCGGCGGCTTTGCTGGGCCCGCTGGACGGCAAGCCGAGACGCAGATTACCAGGTTTGGCGTGTCTCGCTTTGATAAGAAACAGTTTTGAGGGGAAGAAAAACCAGGTGTGAGAGCGGGGGGAGGGTGATGGAGGGATTAAACTGAGGTGAGTGGATGAATGTTATTTCTGCTCACGCGATGGTACTACAGAAACCATCATGGGAGTGTTAAGCTTGGACCCCTGCATTTAACCCATCTGTGCAGTGTAACACACACTAGTGAACACACACACACACACACACACACACACACACACACACTAAGGGGGGGCAGTAAGCACACTTGCCCAGAGCAGTGGGCAGCCCTAACCACGGTGCCCGGGGGCAGTTGGGGGTTAGGTGCCTTGCTCAAGGGCACTTCTGTTGTGTTCTGTCAGTTCATGGGCCCGAACCAACAACCTTCCAGTCACAAGACTGGTTCCCTAACCTCCAGCCCACAGAGCCACACAAAGATAATGTTTAATCTTCATTGTTTGTTTTTTTTTTGTTTTGTTTTTTTAAAGTGAAAGTGGCAGCAACTCTTTTCAAAAACGTAGCTAACTATCCAAGGCTAGTAATGTTGTGAAATGTTCAAAACATATCTTAAACTTGTGATGTTATCTTGCTTTTGTATAAAAGCAGCCTCCATTAAAGGCCTAGTGCCTGATGGGTTGAAGTTCGGCACGCAAACGAGCGAGTCAAACGCAGTCATGTCTGGTGGCCGAGAAAACCCAACGCACTGCAGATTCACAAACACGTTGTTGAAGAAAAGCATGGACGTTCCTGAAAAAGAGGGTTTTTTATGCTTTTCCAAAATGTTTTATCAGTAATGGTTCCTTCACAGATGTACACGCTGACACACCCTAATACACCCCTCCAAACCATGACCCTACGGTGGTCGAGAAGACTCAATGCGCTGATGATTCACAAACGCGCTGTAAAGAGAAAACACTTTCATCAAAACGACAACATGGTCATTACATTTAACAAACACGCTGCAAAACCGTCCACAACACAACGGAAGAGTTTCCGGAGGACACTTAAAGGACGTGGGAACGACGAAACACGCTGTGCATGTTGTATAATCAGACAGTGCAGGTGTTAGACCTGGTCTACTTGTCTCTTCTATTGAGAATAAATAAGAATAAATGAGAATAGCGAAGGACAGGTGATGTAAATGTGCTTGTGCTTGTGTACTGACTTTTATAAAAACATTTTGCAAACCTATCACTGCTTCCTGACTCTAGTACAAAGCCTAAGCTTTAGCAGACAATTTAATAATAATTTAAACATCTGTAGCTAAACTATTGGGCACTACCCAAACAATGTGGACCCATTTCTTTTCTGGACAATATATTGTTTCTCAAATGGCCTGCGCATACACCGCCGACATCACCCCCCCTCTTCTTTCACCCTTTCCTTCACCTCTGTACGAGCTGTTGTTTTACTCTGACAGTGCTGATTTACTGCAGGACTTGGACTGTGGCCAGCTCCTCTCACACAATCACCTGAGTAGCTGGACCACTCTAGCAAGACTCGTTGGCAATTTTGCAGGTGTTATTTTGGATTGAGCGTGTATTAACAAAAAAACAATAAATCATATTATTTTATTTTATACAGGAAAAACAGAATTTACTAGGTAAATAATTTAACTATATATATATATATATATATTTGAAAATTAGACTCTAAATAGACTTTAAAAGTATTCTTGAGCTAACATAGCTCCAGAAACAGAAGTCAGTCAGATACAATACAAAAATTACACAATGCAAAGATTAAATATTTTAAGAAGTGCAAGATTAATATTTGTTTAAAAACTTTTCATGTTTTTCATGTATCTTGAAGGATTGTGGGTCAAGCTGAGCTTGAGTTGAGGCTCAGAAGGCCTGAGATATGGGACAGGATTTCACCAGGTAGGGAAATGTTGGTCTCTTGGGTGTTCTCTATTTTTAAAGTAAAGAAAGTTTGGAGACAAGTTATACTGGTGCATTCTGGATCAGTTGCAAGGACCTGTTGGTAAGTCTGGCCAGGACTGAATCACAATATGTTCTAGTGTTCAGGCCAGAAGAAGATGATACAGTGATGGTACAAACAATGGTTTTATGGTCCCACTGTGTAGTCAGTTACAGCCTGAGTTATTGTTAGTCCAGGTTGTTATTGAAGCCAACCTAAAAGGAACCACCAGTCTTGTTTTATCCTTTAGCATACTAATGTGCTAGCTGGGCCTGTGTGTCCACTATGGTGCACCTCTATCGTTCAGCTTCATCACGCAGCCACAGGGTCTCTCAGCTTTTTGCTTCAACAAAGCCAACCTAAAGCCAGTGATGAGTATAGAAAGTTTGAAGACAGTTGCAAGGGCCTGTTGATAAGTCTGACCAGGACTGAGTTACAGTATGTTCTAGTCTTCAGGCCAGTAAAAGATGATACGGTGATGGTACATTTTTCATTCATGATGGTAAAAACAATGGCTTTATGGTCAAACTGTGTACCTTTTTAATAATCTTTCCCAGGGGCAAGGCGCATACCTTTTCATATAAATTTTTTAAAAACAAGAACAATAAAATTAAAAGGCTGGAGAGAAGACATGGTACATGGAGTCAATACAACCTAAAATATATAATTGTAATGATTATGGTACAATCATGTTCCCTACCCAAATCACAGTTTGGACCTCTTTTCTGAGAGTGTAGATGGCCTTCCTGAAGAGAAAGGATCGAATCCTGTATACATGGTAGTGGAGAAACCATCCTGACCGAGCCAGGTTTGCAGCATGAGCCCAAAATGATAGCTGGTCATCCACAACTACACCAAGGCTTTGCATTTGCATCTGTGGGTGGAATGAAAAGAGAGTTCTCAAAGAAAATGGTGAGGATCTGTAGTTCCAGGAATTATCAGCATTTCGGCCATGCAGAGAATCGGCTTCAGGTGGTAGGCCACCATATTGTTGTTATAGGAATGTAAAGGATGTAAAGGTCCTTATCCCTTACATCCCTTTGTTGCAGTGGGTCTGTTCATGCTGTATTCTTATTTTGAAAACTGCTACTACACATCTCTCTAAAACAGCAGGTGGTTGTTGGTTTGAGGCTTTGCATGCCAGTCAAATGACCCTTTCCTATAAAAGTAGATTGTTCATGCTCATGTTCAGCAACAAATCCTACCAGACTCTTGGATTTTTATTGGGTTTTTATTGTTTTTCTTTTTTCAAGTACGACTTTATTTGCACAGTACACTGTAGATGCTTAGTAGGCGCCCTGTTATTGTCTTATATTCAAATAAACAATCTGTGAAATTCATAATTTACCCTAACCCTAACCTTAACCTCAACCCAAAACCAAACATTAACCTTCGCCCTATTTCTAACTACTAAACATGAACCTCAATCCAAACCTCAATCCAACCTAACTCTGTCACTGGTTCTAAATCTAACACTGCTCCCAAACTAAGTCTCAGCAGACAGTTTAATAATAATTTGAACATCCGTAGCTAGGCCTAGACAATAATTTGATATTGGTATTTATTGCAATAAGGTATGTTTCAATAACGATGATATAATTCTATACGGTGATTATGTATTATTTACAGCAGGGTTGCAGCCAGATTTTTATTGGCTCGCTTAATCACCCTTATGGCCCATCGGTACGTTGCAATAGTTTTTTTTCACCTGACGGTGGCAGCAGTACATAAATGTATAGTAGGTTTCACCACTGTGTTAGCAAGACGAAGTTAAATAAACTTAAGGCTGATTTAAGGCTCATTTATTTTCTCTCTACGTGCGGAAATGTCTGCGTGTGTTTCATACTTGTCTGCGTCAGCTCCGTCGCCATGGTTGCTGTGCAACGCTTCCAGTGGAGGGCAGTTCAGAGTAAATCAAATATGGCGATGCTGGAGGAGCTCGTAGTTCTGTATTTACTTCGCAAACAAAGAAAACAACTTACATCAACTTACATCAACTTACATCATGGTTAAAATTTCTAGCCAACTCTCACAACCAAAACAGTCCCGCCGTTTCTTCTTCACTGTGTTCGTATGGGAGTGGTGGCGTCCTGCACTGCCCCCACAGTCTGCAGCGGTATTGCTCCGTCCCATCCGTATCTGTAAGCTTTCCGAAAACGTGAAAATAACACACAGAATAAACTGGCAAGCTCTAAACAGGAAGCTCTGTGTGTATCCGTATTTATCGCTGAGTATTAATGAGAGTTTAAGCTGTTACTGTTCTGACTGAACTCCTGAACTTACAGAACTGTATACAGTGATGCTACATCAGAAAAACACTAACACTGTATTTACACTGCTCCATCACATCAACCGACCTGAACACACTTCCCCTCTTCAGCTGCCGCATGTTAACAACGGTGCTCCTTTCATCGTCCAATTATATCACGTGCTTGGGTTTCCAGGGGTTACGGGGCAGAGTTGATTAACGCTTGTGGTTTTATACGAGCTATGTTTCTTGTAACTGTATACACTTTGGCTTACAAATGTTTAACTGAGTTTCAGAACATTATCTAGTGAGCAGCGTATCAGCTCATGTTCAGATTAAATGTTTAGTGCTGCAATTACAGTAAAATTAAATGAATTCGTTTTTAATTAAATTAATTATTCTTTATTCTGTACATTTGTGTTTTTTCATATTTTAAATACAGTGTTTGTATGTATCTGTGTGTGTGTGTGTGTGTGTGTGTGTGTGTGTGTGTGTGTGTGTGTGTGTGTGTGTGTGTGTGTATGAATAATACTTTTGGAAAGAGAGACCGGCCCTTTAGTATTTTGATATTGTCTAGTTTGGCGCCTGATCTAGAGGGCTGCTTATTTGATGGGGATGTCATGTTTCTTTTATGTATATGAAGATTTTTTTATGTTCTGTATTCGGGCTGACGCACAACAGTGTTAATCTGTTCAATCTGTTCACTCGGCCTCTGTTGTAATATAAAAGTTATTTATAAAGATAAAGTAGATACAGACTTCCATTATAGGGATTCTTGGCAGTTTTTTTGAGGCCTTCAAATTATTTATATCGATATCAGAATTATATCGTATCGACTGAAATTAAGGAATATATGGCAAAATAAATGTTGGCCCTATCGTCTGTAGCTAAACTATTGGGCACTACCCAAACAATGTGGACCCATTTCTTTTCTGGACAATACGTTGTTTCTCAAATGGCCTGCACATACACCCCTGACATCACCCCCCCTCTTCTTTCACCCTTCCCTTCACCTCTGTACGAGCTGTTGTTTCACTCTGACAGTGCTGATTTACTGCAGGACTTGGACTGTGGCCAGCTCCTCTCACACAATCACCTGAGTAGCTGGACCACTCTAGCAAGACTCGTTGGCAATAAGCGAAGTTGTAGATTTTGCGCAATCTCCACCTCCTGCAGGTACTGACAGCTATAGAGCACCCTCTCTCCCTTCCCCCTCCCAACATGCACCTCTGCTTCCCTCCACTTTCACCTCTTCAGTTCACAGCTGCCATTAGTGCCGCTTCCTCTTGGGAATGAATGCATATAGGGTGTCAGGAGAATGATGTGGCAGGACGGCCTGCCTTAAGGTGCTCAGCTGGGCCAAACAAAGAAGCTTTTGTTTGAGTATCCTGTTGTGTTATTTAGCTGACACATTGTCTAACTGTATGAAAATGTTATATGACCAGCATATGAGCAGATATATAGATGCTAACATGATAAACTGACAATTGCTTTGATCATTAAAAGATAAAAGAGGAGTCTGCATACATTAACATCCACGGCAGAGTAAGTGAATAAACAAGTAGTAGTAATAACAAGTAGCCGACAGGAATTCAGTAACTGCATTAATATATTTTAGCCTTTTCATGCATAAACTATTAAAAATTGTATTCAGATTTTAAAAAATGCTTTTTCTTGCTCAGATCTGCAAAAAAATCCTATGGAATTTCATTTCACATAAAAAGTGAAGTAAAAGAAAAGAACATACGATTTTTAAAACCATCTGAAGTGTTTCCAAGAATGCTTATATTTTTCTTCAAATCTTTCTTGAACTTTTTAAATGTATTATAATGTAAAACTAACATTTTATACAATGATGAGCTTTAAGCTTCTTTTTGGTAACTTATAATGCACATATATATATAAATAAAAAATGCACATATGTGAACAGTTGGTTTCTGAGCCATAAAAACATCTAAAATAAGGGAAAAGAAGTAATATATCAAATTATTTGTATTTATATGTTTAATATATCAAATCATGTTTAGTAGAGTCTGTTTGACACACAAATATTTTTTTACTGATTTGACCTGAGTAGAAACTTTAAATATAGATATACCAGAGACATGTTCTGCATTCTTAGTATTGTCAGTCATCCTAGATACTAAGCCTTAGCACTCAAGACTACAATAGAATTTAGAAGAATAGATTTTGTTACTTTTACCCTTTTTAGTTGATACTTTTTTGAAAAATCTAGTAACCTAGTATCTATCCTTCTACCTGAGTAATGAGTGTGAATACTTTTGACATCTTTGGTTGAAGAACACATGCTTCGGAACCCTTTCGCCAATGGATCTGATGATTGTGAAAGTGTATTACTTTTAATTTGAACAGCTTTAACGATTAGATTTTAAGGAATTTGATCTCATTTTCACCTCATTTTAGTTAATTAGTGAAATCTGGATGTGTTACGCAGACAGTGTGGCCTTTAAGGGGTTGAGTTGACTAATGTGGAACTGACAGATCAGTATAGCTGGAAGTCTGAGTCACTTACCTCAGTTATTGTTTTATTGCCTTGTTGTGACACGCAAGGCGATTACAGTGCAGGCTTTACTTTATGCCATGTCGTAATCCACTCTGAGGAGCAGAGGCAAAACAGAGGCTGTCATGCAGCACAAGATTAGCAAACCTATGCAGTGCAGTGTTTAGATGACAATGATTTAGCCTCCAATGACAATGATAAATGGGACTTGTGTCAGCAGTATTTTTCTAATAGGCCTTATTCACTGTTCAAAAACAAGGTACATTCAGTACCTGACAAGGTATAATAATGTTATGAAGTGTTTTAGTTGGACTCATTAGCAATTTGACTGACTAATTAATAGGCATGGAGATGTGTGTGTGTGTGTGTGTGTGTGTGTGTGTGTGTAGGGTTGATATAAATAACTGAGAACCCTCTAGTACAGGGGTGTTTAATTAGAGTCAGTAAGGTCCAGTTAGAGGAGATCTCCTCAGGTCAAGGTCCGGACCGTCATCATCTCTATCGTGTGTTCTGATTCAGTGGTGTATCCTGTTTACTGAAGTAGTCTAGTATCAGCATCTCATACCATCAGCTACTGAAACACCAACACACCACACATACCGTTCAGTATATTTCAGTATATTTACTGTTTAAATGCTGAATTAATTATTTATAAAACTACAAATTTTTGGGCTACATTTAAAAAAAAAAATGAGAAAAAAGATAATCTTAGTGTTTATTTATAGAGAAAGTAAATAAAGGTGGTTCTTCTTGGTAACTCAGCTTCACAGATTAACATGTTGGTTGTACAGAGCGGTGTTCTCCAGAACTAGACGAGCAGGTCCATTCCAGAACCGTTCCTGTTAAACACTCAGTTCTCTCTCTTCACTTTTCTGTTTTTACGTTATTCTTTCTGACTCGCTTTAGTCTCCGACTGCTGCTCCTCACTTCCTACCTCGCCTGTGCGCACGCCCACGCCCCAATGTGCACAGATCTGATTGGCTGAGGAGCCTTTGGTGATTTTACAGCGCACGTGATTGGTCTCTAAGTTCACTGCACCTTAAAGCCCGTATACCGTAAAAACGAGAAAAACTCCGCCTCTTATAATAAACACAATCAGAATTAAATCATTCTCAGTAGTTTATCAGTTTGGGTCCACGTTGGACAACATCTTGGTCCGGATATGGACCACAGTCCACCTATTAGTGACCTCTGTTCTAGTAGTTCAGTTTTAACAAGCATGAGATTTAATATTAATGCTCAAACAGCACTAACTAAAAATAGTGATTTGATGTGAAAACTTATAGTTATGGAGTCAGAATTGTTTACATGTGCACAGATAGGAGCAAGTCATCTGAAGCATTTAATGCCTATAAAAGTTCACTCAAAGAAAACTATTACATTAAATGTTTCTGAAAACATTGCCTAAAGCCTGAAACATTGTTTTATGATTTTTTTTTTCAAATTGATTCATTATGGAGAGGTGCATGCACAATGTTATAAGGCAAAATAGATCAAAAGTTTTAGAAAACATGTAGAATCACTGGTGTTATTGGATGAACAGAATGACTGTACTGCGACCCCTGGTCACCACCACTGTAAAGAAATCTGTGTCAACAAGTTTCTGCACAATGAACCGTTTAAAGTCAAACCACTAAATGACTAATTAATATAACCTTGGCTTTCCCCTGTAAAGGATCTGACCATATCAGAGTGAATCATTCTATAAGATTCATTAACTAACATTATGACTAACAGTAGGTGGCCACTGGTAATCTCAAACACTGTAAAAGCTGACTGTACTCCCAAACTCACAATATTTGCTGTTTGAAGTATCTTCTTAGTCTACACACACTTTTAAAAGCACTCCATAAAGAGGACCTAGGCAGGCATTGCCCTCTTGATTGACATGTTTTTATACCAACTTAAGGATTATACTAAGAACTCAACTGATTGTGGCACTGATAAAAGCGGTCTTTCATGTTTTACTAGGAAGTCTGCAGGTCAGAAGGGATGTGGTAGGCCTCTCCGTCTCACTGACTTGAGGTTGTCTGCTGCAGAATTTGGTGGTTTTCTTCTTAACAGCCTCAAGGTCTTTCACAGGGCACAGCCTTTAGACAAAATGAAACCAGTAATTTCAACAGCTTCTGTATGCTAGTTTGAGTATTTTGGCTATTACCTTAGTTTCACCACAACTTAAATAGTGTACACTACGGTCCAAATGTTTGGATGCAGTACTAACTGTTTAAAAATAAACAGAAAAATGTTATTTTCCAGAAATAATAGACAATTATATTATTAGTTACTTAAATACTCATTTAAAATAAATGCTTTTCTACTGTCGGCAAGCTTTATGTTTACTCTCCAGTAGACTGTATGTGAGACCTGGGCATCTTGTCACACTGTTAGTATTTCCAACATCAGTGCTATTTTAAAATGTAATTTTAATACTTCTACTTTGTATGATGTCATATCCTGTCTAGAAAAAGGAAGACATTTTTTGTGGTAAGCACAGATTTGCCAAATTGTTCAAAAGTCAGTCAATAGTGACAAACACAAAGACAAAACTATAGAATTCTTCTTTCACACAACTGTCCACCTGTTACAAAAATGATGAATGTTTGGGATACGGCTCTATTAACCACAGATTATTAACCTCGGAAACACTGCCATTCACATCAGCTCACCAAGGAGAAGTGTTACTTTAGCTTTGACATAGTTAACAAGTCTGAAATTCCAAGACGTGTCTAGAATTATTGGACAAAACCAAACCAGCAGTCCAATAATAATAATAATAATAATAATAATAATAATGGCTAGTATTAAGTATTAACAGCACATATCAAGACTGCACAGTCCTGGCCTAAATACCTGCAGGTATTTTTCTGTTTTCTGTTTTTTGACAAGAGGTTTTTAAGAAAACACCATTCTACAACAACTTGATTTACTGTATTTAATAAATACAGACACCCCAGTGCATAGACTGTACAACCAGTATAGACTGTACAACCCAGTCTATACACCAGCTCTTTACATTGTGGTAAATATAAGGGATTCTTATAAACATGTATTGTGTGAATAGTTGGGTTAAGCTAGGTAAAGTTAAGTAAAGCAACACTATGTAGGATTTGGGGATATGGAGACCTCTCTGGTGAAAATATGTAATTGCATCCAACAAGCAGAAGTACATTTTATAACTCTGTCTTTGTTCCAGACCCCCACAAGTGGATGAATTGTTTTTTTTGCGAGTGTGTTGAAAGAGTATTTGAGAAGAATGCAGACAAGACCTGGTGTCATTTATCACATCACTCACACACACTGTGAGACCTATTATATTTCTTTTTTGTGTATTTTATATCTGCCTATCCATCCATCTACATCAGTTTAATGTTGATTGGGCATTAGAGGCCAAAATGTGAGTCAGTCCGAGTGAAATTAGCAAGTAATGTCGTATATCATGATCGAAAAACCTCCTGGATGCATACAATTTTAGTGTGTTATTTCTTGGTAATCCTACTTCTCTTAGTTTTACCAACAACAAAATTAGAGCAGCCTTAATTATGACTTATTTTTTAAATGATAATATGTTTTGGCCTGTAGCATACAGGCAATTGTTCCATAAGATAATCTTATATACCTAACACAGTAACTAATGCTAACACTGAAGGCTGAGAATAGCTGTGGTGTGTGTGATTGAAGGTATTAGTTAATCCTTTGTCTGCTGCAGAGCAAGAGATACACAGTTGAGACAGTGGTTTCAGCATTTAGGTCGGTGAGGTTCACGTTGTTGGCGTGGTCTTTAACCGAAACTGAAAATGTGAAAGCAGTATTTTCACTCTAGCTGTACAGAGAAATGTTTCGAAATTGCTGTACATTGGAAGAGACCACCGCTACAGTAAGCTACAGCACTTTATTAGTTGTAAGACTGAAGAAAATATGCACATGATACCATTTAAAGATACAAAACACCGTCCCCTATATTTATAAATGGCATATAGATACACTTCCCTTATTGTGTCTGACATGGCTGTCGTGTTTTCAGTGGAAACACATTAAGTGTAGGTCCTGTTTTTGTGAGACGAGAGCAAATAATTGCGAGCCCTGCAAACGCTGATCCAAAACAGGAGATAAGTCTTGGTGTAAATAATCGTATTTCACTGTGTCGTGATGTAGGAAAAGCAGGCACAAGACTATTGTTTTGGCAACCGCTGACCTGTCATAATTCTCAGAAGCTTTGACAGGATTAAAGAGGCCCTGATAAGCTTGTCCATGCATTCACTGTTTCAAACAATAACTTTATGTTAGCCTATGGACCTGGCATTTGCTAACCTAGCCTCTGTTTTCAACCCACCATGCTCAAGCTCCAGCTATATTCAGAGCTAAGGTTCATGAGATCTATTTCCTCAGACTTTTGGTTATTTGAAGGCAGTAGACGGGAAGACTAATTTTATTAGATTGTTATGCTTCTATACTTACTCTCTGAAAATAATGTAGTCTAAGTCTAATTTAAAGGAACATGATCTAGGCAGGAATCAGATATGGTGACTAGACCCTCTGCATTTTTACTGATGTTTATGTTTTGCTAGTTATGCAAATTTACATGTTTACATATGATAACTGTAACAATAGCAGGAACCAGGACAATTACATTACTTCATAGTCATTTATTAGTCATTAGCCATTGTTAGGTTAGTGCTAATAAACAGTATAATGTAAACAGTATAATGCTACAGCTTTGATGCAGTCATTTGGTGCAGCCATCTTGGATTTTGAGGTCAGGTTGGCGAGGCTCTCTGGGGTTTCTGAAGAGGAAATCTGACTTGTGGGGTGTTTCATTTGAAACTTTGATGTTCGAATAGAACTGTCTAGAGATGGACTGATCAGCGTTTTTGAGGCCAATTCCGCTTGTCGTTTACTTTTCAGTGCGATCGGCCGATAGCCGATACCGATTGAGGCTACATGTAGCTTTTAGTGCAAGCAAGTCATGAAACATGGTCTAAACTGGTTTATTACCATTTTTAACAAACTCATTTGAAACAACATAATATTTTAAACTAAATTAACAGTAAATAAACAAAGTCAATCAAACAAATATCCCCAATACTGCAATCATTACATTTAGACCCTTAATTTAAAACAAAAATTAAATAAATGCAGTCAAAACTGCAGTCATTAAACTCAGACTCTGTTATTTTAAACTAAATCTGTAATCATTAAATGTAGAATATTGATTTACTGCTGCTGTTCTGTTCGTACCGGTCAGATCTGGTCTGTACGGGTTTCTGGGTTATTAGTTTTGTGTTAGCTGTGTGTGTAGCTCTGCTGTTACTGATACTCACTGTATTCAGCTGTGTGGTGTCTCTGAAGTACCGTATCAGATTAGTAGTGTTAAATGTTTTTGTTTTGGTTCTCCAACGAGACACATTGATTTTACTAATTTGAAAAAAGTCCTGGATGAATCTGAGTCACATACGGTAAACACTGCCGGGCGGACGATGTGTGTTCTGTCGGTGTATGCCATGAACGCCATAAACTGTTCTCGCGAGGCCGCTGCTTAGTCAGTCTATCAAAAATGAAAGGGTGTGTATTTCCACCTAGTGGTTCAGATAGGAATTGCAGGGAGCTGGCCGGAGGGGGTTTCACGGAGGTCTCCTCTTCTTGGATGAAATGCTAGCTGGAAATACAGAAATTAGGCTCATTTGATAGATAGATAGATAGATAGATAGATAGATAGATCTTTATTGATCCCTTTGGGAGGGTTCCCTCAGGGAAATTAAGATCATCGTTTGGCTCTCGGGATCGGCTAAACTGGAGAAATATCGGCCAATCACTGATCACATATTTTAATTAAGAATCGGCCAATACCAATACATAGCTGATCAATCCTTCCATCTCTAGAACTAACAATAACTCCCAGTCACAACTCACAACATTCACAACAGCACAGTGTTTGCAGCATTGTAGTGCAGCTTGCAGGGCCATTTATAGCCGTCAGCAGGGCCGAAGAATGAGAACCACATTCACTGGAAAGGAAAATGCTTTATCCAGTTTCTGTTGTTTTTTTTTCTTTAAGATTTTGAAGTGTTTGATCTTCGTTACCACATTAAAGGTGTTCTGCAGATGCAGTCTGATCTGGCTGCTGTTCCTCTGCATGTTAGCGCAAACATTAAACCCATAAATAAATCATAAGATAAGAAATCTAACGGAAAGCTTTGTTTTGATTTGTGGTTTCACAGTCTGAGGCTTTTTTTTTTTTTTTTTTTTTTTTGGTGAACTTTGACTTGCAAAGGAGCCTGGATAAAAACCTGCTCTTAACATGACCAGGTCATCTTTAAGACTGAATGTTTTTCTACAATCCTCTCATAAATATACCATCGTTTACCTCTCCCACTGACCACTCAAGTCTTAACTGTACATGCACAAAGAAGAATGAACAAAGTTTTAGAAATTGGTAGCACACGGTGAAACCTCTTCACAACAATGTGTTTTAGTTTGAACATTGCCAAGCATTTTTTTTTCCAAGAAAAACAAATCGGAGAAAATGTTCTCGAAGGAGAAAAGAGCTGTACTCTTCTCTTCGGGTTACAAACAATAGCCACTGGCTCCGCTGAGTGATTTTCCTGACATCGGGGGGCCAGCAATTAGGCTGTGACTGGACTTGGCTAGACTCCAGGAGTCAGACTAATACATGGTGTCCA